>JAYESA010000008.1:155051971-155415978 GCA_036927795.1 Iris macrosiphon
CTCTGAAAGCCTAAGCTAAATTCCTGTAGGGACAAGTCTGGATATCTTTTGCTTCTCGTTTGAGGCAAAGCGGGTCGGGACAGTTGCACTTTTGCCGATTGAGTCGGCAGTCCGCTTTAGCAGAACGGGGTGTTACAGCAGCAGCAGTAGCAGCAGCAGCTTGGCGAGCAGCATGGCACTTGCAGGCAGCGGCAGTAGCAGCTAGTAGCGAGGGGGAGAGAGGGATCTAGATATATATGTTTAGATAGATAGATAGATAGATAGATAGATAGATAGATAGATATATACTAGTTAGATAGTTATATATATGTGTAGGTAAGGGTTATGTGTATATGTGTATTTGTGGATATATAAATACATATAGATACGTAGGTATATATACATATGTGTTAGATATATATATATATATTAGCCTATATATATACTAGGTATATATGTATATACATAGATAGTTAGCTAGAGGGGTAGTTAGTGAGGGATTAGAGGGATATCTCAATACCTTGAGATATCAAGGTATCTCAATACCTTGAGATATCAAGGTATCTCAATACTTTGAGATACCCAAGGTATTGAGTATCGGAGCAGGGTTTTTGAGCAATTGGCTAGGTTTGAGTTTAGAGTTAGGTTTTTATGTATATGTGTATATATTTACGCGTGCTAGCATAGGTTTTAGCGGGTATAGGCGGGGTGCGTAGCCTAGGTTAAGATATTGGATACCGAGGGTATCCCAGTATCTCGAGGAGGCGAGGTTGAAGGTTTACTAGCTTAATGAGCTAGTTTTGACCTAGAATTTTAGGGGCACCCTAGTTTGACCTAGCGTTGACCATAATTGTCCTCGTTGACCGTAAAAGTCAACGTTTGATCTAGTTTTGACCTAGAGTTGACTTTTTGGACCCCGGGTTGACTTTTTGACCCAAATTTCACCGGTTTGACCCGTTCGACCTAGAATATCCCTAGAACCTTATTTTTAGTTATTTTATATCAGTTTAACTCTTTAGAACCCCGTTTAATCTTACTTTTTGCAATAGGTTCTTGCGACGCCAGTCCAGATCTCGATCCTCATCAGTTGCTCAGGACGTCAGGCGAGTACCTACCTCTGATAGTTTCCATTTTATTATAGCGTTTACCTGTTCTAGAAATGTAATACTTGATTCTGACACATTGTTATACGAGCTGGTACTAGTGGATCCCGTTATGAGATGCTATCCCACTTACCGTGTTCAACGGGTACTCTATCACGTGTATTTCATCATGTGCTTCGGGTATTGATTCTCATGTGCTATCATGTGCTTCGTGTGCTCTCGCCTTCATGTGCACGAGTTATTTATCATGTACGTAGCGTGTCATGATTGGATCCAAGAGTATTAGTGGGGGAGGGGAGTAGGAGTTGGTTATGTGATCAAAGCCAAACAGTATTCATGTGTATGTCGGTTATGCAACTCACGCATAACGGAGTTATTGTAGATTATTCATGTGCAACCTAAGCCGATCACATAACGAACTTGTGCTCAAGGCACTTAGCTAGTATTCCTGTTTTCTCACATGTAGTTACTTCTCTACTACTTGTATTGTTCTCCAGATTTATATTACAGCTACTTTATCTGCTCCATCATGTATTTATTTTTCTGTGCATCTTGTATACTTTTCTATTGTGAGTCATATACACCTTACCATATATTTGGAGTTGTTTTCAGAGTTATGTACTTCGCTCCAGTCCTGACTGGGCATATTTTTTCTAGAGGATCCTGAGGATTTTTGCCCGATATTCTACGGGCCAGGTGTCGAGGAGTGTTGTGACCCGGAGACTGAGGAGGAGCCCATCGAGGAGACGCCGTTAGCACCCTAGTTAGCTAGGTGGGTTTTCCTAGGTTGTTCCTAGTTGCTTTTCTAGATGACTGTATTTATTATTTTGTTGCTTCTGTGATGTTGTAGACTTGGACTGTATATTGGATATTGTCTTGCTCTTTGTTTCTTTGTTTCTTTGTGATATCTTATCGTGCTTTTACTCTTCCCCTAGTTATTATGATTGAGGCATATATATAATGCGTGGTTGCCCTCCTTTTAGAGAGGTTATATTGACAGGTTTTGTGAGATATATAGATTGTGACCTAGAACGAACCTTTACAGCGTTCTACCGTCGATTTTGCGGCGTAGGCTGGACGTACCCACGACTCATGCCCGGTTTTTCGGGTGCGGGTCGTGACACGTTTTTGGTGGCCGCCTATGCATGGTCTAGTATGCAGGTCATAGTTCGCAGGTCTAGTTTCTAGGTCTACCTGCAATAGGATATAGGATATAGGCTGAGAGAGTGTGTGCTCAATCACAACTAGGACCATTCTTGATTTCTTTTGCTATCTTTAGTTTTTTTGAAATTGTCTTCTTTTGCAATGTTACTGTCCTTCTTTGATGATATCGTATCTTGCACCGTATTGACTTTTTTTGATCTGTGTTCAGGATGCCTCCGAAGACACGGTCTCAGCGCACCGTTCCAGCAGCTGCCACCGAGAGGTCTGCCATCTCTCGTCTTGCTCGACTTCAGGCAGCCGCTACCGCTCTACTCGCCACTCCTGCGGTCGAGGGAGCATCCATTTCTCTCGGAGATCCTCTTACTCCTATCGATCCGAGAGCTACACCAGTTATTCCGGTGGTACCTCTTCCACCACCTCCTGTACCAGTGGATGCCACGCAGCTGTTTGTGTTCTTCAGAAAGATGATGGACGTGCAGTACCGCCAGGTAGACGTGATGAGGATGGGCATTGAGAATGCTTACCAGGTGGCCATGACAGCGGTAGACAGAGTGGCCCAGGTCCAGCCACAGGCAGAGCAGGCTCAGCATCCGAGGCCGGGCATCATTATTGACTTTCAGAGGATGCAGCCCAAGGAGTTCCGGGGTACGGAGGGGATCCTGTATGCGGACGACTGGATCGAGCATATTGAGGGCATCTTTAGGCTGGCACTGATCCCAGCCAGTATGCAGATTGAGGCAGCGGGCAGCCATATGTTCGATTTTGCCCTTACTTGGTACCGCACGGATACGAGGATAGCAGTACCGGGACTGACTTGGGAGGCTTTCAAGAAGCTTTTCAAGGAGAAGTTTTTCCCGGATGTGGCTCTCAGTGCTTTGGAGAGCCAGTTCGAGGCACTCGTTCAAGGGAGCATATTGGTGGACGAGTATGCAACAGAGTTCTGCCGTCTGGGCAGATTTGTTGAGGGTTTGACCGAGGCAGCGAAGGCACGGAAGTTCCGCAAGGGTTTGGTCATGGCTGTCAAGTCCTTGACTAGGAGTGACCGCGAGGCGACCTTCGAGCAGGTTATGAGTGACGTTCAAAGGGCTGAGGATGACTTGGAGCTGAAGACCAAGAGGAGTAGAGATGCTTCCGGAGCAGGCATCAGTGCAGGCCCAGCCAAGAGGCCGTTCCAGCAGACTCAGCAACACCAGGGTCAGGGTCGTGTACCCTTCCGGCAGGCACCCCAGCAGCAGAGGCAGGGACAGTAGCAGGGTCAGAGGCAGCCCATTATTTGCCCTTTCTGTAGGAAGCCGGGGCACGGATGGGACATTTGCAGGAAGAGGCTGGGCAGATATTTGTTGTGTGGCGCAGCAGATCACCAGCTGAAGGATTGCCCTTCAGCACTTGCTCGTACAGCTCAGGGCGGAGGAGCCGCTCAGAGGGGACCAGCCAGAGCACCTGCAGCACAGCAGAGAGGACAGCCTTTGCCGACTCAGCAGCAGAGGTTTGCTCTGCACCAGCAGCAGCACCGAGGAGGACAGCAAGGGCAAGCTTTTGCCCTGACCGTAGACGAGGCCAAGCCCGTTGGTGATGTGATCTCAGGTTCTGTTCTTCTTGATTCTATTCCAGCACTTGCTTTATTTGATTCCGATGATTCCTATAGCTTTGTGTCTGTATTTTTTGCTGTTAGACACCATCTTGTTGCTGAACCTTTAGCTAGACTCTGCAAGATCACGACCGAGGGTGGCATCATCCTAGTCAGTGATGTCTACAGAGACCGGAGAGTTACCTTGGGAGGCTGGGAGTTGAGTGTGTGCCTACTCGTAATGACACTTCCGAGGTACGATATTGTACTCGGGATGGATTGGTTGAGTATGCACTGTGCTAGTATATATTGTCGTGGAGGCAGAGTGTTGTTTAGTCCGCCGGGTGAGCCAGAGTTTCAGTTTGCCAGAGGAGCAGCGGAGCAGAGCGAGGGAGTCTTCTGTGGAGCCCTTGTGGTAGAGCCGAGGTTGCTACATCCATTGATAGCGGAGTACATAGATGTCTTTCCAGAGGAGTTGCTAGGGTTACCTCCGGACAAAGATGTGGAGTTCTCTATAGACTTGGTGCCAGGCGCGGAGCCGATATCCCAGCACGTCTATAGAGTCAGCAACAGTGAGCTGATAGAGTTGAAAAAGCAGGTGGATGAGCTTCAGGACAAGGGATTTATCAGATCTAGTTCTTTCCCGTGGGGTGCTCCGGTACTTTTTGTGCCGAAGAAGGATGGGTCGATACGGATATGTATCGACTACAGGGCTCTGAACAACCTCACAATCAAGAACAAGTATCCGCTGTCGCGTATTGATGATCTTTTCGATCAGTTGAGCGGAACGAGGGTGTTTTCCAGGATTGATCTGAGGATAGGCTATCACCAGGTGAAGGTCATGAGGGAGGATATTCCGAAGACAGCTTTTCGGACCAGGTATGGACAGTATGAGTTCATGGTGATGCCGTTTGGGTTGACTAATGCCCCGATAATGTTCATGAATCTGATGAACAAGGTATTCCATCAGCATCTGGATATGTTTATAGTGATGTTTATAGATGACATCTTGGTATATTCGAAGACCCCAGAGGAGCATGGGAAGCATCTGAGGATAGTGCTAGAGACTCTCAAGAAGGAGAAGCTTTATGGAAAGCTTTCGAAGTGCGAGTTCTTCCTTGACAAGGTTGAATTCCTTGGTCATGTGGTGACTGGAGAGGGTATCTCGGTGGATCCGAGAAAGATTATGGCAGTTGAGGCATGGAGTGCTCCGAGTTCAGTAGCAGAGGTCAGGAGTTTCCTGGGGCTGGCAGGTTACTACAGGAGGTTTGTTCAGGATTTTTCCCAGATTGCAGAACCGTTGTCTAGGCTGACCCGGAAGGACGTGGAGTTTGTTTGGTCAGAAGAGTGCCAGATCGCCTTTGATTAGCTGAAGAAGAGGTTGACGACAGCTCCAGTGTTGACGTTGCCATCAGGATATGGAGGATTCACTATCTATAGTGATGCATCGGAAAAGGGACTGGGTTGTATGTTGTAGCAGAATGGGAGGGTGATTGCCTATGCTTCTAGGCAATTACGTCCTCATGAGAAGAACTACCCTACCCATGATTTGGAGTTGGCAGCGGTCATCTTTGCTCTGAAGTTGTAGAAACACTATTTATACGGAGAGCGTATGGAGATCTTCACAGACCACAAGAGCTTGAAGTATGTGTTTACCCAAAAAGAGCTGAACATGAGGCAGAGGAGATGGTTGGAGTTGATGAAAGACTTCGACATATTGTTGTCATCCAGGGAAGGCGAACGTAGTTGCGGATGCGCTGAGCAGGTATCCGGTAGCTATGTGCCTGACTACAGATCGTTATCTTCTGGCAGATCTAGAGAGCTTGGGCATTGAGATGATAGTGCCTGGAGTTGAGATGCATATGTGGGGACTGTAGATTTAGTCAGAGTTGGTAGATCGGATCAGGGCTACATAGTTTGAGGATGAGTCCCTGAGGAGCATCAGGGCGCAGGTTCAGATTGGATTATCAGATGACTTCACCATTGCTGATGATGGTTCATTACGGCACGGTACCAAGTTGTGTGTGTCGAGTGGGTCGTTGCGCGAGGAGGTTCTTCAGGAGGCGCATCGATCCCAGTACTCTATGTATCCAGGTGCCAACAAGATGTATAGAGATCTGAGAGAGCATGTATGGTGGTACGGGATGAAGCGGAAGGTAGCACGCTTCGTATCCCGATGCTTAGTGTGCCAGCAGGTGAAGGCGGAGAGGCAGAGGCCAGGAGGTTTGCTCCAGCCGTTACCCATTTCGGAGTAGAAATGGGAGCATGTGACCATGGATTTTATTTTTGGACTTCCCCGTTCTCCAGGCAGAAAGGATGCGATTTGGGTCATCGTAGACAGGTTGACCAAATCGGCCCACTTTCTACCATTCAAAGTGGGTACGTCTACAGAGAGACTAACAGAGATGTATGTGCGCCCGATAGTCAGACTGCATGGAGTTCCTGTGAGCATAGTATCAGACCGGGACAGTCGCTTTACTTCACATTTTTGGAGGAGTTTGCAGGCTAGCTTGGGCACCCAACTCAAGTTTAATACTGCATATCACTCACAGACAGACGGTCAGTCAGAGAGGACCATTCCGACACTTGAGGACATGCTTCACACTTGTGTTCTAGATTTCAGAGGCTCTTGGGAGGATTATTTGCACTTGGTAGAGTTTGCTTACAACAACAGCTACCAAGCCAGTATCGAGATATCACCATTCAAGGCATTGTATGGACGGAGGTGTCATACTCCGTTATCATGGGATGATGTAGACGAGAGAGCTTTGCTTAGGCCGGAGATGGTGGTTGATGCAGCGGAGAAGGTCAAGCTCATTAGAGATAGACTTCGGGTGGCACAGGACAGGCAGCGGCATTGGGCCAATAGCCACCGGAGACCTTTAGAGTTCGAGGTATAGCTTAGAATCTAGATTTTGTTCTTGTCTTTGCTTGTGATTGCTTGTATTAGATTAAGTGCAAAGACCTTGTTTGTGCTAGGTTGGAGATCTAGTGTTCCTGAGGATTTCTCCGACGTGGGGCACTATTCTCTTCCGTGGAGGCGGGAAGCTTAGCCCACGTTTTGTCGGACCCTTTAGCATCCTTGAGAGGGTCGGTGCTGTGGCGTATAGGGTAGATTTGTCGCCTACGCTAGAGGGAGTTCATGATGTGTTCCACGTGTCACAGTTGAGACGGTACATGGCGGATCCCAGTCACGTATTGGATCACTCAGAGATCGTGGTGGGCCCTACTCTTAGCTATCCAGAGCAGCCGGTGGAGATTCTGGATAGGCGGGAGAAGGTGTTGAGGAACCAGACTATTCCCTTGGTTCGCGTCGCGTGTAGGCATCACTCTCCAGGTGAGTCGACCTGGGAGAGGGAGGATGAAATGCGCGAGCGATACCCTTATCTTTTCGAGCCCTGAGGTATGGTTCTTTTTCTTTTTCTTGCATTCCTGTCCTAGTTTCGTCTTTTAATTTCGAGGACGAAATTATTTTAAGGAGGGTAGGCTTGTCACTACCCAATTTTAGAAAATAGGATTATTTTTTTTATTTTTATTTGGTAAATTGTGTATTATTTATAATTAATTATATTTATATTTAATTGATGGTTGTATTATTTTTTGTTTGGTTGTTTTAGGGTTTTAGCTAGTTTGGACCCATGTCAGACCCTAGAGGACCCATGTTCGACCCAACCAACACCCTTGTGAGGCCTATTTTTGGGTTTAGAATTATTATTATATTTTATTTTAGTTAGTTGGAGTAATTATGAGTTAGTTTGAGTGCTTTTGGAACCCCAAACCCAAATCCCAATTGGAATGACTTAAGGAGAGGGCATTTTGGTAATTTTCCATTCATGTAACCTACTCCTTTGCACTTGGCCGCCCCCCCCCCCCTCTTCCCAGACCAGAACTGCAGCCCCCCATTCTTCTTTATTTCTTCATTTCTTCTTCTTCTTCTTCTTCTTCTTCTTCATTTCCTTCTTCTTCCTTCTTCCAACAAGCTTCAAGTAAGTCTTTTCTTCTCTTTCTTCTTCTATTCTTCATGAATGTGAACCCTAATCCTATACTTTTCCCTAACCTAGGTGTGTAGAGCCTAGACTTAGTGTGGAGGCTTGATTTGGAGGCTTGGAGGCTTGAGGGTGGTGATTTCAAGGGTTTTGGAGACTTTGTGTAATCACCTGAAATTTTAAGAATTTTTTACATTTAAATTATCTGGGAATTAATTAGCATTTTTCTGTGAATTTTTAATCAATAAAATTAAAAGCAGTCTAATTTAAAATAAATTTTTAAATGAAATTAAATAAATTTAAAATGTGATAAAAATTATATTTTATAGTGTAAAATTAAAAACCGAGCCTGGGGTATTTTTCCGGGAATTTATTGGACCCCGGATGAATTTTTAAAGCATTAAAAACTATTATAAAAAAATTAACTATTTAATTAAACTAAAATTAATAAACCCAAACCAACCCAGTGACTGAACCGGACCGGGCCGGCCGGTTTGATCAAACCAGACCCAATCCAATCCTTAGCGGGTCGGATCCGGGTCAGACCCGACCCGCCAAGACCCGATCCGACCCGTTTTAAACCCTAACCCCCAAAATCTGTACAGCCGCGACGATTCTTCTCCGGCGGCCGTTTCCGCCGCCGTGGCCGCCGGCGGACCCCTCGGTTCGTCTCCCTCGACCGGCCGCCCATTCCCCTTCGGATTCCGGCCAACCTCCGGCGGTATCTCTCCCCATCGACCTCTATATATACCCGCCAGAAAACCCCTTCACCACCTTCTTCTCCGGCTAAAAACCCCATACTCCGGTCGCCTCCAGCAGATCCTGACACCGGCCACCCACCTCCAGCAGATCCTGACACCGGCCACCCACCTCCAGCAGATCCCAACACCGGCCACCCACCTCCAGCAGATCCCGACACCGGCCACCCACCTCCAGCAGAACCCGACCCCAGCCGGCCCCTCTCTCCTGTCTGCGACGTCGCCGGTGACCTCCAGACCGACGCCGAAGCCTCCAGCCGGCCGCCCAGACCGTCGCCGACCACCCAGAACCGGCGTCGCATCCGCTCGAACCCCAGGCCGACTCCGGTGACTCGGACACGATCCAGAACGCGAGTACAGACCAGGACACGGCTTGGACACGGATCCAGGACACGGGAATTCGAGTTTGACACGCGTAATTGGATTTTTTTTAAACCCTGTTCAGGTACCCATAACTTCCTACTCGTAGCTCTCTTTCATATTCCGTAAATTTCATCGCGTAGCCTGTATGACCCTCTCGGTGCCCGGATAAACCGCTCGGGGCATCGCGTCCTGTGGTGATCGCACACCGCGATCCAAAAACAGGAAAAACTTAGCCCTGTTTCACCCCGAAATCGGGTATGTTCCGCCAAACGGGACGACTTGATCACGTGCGGTCTTTACCGACACGTGAGCATCGTAGATACGGACGTGCGGGCTTTCGCAGAAGCTGATTCGGATGTGCGTGCACACCGGAATCAGTGCGTATCCGCGGACAACATCCCGTATCCGACTTTTCTGTAATTAGCTGTAACTTAGTATACACACGTCAGATCGAGACGAAACTTGCGCCATTAGACTCGTAGCAATACGCTGGTCCTGTGGGTCAAGTTTGGTTCGATTCTGAGAACGTTGAAAAATCGTGTGTCGTGGGCCCCACAGGCTCCACCTGACGGACGATTTTGAGAACGGCTCATCGGAATCCAATTCTGGAAGTTCCGTTGGGTTCGTATCGACGTTCCTGACTTGTTGACACTAAGTTGGACTAATTTGAAGACTTTTGACCCTGACCCGGTTTTCGGTACAAAGCGACCTACATATGGACCCGCTTTGGACTAGAAATGTCGTTTTTGCCCTTGTGTCCAAACTGGACTTAAGGACAGGCGTTTCTAACTATTTCCTATGTTCTGAGACTGTTGGTAATGTTCATTTCAGCTTTTGGAGGAATTATTGCTGAACCCACTGTTACAAGGACCGCCACTGATATTCCAGTCCCAGGCAAGTGTACCTTGCCATAAATTACAGTTTATTACTTTATTTTATTCTCTTGCTCTATTTGCTGTGACTAATGTACATGATATAACCTAGGACCGTATGACATACTTAGCGTCCGATCATAGTCGGGTGCCAACTCCGTACGCGAAGTTGTGTATGTCATTTAGTGATGGACATTCGAGACCCTTTATATTCTCGTACTTGTTTATCAAGTACACTATAACCTAGGACACTTGACACCATACATTGACAGAATCTTCCTGAGATATTCAAGGTGATTCTGTGTAGGATACAGGATGGACATAGTTATTATACTCGTAGATTATGACTGTTGCATTAGCTCTGATCTCATGTGACATGGACATGAGACGTGTGGTTTCATTGGGTGGGGAGAGACACACAGGCTACAAGCTGTTCTATATATATACTACTATTGTGAGATTGTAGACTCTCGAGCAGAGCTAGACCACTACTAGATATTGCTGCTACCGGCTCCCCGACACAGAGCTTGTAGCAGTCTCAGCCTGGGTACTAGTGTTGCTCTCAGTTGTATTTTCACATAGATGGTTATGTAGTTACCCTGCTTATTTCATTTTCTATTTTCAATGCATTACTTTTGGCTTGTGATTTCTGTACCTTGCTATGTCCCCTGAGGACCTGGAATGGATAATATCCCTAGGTTTAGCAGAAGAGCATTATCCCGAGGTTTACGGGACAGGAGCTGAAGTTGTACCAGGAGCTATTGCTGAAGGAGAACCTAACATAGAAGCAGAGGTGATGGCAGAGGATTTTACTTGAGATTATGATATTTGTACTCTTCAGATACTCTATTTTTGGACTCTTTTGTTATGGTCTGATAAACCAGTATTTTAGACTCTTATCGGGTTGTTCCTGACATACTCTGCTGAGACTGGACTTTGATGTACTTTCTTTATTTGCTGATGTTCTTATTATTCTGTGTGTGGATGAGATTAGATTTTTTTATTTATTGTTGTAGACCTATATTACAGCTTAAGTATACCCGATGGATCCATTAAATTGGGTTGTCCATTGGTGTGTACTGCTGGCCATTGCCACGTGTCTAGTCCCTCGATATTTTGGGACTGGGGCGTGACATGGTTTTTGTGGTGGCCCATACAGGTCTACGATAATTTGTTTGGTCTCAACTTAGGGGCCAAACAAACCTGTAAAGGATAGGATAGGCTTAGGATCTCATCCATTTGTTGAAACATTTTTGAAACTCTATATCGCATTCGAATTAAGTACTTGATTATGCATCCTGCTTGATTATGCTAAACGTTCTCATAAAGTTCATTTTGGATGCAGAAAGATGGATCCGAGAAATGGAGAAGAAGTTCCTTTTACACTACAAGACGCTGTGGTTACCTATGGAGATGGAGTTACACCAGAGAACAGAGGTCAATCCTCTCAAAGTGGACAAGAAGAGCAGCATAACTCAAGGTTCAGGCGTGATGATATCCCACCACCGCCGCAGTTCACTCCACAGATGCCTGCCTTTCCACTAGGGCAAGCAATGGATGGGCAGCAAATGTTCCAGATGTTTTATGCCATGATGCAAGCTCAACAACAAGTTCAACAGGAGGCGCAGCGTCAAGAGGCAGAGAACTTGAGAAACAGTCTAGTAAATGCATTGGAGCAGGCAAACCCGCAAGCTAGGCGACCAGCGACGGGATCTATCACTGATTTCCGTCAACTCAAGCCCCGTACCTTTTCGGGCAAGGAAGGACCAACTGAAGTGCATGAGTGGCTCACCAATACACAACATCAGTTGGAAGCAGCTGAACTTTCACGGGAGAGATGGATGACTGCTGTCCGAATGCAACTGACAGACAACGCGCACCATTGGTGGCTAGCTGAAGAGAGGAGGCTCGGACATGACCGAGTTACTTGGGAGGAGTTCTCCAGACTCTTCCAAGAGATGTATATCCCAGCCGTTGCTAGATCAGAACTCCGAGATAAGTTCAACCGCCTCATCCAGGGCAACATGACGGTGGAGGAGTATAATGCTGAATTCATTCGCCTGAGTCATTTCGCCCCTTCTCTAATTCCTACCGAAGAAGAGAAGGTGGAGAAATTCTTTGACGGACTCAGGTTCGAGCTTCAGAGGTTGATTGGATCTGTTGCCCCTACATCTTATAACGACGTCCTTGCTGCAGCACGACGCATGGAGCGCGTCACCAGGAGGGAGTCAAGCCTGAAGTGACCATTTACCTCAGCACCATCCAAGACAGCACAAGGAGATTCTGCAAAGCGACTCCAAAGGAATCTACCGCAGAAAGCAGCACCAAGAACCCTGCCTACTTGTCATTTCTGCGGCAAGTTGGGTCACATTGAAAAGGAGTGCAGACGCAAATTGGGATTGTGCCTGGTTTGCGGCTCCAACCAGCATCTATCCAGGGACTGCACAGCACGCCGAGAGGGAGAACCACGACTAGCTCTACCTGCACCAAGGCCAGATTATCCAGCAGTGGGAGCACAGCAGACGGGAGTTGGAGGAGTCAGACCACCAGCTCCAGGAGGATATCAGCCAAGACCTCCATTGCCACCTCAAGCAGCACTATTCCAACAGGCTCGTCAGCAGAGGGGTCCAGCTCAGGGACGAGGTCAGGCTTTTGCAATGGCTGTTCAGGAAGAAGCTATTGCTGGAGAAGTTATAGCAGGTACCATTTTAGTAGCTTCATTACCTGCTGTAGCTTTATTTGATTCTGGGGCATCACACTCATTTATAGCTGCTAGCTTCGTAGCCACCCATAGAGTAGTTACTGCACCCCTTCCGAAGACTAAGAGAATTCTTACGGGAGGTGGAATCATACCTGTTAGTGATATCTGTAGATCATGTTCAGTAGTAGTCTGTGGAAGAGAGATGCGAGCCCAATTTCTGATCTTTTCTATGCCTGACTATGATGTGGTACTTGGTATGGACTGGTTAAGTCATTATCATGCTACTCTTGATTGTCGGCTTGGAAAAGTTATATTCAGACCACCTGGACACTCAGAGTTTGAATTTCTTCGAGGAGATGTAGAACAAGGTGTTCAGCCAACTCTTAGGGCATTATCTGTAGAAGGGGAGTCAGAATATCCAAGATTTATATCAGAGTTTGTGGATGTATTCCCCGATGATCTTCCAGGTCTACCACCTGATCGGGAAATAGAATTCACCATAGACCTAACTCCAGGAGCAGAACCTATCACTTCATCGGTTTATAGACTAGCACCTAAAGAGTTAGTTGAGTTAAAGAAGCAAGTTGATGAACTTCTGGAAAAAGGTTTCATCCGGCCCAGTGTTTCACCTTGGGGAGCACCTATACTTTTTGTACCGAAGAAGGATGGAACAGTTCGCCTGTGCATTGATTACAGGGCGTTAAATGCTGTGACTATTAAGAACCGGTATCCCTTGCCCCACATTGATGACTTATTTGATCAATTGAGTGGAGCTAGGGTATTTTTAAAGATTGACCTGAGATCCGGTTATCACCAAATTAGGGTGAGGAAGGAAGATATCCCGAAGACAGCCTTTAGAACCAAGTATGGACACTATGAGTTCTTAGTTATGCCGTTTGGTTTAACCAACGCGCCTGCTGTGTTCATGAGCTTGATGAACCGAGTCTTCCATCAATACTTGGATAAATTTGTGGTTGTGTTTATTGATGACATTCTGGTATATTCCAAAAGCCATGAAGAGCACGAGGAGCATCTCAGAATCGTGCTAGAGACGTTGAGGCAGGAGAAGCTTTATGCTAAGCTCAGTAAATATGAATTTTGCATGGATAAGGTGCCATTCTTGGGGCATATTATCTCAGGAGAAGGACTGTCAGTTGATCCAGAGAAGGTTGCTGCTATTGAGACTTGGCCTACACCAACATCAGTTGCTGAGGTGAGGAGTTTTCTAGGACTTGCTGGATACTACAGAAGGTTCGTAGAAAATTTCTCAAGGATTACGGAGCCAATGACGAAGTTGACACAGAAAGATCAGGACTTTGCAAGGACAGAAGAATGTCAGTTGGCCTTTGAAGAACTGAAGAGGAGTTTAACAACAGCACCAGTCTTGACTCTTCCTTCAGGGTCAGGCGGTTTTGTTGTTTATAGCGATGCGTCAGGTAGTGGCCTAGGATGTGTTTTGATGCAGCATGGCAAAGTTATTGCTTATGCATCGAGATAGTTGAAGGTCCATGAGAAGAACTACCCAACGCACGATCTGGAGTTAGCTGCTGTAATATTTGTACTGAAGATTTGGAGGCATTATCTTTATGGTGAGAAGGTGGAAATCTTCACTGACCACAAAAGTCTAAAGTATGTATATACCCAGAAAGAGCTTTATAGAAGCATGAAAAATACGCTGGCAAAAGCTACGCGGCGTATTGATACAGAGCAGCGCAAGCAAAGGCCTTCAGTGCCATCAGGCGTAAGAGCTCAAGGGTGCAGCGCGTCCAAAACCGCTTCGGCGTAGACGGGATCCCCCCCATCGCCTCCAGGGCGTAAAAACTCAGCCGCTCTCAAAGCAGCGTTAAAATAGCGTACGAGGAACGCTTCGTCTTCCCCGAAATGAACCTGTCAAGTCACGCAGTGAACCTGGCCTCTGACTCCTGACAAAAAAGTGCTGCACGGTGACCCAGACGACGGCTGGAAACAGGCACAGACCCCTCGGGACGCACACCACAGTATGATGGCGGATCCCTGCATTTAATGCAGAGGATTGGGTTAAGATACCACCGAACCGTCGTTTACTAACGTCCCCTCAGCATAAACCGCTCTTTTGCGCACAGAGGGATACGCTGCATTATTTTACACAGGCAGGCATAAGCCGGTTTATGCTCCGCAGTAGACAAACCGTCTGCCACGTCAAAAGCTGCACATCGTACGGGGCTCGAGGCACGTCTCTACGTCTAATTGCACGGAGCGGTGACAGGTTCAGTCAAGGCACGTCTCTGCAAACGGATGCACAGAAGGGCTGCAGACCTTCGAAACACGTCTTCGCATTTAATGCACAAGATGATGACAAATCTTTGTAGAAGATTTGATTACATCTTCGAAAGCCGTGATTCTGGCTAAGACGTCCACGTCAGCACTCGGGCACGGTACGCAGCGGCTTCTACGTCCATTCAAGACTTGCGCCCCTTCGGCTCTCAACGCCTCTTCGGCTCTCAACGCCTCTTCGGCTCTCAAACGCCTCTCCGGCTTCAGCGCCTCTTCGGCTTCAACGCCTATCCGGCTTTCAACGCCTCTCCGGCTTCAACGCCTATCCGGCTTTCAACGCCTCTCCGGCTTCAACGCCTCTCCGGCTCCTACGCCTACCCGGCTTCAACGCCTATCCGGCTTCTATGCCTATCCGGCTTCTACGCCTATTTTGGCTTCTATGCCTATCTGGCCTCTGTGCCAGGGTGACAGTCATTTGGCTTCTACGCCAACCGTTTCTACACACGGGATACCTACCTGCGTGGCTCTTACGCCATGATCTTCGTAGCAATAGTACGCGTTGTGTTCCCTTAGTTGGACCCGCGTCATACGCTCATTCAAAAGATCATCCATACGCAGGCATTGGTTACTTTAACCGTTGTGTAAAAGGGTGTTGTACTTCCCACTCCTCGGTTTTTACACCGACGGAGTGGTCACTGTCACCAAAACTTTATAAATAGAGACCCCTATCAATGGGGAAAAAGGGCAGAAAAAGAATTATCATCCAGGAGAGAATTACCGTCCAAGGAGAGAGAGAGAGAAAGAGAGAGGGAGAGAGAGAGAGAGAGAGAGAGAGCCCGGAGAGCAGGCAAAGAGCAGGGATCGACGACCTTGGCCTCGTGCGTCCAACCTCTTCTGCAACCTTCGAAGCTGCTACCTGTCTTCCACGGCACTTCTTCAACATCGTGTGGTCCAAGGGCTAAAGTGATCGACCGCAGATCAGACACCTATAGCAATTTATACCCAGATTAAATCAATTATACTCCCACATCCTCGTATAGGATTACATTGTACAAGTTTGTTTGTAAACAGAAGGGCGCGAGTTTCGCATAAACCCCGTCATTGAAATACAATTTCATTCCTTTCGTTTAATACCACAAACAAGATGGCGACTCTGCTGGGGACATCTTTCTCTTCTGACGAGGAAGTAATTGCTCAACACGATACGGTGTCTGTGGGAACCGTGAAGAAGACGCTGGTCGTTCATTTTGACCAGTCAGCCTACGAAGACATGCTTCGAGCCGGGGGTAGCTCTCGCCCTCTCTCCGTCCAGGACAACAGGAAGCTGCGCAATGTGTGGATGCCCAAGACATCCTCTACTATTCCTGTGGACTCTCCGATCTCTCCGGACTCTCCGATCTCTCCGATCTCTCCGATCTCTTCGGCCAACGAGGTTGTAGCGACGCTCCCTCCGTGCCCCGCACGTAAAATTCAGTCTCCCGCTACGCGCGGTACAGACAAAACTTCGGGCGAAGCCTTAGCGCTAACCCCGAAGAATCCACTGCGCTTTACGCGTAGGAAACAGTCTCCCGCTACGCACGATAAAGACAAAACTTCGGGCGAAGCCTCAGCGCTAACCCAGAAGCCTTCACTGCGCTTTACGCGTAGAAATCTGTCTCCCGCTCCGCACGGTACAGACAGAACTTCCGATGGTGCCTCGGCGCCAAGACGGAAGAACAGATCTCGCTCCACGTGCAAGACATCATCTGACCTCTACGGTAAACCAGATGAGCGCTGTGATCTCCGCGAAGGAAAGCAAGCGGCAGGCTACTTAACCTCTCGGCCTCCACGCCAGCGAAGGAACAGAATGCCTACCCTCCGGATCACGCAAGAAACCAATGGCCGACTAAGGGCCTCTCCGGCAACTCCTCCTGACCTACGCAAGTATCTAGTCCAGAAGAGTAAAGAGAGGGGACCTTCCAACATGTCTATTATGCCTCCTAGCGAGCATTATTGTAATAGCCACAAGGTTGTGATTAATTGCTGCTGTCCCAAAACAAAACGATCGGTCTTCGACCGATTGGGCTACTCTCTGTCTTTTCAGGGAGGGGAACCCGCGCATGCGCCTGTAAACATGGCCTCACACCTGCGTAGAGGAGGGTTGAGTTCAAGACAACATCCCTCCAAGCCCCTGAGCCGAAGGAGGTTCAGTGACACTGAAGCCGGAGTATTCCAGAACACTCGTGCAAAGTCACGACAGCCAGCTCCATCCTCTTCCGATTTCGACGCTGGGGGTCGCCAAGAATCAGAAGCAGAAAGTGTAGAGTCGACTTCTACAGCGACCTATACTAATCCTTCAATGACGCCCAGGGAGATGGGAGCCTACGCCGTTGAAGATGAACGCGAGGAAGCTTCACCGTCAGGAGACGCGGAACAACGCCTCACCACGCTGGAAACATTTCTGCAACAAATGCAATCCATGATGGAAAATATGCACCAGATGATGCTAACTCAGCACGCAGCTACCATGGCTCAAGCATCGGTCCCGCCGACTCAGATACGTGTGAGGGTGGACTTACCACCATCCCACCCGAGCCAAGAGCCCGCGCTGGATCAAGAGTCAGAAGTTTCTCCGCTTCCTCACTCAGAGAATGCCTTACCTCCCGCTGGGGTTACGATACAACCAACTCCGCACCACTCCATGGCCCCGCTTCCGACTGAAAATCCGATGCAGGCAGTCCGGGAGTTGAAGGCCCAGTTTGACGTCTTGAAACACAAGGATCAGCTCAAGAAACTGGGAATCAACCAGCCCTACCCAGCTATCTGGGAGGAAGTCCCTTTCCCGCCAAGGTACAAACCTCAGACCATGGCCCTGTTAGAGGGAAAAACATCGCCAAGCCAGTACATGAATTATTTCAGCATGATGACGGTGTTGCTACAAGGGAACGATGCCCTCCTTACTCGGGTGTTCAAAGGTTGCCTCTCAGGAGTAGCCTATCAGTGGTACCGCAGCTTGGCGGATAACTGCATCACTTCCTTTGAAGACTTCAGAACTTTATTCTTCACACGGTTCTACGAGGGAGGAATGGACATGTCTATGTCCTCTCTCATCGAAGTCAAGCAAAAGAAAAAGGAAGACGTTCGCATCTTCATCGAACGTTTTCGTCAGGCCATCTTACAAATGCCTCCAGGAGTTCCCGACTCTGCATTGGTGGACATTTGCAGGAAGAACCTCCTTCCCGTGGTCTCGGTGTTCACAGGACCATATCAGTTCCGTGATTGGCCCTCGTTCATCATCTCGGCGGTAGCAGCCGAAGACAATAGTCGCAAGGCGCGCGACAATGGCATCATGATCTCCGCCTCCGACAGAGGCAAGAGGCCGTCTCCTAGCAGCGACCACCCTCGTGGTCCCAAAGGGAAAGAAGCCCTGGCAATCAATACGGCCAGACCAAAGATTGTGACAACCGCACAAGCAAAACCCGGGACTTCCAGACCCGTTGAAGTCTACTCCTTCGACGACGACGACGTCCCGAGCATATTCGAGTGTCTCGTCAAGAGTGGCAAGATCACCTCCAAGACTTGAGGACGGTGTTCGAGCTAATGCGTCGCCATCAACTCAAGATGAATCCTACGAAATCATTTCTGGGTGTATCTAGTGGCAAGTTCCTGGGATTTGTCATCACCACCAAAGGCATCCAGGTGGACCCTGACAAAGTCCAGGCAATCGTAGAAATGCGACCACCCCGTAATCTGAGGGAACTCCGGAGATTTCAAGGCCGTCTGGCCTATATCCGGCGATTCATATCCAACCTCTCGGGGAGATGTCAGCCTTTTTCTCACCTCATGAAGAAAGGTGTATCTTTCGTGTGGGACAAAACCTGTCAGCAGGCGTTCGGAGACATCAAACGCTACCTCACCAGTCCGCCAGTTCTGGCACCTCCCGTCATGGGAAAACCATTCTTGCTGTACGTTCGAGCAATGGATCATTCACTAGGAGCTCTTCTTGCACAGAAGAACGACATGGGGCATGAACAAGCTATCTACTACCTCAGCAGGATGATGGTCGGGGCCGAGCACCGGTACAACCCAGTGGAGAAGGAATGCTTGGCCCTGATGTTCGCCGTCCAGAAGACACGACACTATGTCACCGGACAGACCATTCATATCATCTCCAGGATCAACCCTCTGCGGGTACTAATGAGCAAACCGAGTATTCTTAACTCCCGACTCGCGACTTGGGCGATGCTATTAACGCCATATGACATGGTATACGTACCGCAGAAGTCCATTAAAGGCCAAGCACTGGCTGACTTCCTAGCTGCCCATCCGATCCCGGAGTCCTCCAAATTATACGAGGACATTCCCGACGAAGTTGCAGAATGTAACTCCGCAATAGAAACCGACGCATGGCAACTCTTCTTCGATGGGACCTCCAGAACCGGTCCCAAGGGAAACATCGTCTCAGGAGTAGGAGTCGTCCTGGTCACTCCTGATCAGCTCGTCATCTACCGAGCATATTCTCTTAGCGAGCCCTGCTCCAACAATGTGGCAGAATACAACGCTCTGTTAATCGGGCTCCGAGCCGCCAAAGAGCTGGGGGTCGAATCCCTGGAAGCTTTCGGTGACTCTCTGCTTATCGTCAATCAAGTCAGAGGGATATATGAAGTCCGGAATCCAGACCTCATCCCCTACCACCAAGCAACGGTCGAGATAGCCATGACCTTCAAAGGATTCTTCCTGGAGCATGTACCTCGGTCTCAGAATCTGGAAGCCGATGCCCTAGCCAGTCTAGCCGCAGACTTAGCCACTCCTATAAGAAGGCAGGATTCGGTAATCCTTCTTAACAGAGACTTATTCTGTGCGAAGAACAACCTTCACATAGAACGCAGCCATGCTGTGAACACAGATCTCCCCGGAAAGGACTGGAGAAGTCCCTTCATAGATTTCGTCGCATACGGAATCTTGCCGGAGGACCCCAAAGGAGCAGTGTCCATCAAGCGACGATCATTACGCTTATATTACGATGCATCTGCACAATGCCTATATCGCCGGACCTACGACGGATTACTGTTGAGATGTCTGTCTAACGACGAAGCACAGCAGATTATCCGGGAAGCTCACGACGGCGTATGCGGAGCACACCAACCCGGTCCTAAGCTAAAGGATCGCATCAGGAGAATGGGCTATTATTGGCCTACTATGATCACAAATGCGATACGGTATGCAAAATAATGCAGAGCCTGTCAGATTCATGCAGACTTCATACACCGACCATCTGAGCATCTGCATCCTACAGTTGCATCCTGGCCTTTCGAAGCATGGGGTATGGACGTCATTGGTCCTATTCACCCGTCTTCTTTCCGAGGTCACCAGTTCATACTGGCCATCACGGACTACTTCTCCAAATGGGCAGAGGCAATCCCTCTTGCTGAGGTAAAGGCGTCTAATGTGATCAGCTTCATCAAGCATCACGTCATTTATCGCTTCGGGGTCCCCCGAAGGATAATCCATGACAACGGGCCCCAGTTCATCAGCCAAACGTTTCATCGACTTTGCGATAAAAATTGAATACACAATATCGCCTCTACAGTATACTATCCAGCTGCTAATGGTTTGGCGGAAGCTTTCAACAAAACCATTATCAAACTCTTGAAGAAGTTCGTCTCTTCAAATAAAAGAGATTGGAACGAAAAACTGGGCGAATGTCTCTGGGCATACCGCACAACGGTACGGACGCCGACAGGCTGCACCCCATTCTCACTGGTATACGGGAGCGAGGCAGTTCTCCCCATTGAAATCCAGATCCCGTCACTCAGGATAGCCGTGGCTAACGAGCTGACTCAAGAAAAGAATGACCTGTTAAGGCTTCAGGAGCTAGAAGGATTAGACGAGAAACGCCTCCAAGCTCAACAGCGCATCGCGCTCTACCAAGCACGCATTTCTAGAGCTTTTAATCGTAAAGTAAAGGAAAGGGTGTTCAAAGTCGGCGAGCTAGTTTTAGCCGTAAGAAGGCTGATGATTCTTACTCACAGGGGTAAAGGCAAGTTCCAGCCCAAGTGGGAAGGCCCTTATGTGATCGAGACAACATTCTCGAACGGAGCCTACAGACTAGCCCAGCCCAATGGAGACCTATTAGTGGCTCCTATCAACGGCAAATTCCTGAAGAAGTACTACGCCTAATCTCCTCCACTCAGGAGGAATACGGCGAGATTCTCGTAATCCGACGAAACTACTTCAAAGAAGAAACTAGTATAGGCCCACAAATCAGTCATGTCCATATCACCTCTGAACTGTATTTCCTTGGAGAATCTGCCATGTCCATATCACCTCTGAACAGGCTTTCCAAGATTCTGACCATCGATTATCACCTCTGATATCGATCGTCACTTCAACTAACACCCGTACTAAATCTAAGTACGCCAGTGGTGTTAGGTCCACAAAATCTGCTACGTCTATATTACCTCTAGCAGGGCTTGTCCTCAAACCTATTTCTTGCACCTAGGTGCGCAAAAAGCAATAGGCCCACAAATCAGTCATGTCCATATCACCTCTGAACTGTATTTCCTTGGAGAATCTGCCATGTCCATATCACCTCTGAACAGGCTTTCCAAGATTCTGACCATCGATTATCACCTCTGATATCGATCGTCACTTCAACTAACACCCGTACTAAATCTAAGTACGCCAGGGGTGTTAGGTCCACAAAATCTGCTACGTCCATATTACCTCTAGCAGGGCTTGTCCTCAAACCTATTACTTGCACCTAGGTGCGCAAAAAGTAATAGGCCCACAAAACAGCTATGTCCATATTACCTCTGAGCTGTAAACTCTAGTAAAGCCTATCACGTCTATCTCACCTCTGATAGTACTTTACCTACAAAACTTGGCCAAAGCACGTTCTATTATGTCCGTATAACCTCTGGATAGATGTGCCCTGCTGAAGTTTATCGAGAGTTTATCACGTCCATACCACCTCTGATACCACTCTCGCCCTAACCTGTCATTTACAAATCCTTCGCACACGTTGAACGTGACCGCGCTAGGTCGCCTTCTGTGCTGATAGCCTCTTCTGAGGAAGATGATGCACGGAGGCATTTTCATCTTTTTGTTATTCTTGTCACCCCAAAGGATCTACCTCTCAGACCGGGTGCGCTGCCCGTCGGCGGGATACTGTCGGAAGGAAGTCCACCTTGCCCGACCGAAGACTCCCTCGCTGGGGCAGTAGGAGAAGAAGAAGAACCTATGCTCTTTCCCTTAGCGGAGGAGGTTTGTTTCGTCGCCATTTCTGAAAGCTCGAAGTGCTCAGAGAAAGGAATGAAGGAGAAAGCTTGAACAGTCAAGAACTCTCGAAGACGGATGAAAAGTTTTTCTCCAAAGCTTGGGATATATATAGAGTCCGGATCGACTCCTCGAATCCTCGGACGGACTCCTCGAGACCCTAACCAAGTCTCGCATTAATAGTCGGATATGATTGGGTGCTACGTCAACCTACTACCCTCGAAAGACGGACAGTCAGCGAATTCGAAAAATTCTTCGCGCAAGACAGTTCAGCAGTTCTACGCTAAAGGAGCTTTCTACGCTCGACAGCAACAGATCTACGATTTTACACTCGCAAGCTACAAGTCTATGGTTTTTCTCGCCCGGATGCCTTTGTGCTCGGTAGCTTTTACGCTCGAGAGGCGACAAACCTACGGCTTTACGCTCAGCAGATACCAAATCGATGATCTCACGCTCGGTGGCGCTCAGTTTACGCTCAGAAGCAACAGATCCGCAGAACTTCACGCTCGAAGAAATTCTCTTTTCAGGAGCTACAGATCCACAAGTCCTACGCTAAAGGAGCTTTCTACACTCAACAGCAACGATTCTACGGCTTTACGTTCAAGCAGCTATAAGTCTATGGTTTTTCTCGCCCGGATGCCTTTGTGCTCGGTAGCTTTTACGCTCGAGAGGCGACAAACCTACGACTTCACGCTCAAGAACCACAAGTCTACGACCCCACGCTCGACGGTGTTTTACGCCCAGACGCTACAGACTGAGGATTTCACACTCCGCGACTTTCCGCTTATCCAGAACAGTCCCCGACCCGGTCAAGTGCAAAGAGTTCACACAGAAGATACTCGTTCTTGACCCCAAGTACCCGAAACGGACAGAGTACAACCATTAAGAAATTACTCTTTTCGAGTCCCGAAATTGGAGGTTCATCCGGACTCCAGTCTGAACATCTCGTCTGTCAAAATGACAAAGCTCAGCCAGAATCCTCGACCCTGTTTTAAGGGAGTTCCGAGAGATCATTCTTGAAGACGAAGACTGAACAAAGTTCTGCTCATCAGAAGCAGCAGTTCAGAACTCTACGCGGTTCCTTAGTCCTAGCAACAGGACAGTTCTAAGTGTTCAAAATGCTAAAGCAGCGCTCTATGCACTATCCGCTGCACAAAAGAACAGGACAGAACCTAGTACTCTCTGTACAGAGTCGCGTAAAGTATCAGACGTGTCAAAGCTGCACGCATTCAGACTTCACAGCAACGTATGGCAAGTGATCATATGAAGAAAAGACGACTTTATTGAAGATTAAAATCATGATTACATATGAGGGAAATCCTGTCTACAAGGGTTTTTCTTCACTTTTCATGGTTACATACGAGGGACAACGCCTCTATTAGAGGTTTTCTCATCATCGTCTGAAGATCGCACCGAGAGGCTGTTCTGACAGGTTCTCACATCGGTGAAGGTCTTCCTCTTCTTCTAAGAAGATGATCACCGGCGGACACGACAAAGTTGGGGCTTGCATAGATTTTGCAGATCCCCTACTCCGTGCACCGCTCAAACCGGGACAGCACGAGTCTGTCTGACTCTCGTCACCGGAGGTAAGAGGAGAAGGCGCCAGTTATAGGCAGCACGGTCAAGAACGACCGTTCCTCTCGCCAGACGCAACGCCATACAAAGTTGCTGATTATCCCGAGCAAGGGAGGCTAAGATATCCTTCTATGATCCATCGCTGAAGTGGATACTTGCTCGAAGACGCCGTCTTTTTCGGCTCCCAACATGCTGGAAGAACATGATCTCCTTCTTCCTCAGATCGACCCGACGAACTCCGGCGATCATTTTAGCATGGTGATGGGAATATGGGGAAACAGGTTAACCCCTCCGCCTTTTTATAGGCAAAAGAGATCACAGCGGTCCCCAATAAATCTGCCATAAAGGCCGCACCGACCGTTTCAACGCTCCATTCAGAAACGTTTCGAGTCACGAGGGGCCATTCATGCTTCATTCAAAGCGTTTCAAATTCCAAGGAATTTAAAAGCTTTGAAGGGGGTCTTGTAGAAGCATAAAAAATACGCTGGCAAAAGCTACGCGGCGTATTGATATAGAGCAGCGCAAGCAAAGGCCTTCAGTGCCATCAGGCGTAAGAGCTCAAGGGTGCAGCATGTCCAAAACTGCTTCGGTGTAGACGGGACCCCCCCATCGCCTCCAGGGCGTAAAAACTCAGCCGCTCTCAAAGCAGCGTTAAAATAGCGTACGAGGAACGCTTCGTCTTCCCCGAAATGAACCTGTCAAGTCACGCAGTGAACCTGGCCTCTGACTCCTGACAAAAAAGTGCTGCACGGCGACCCAGACGACGGCTGGAAACAGGCACAGACCCCTCGGGACGCACACCACAGTATGATGGCGGATCCCTGCATTTAATGCAGAGGATTGGGTTAAGATACCACCGAACCGTCGTTTACTAACGTCCCCTCAGCATAAACTGCTCTTTTGCGCACAGAGGGATACGCTGCATTATTTTACACAGGCAGGCATAAGCCGGTTTACGCTCCGCAGTAGACAAACCGTCTGCCACGTCAAAAGCTGCACATCGTACGGGGCTCGAGGCACGTCTCTACGTCTAATTGCACGGAGCGGTGACAGGTTCAGTCAAGGCACGTCTCTGCAAACGGATGCACAGAAGGGCTGCAGACCTTCAAAACACGTCTTCGCATTTAATGCACAAGATGATGGCAAATCTCTGTAGAAGATTTGATTACATCTTCGAAAGCCGTGATTCCGGCTAAGACGTCCACGTCAGCACTCGGGCACGGTACGCAGCGGCTTCTACGCCCATTCAAGACTTGCGCCCCTTCGGCTCTCAAAGCCTCTTCGACTCTCAATGCCTCTTCGGCTCTCAAACGCCTCTCCGGCTTCAGCGCCTCTTCGGCTTCAACGCCTATCCGGCTTTCAACGCCTCTCCGGCTTCAACGCCTATCCGTCTTTCAACGCCTCTCCGGCTCCTATGCCTACCCGGCTTCAATGCCTATCCGGCTTCAACGCCTATCCGGCTTCTACGCCTATCCGGCTTCTACGCCTATTTTGGCTTCTATGCCTATCTGGCCTCTGTGCCAGGGTGACAGTCATTTGGCTTCTACGCCAACCGTTTCTACACACGGGATACCTACCTGCGTGGCTCTTACGCCGTGATCTTCGTAGCAATAGTACGCGTTGTGTTCCCTTAGTTAGACCCGCGTCATACGCTCATTCAAAAGATCATCCATACGCAGGCATTGGTTACTTTAACTGTTGTGTAAAAGGGTGTTGTACTTCCCACTCCTCGGTTTTTATACCGACGGAGTGGTCACTGTCACCAAAACTCTATAAATAGAGACCCCTATCAATGGGGAAAAAGGGCGGAAAAAGAATTATCATCCAGGAGAGAATTACCGTCCAAGAAGAGAGAGAGAGAGAAAGAGAGAGGGAGAGAGAGAGAGAGAGAGAGAGAGAGAGAGAGAGCCCGGAGAGCAGGCAAAGAGCAGGGATCGACGACCTTGGCCTCGTGCGTCCAACCTCTTCTGCAACCTTCGAAGCTGCTACCTGTCTTCCACGGCACTTCTTCAACATCGTGTGGTCCAAGGGCTAAAGTGATCGACCGCAGATCAGACACCTATAGCAATTTATACCCAGATTAAATAAATTGTACTCCCACATCCTCGTATAGGATTACATTGTACAAGTTTGTTTGTAAACAGAAGGGCGCGGGTTTCGCATAAACCCCGTCATTGAAATACAATTTCATTCCTTTCGTTTAATACCACAAACAAGCTTAACATGAGGCAAAGACGCTGGCTTGAGTTAATGGTGGACTTTGATATAGATTTACAGTACCACCCAGGGAAGGCAAATGTAGTAGCAGATGCACTTAGCAGGAAGCCTACGACTTATTTCTTGACAATACAGCCTGAGCTATTGAAAGATTTATAGGAACTCCAGATAGAGGTTATTCTACCAAGACAGAGTGGCTTGCTGGCTAATTTGGAAATTAAGTCATCGCTTGTGGAAAGGATTAAAGAAGCTTTGCCTACTGATGCAAGATTTCGAAGACTCAAAGAGAAGACAGAAGCAGGCATGCAGACGGGACTTCGCATACATGAGGATGGTACATTAAGGTGCGGAGATCGTCTATATGTTCCAAATGGAGAACTGAGACAAGAGCTAATGACTGAAGCCCATAGCTCCATATACTCAGTTCATCCAGGAGGAACAAAGATGTATCGAGATCTAAGGCAGTATTACTGGTGGCATAGAATGAAGAGGGAGATTGCGAGATTTGTAGCCAAATGCTTAGTCTGCCAACAAGTGAAAGCCGAACATCAAAGGACTGCCGGAATGCTGCAGCCGCTTCCCATACCAGAATGGAAGTGGGAACATATCACCATGGACTTTGTCACGGGATTCCCAAGGAGCCCCAGTGGAAAAGATACGGTATGGATTATCGTGGACCGAATCACTAAATCGGCACACTTTTTGTCATTTAGAGTTGGACAGTCCACAGAGATACTAGCCGACATGTATATGAGACAAATAGTAAGATTGCATGGAGTGCCGGTTAGTATTGTATCTGATCGAGATTCGAGATTTACCTCTCATTTCTGGCAAAGTATGCAAGAGAGTCTTGGTACCAGACTAAAATTCAGCACTGCCTATCATCCCCAGACAGATGGTCAATCAGAACGTACAATCCAGATCTTGGAGGATATGCTGCGATCCTGTATGTTAGACTTTGGAGGGTCTTGGGAAGATCATTTGCATTTGGTAGAGTTCTCATATAACAACAGTTACCAGGCAAGCATCAAGATGGCACCTTTTGAGGCGTTATACGGTAGGAAGTGCAGATCGCCAATATGCTGGAGTGACATTGGAGAGCGTCAAATATTGGGGCCAGAGTTAGTAATACAAACAGTGGAGAAGGTGAAACAAATCCAGAATTATCTTCGGGCTGCTCAGGACAGGCAGAAGCATTGGGCTGATACATACCGACGTCCCCTGGAGTTCAAGGAAGGAGAACATGTATTTCTGAGGATTTTGCCGACTCGAGAAACCATTCGCTTTGGGAGCAGAGGCAAGTTGAGTCCAAGGTACATTGGGCCCTTTGATATTCTGGAGCGCATTGGTGAGGTGGCGTATCGTCTTGCATTACCTCCATCTCTAGAGGGAGTGCATGATGTATTCCATGTCTCACAGTTAAGAAGGTATGTGACTGACCCAAGTCACATAGTGGATCATTCTGAGATCGCTGTAGGCCCAAGCCTGAGATATGAAGAACAACCGGTGGGTATACTCGGAACCAGTGAGAAGACACTGCGAGGGCAGACAATTAAACTGGTTTGTGTGGCTTGGAAGCAACATTCTCCTGGTGAATCTACCTGGGAGAGAGAAGATATCATGCGACAGAAATATCCCCACTTATTCGAGGATGCAGGTATACCTTAAGTAAATTTTTAATTCCTGTAGTTCTGTTCTGCTAGTAGTTTAATCTTTTAAATTGCGAGGACGCAATTTTCTTAAGGGGGTAGATTGTAATCACCTAAAATTTTAAGAATTTTTTACATTTAAATTATCTGGGAATTAATTAGCATTTTTCTGTGAATTTTAAATCAATAAAATTAAAAGCAGTCTAATTTAAAATGAATTTTTAAATAAAATTAAATAAATTTAAAATGTGATGAAAATTATATTTTATAGTGTAAAATTAAAAACCGAGCCTGGGGTATTTTTTCGGGAATTTATTGGACCCCGGATAAATTTTTAAAGCATTAAAAACTATTGTAAAAAAATTAACTATTTAATTAAACTAAAATTAATAAACCCAAACCAACCCAGTGACTGAACCGGACCGGGCCGGCCGGTTTGATCAAACCAGACCCAATCCAATCCTTAGCGGGTCAGATCCGGGTCAGACCCGACCTGCCAAGACCCGATCCGACCCGTTTCAAACCCTAACCCCCAAAATCTGTACAGCCGCGACGATTCTTCTCCGGCGGCCGTTTCCGCCGCCGTGGCCGCCGGCGGACCCCTCGGTTCGTCTCCCTCGACCGGCCGCCCATTCCCCTTCGGATTCCGGCCAACCTCCGGCGGTATCTCTCCCCATCGACCTCTATATATACCCGCCGGAAAACCCCTTCACCACCTTCTTCTCCGGCTAAAAACCCCATACTCCGGTCGCCTCCAGCAGATCCTGACACCGGCCACCCACCTCCAGCAGATCCTGACACCGGCCACCCACCTCCAGCAGATCCCGACACCGGCCACCCACCTCCAGCAGATCCCGACACCGGCCACCCACCTCCAGCAGAACCCGACCCCAGCCGGCCCCTCTCTCCTGTCCGCGACGTCGCCGGTGACCTCCAAACCGACGCCGAAGCCTCCAGCCGGCCGCCCAGACCGTCGCCGACCACCCAGAACCGGCGTCGCCTCCGCCCGAACCCCAGGCCGACTCCGGCGACTCGGACACGATCCAGAACGAGAGTACAGACCAGGACACGGCTTGGACACGGATCCAGGACACGGGAATTCGAGTTTGACACGCGTAATTGGATTTTTTTAAACCCTGTTCAGGTACCCATAACTTCCTACTCGTAGCTCTGTTTCATATTCCAGAAATTTCATCGCGTAGCCTGTATGACCCTCTCGGTGCCCGGACAAACCGTTCGGGGCATCGCGTCCTGTGTTGATCGCACACCGCGATCCAAAAACAGGAAAAACTTAGCCCTGTTTCACCCCGGAATCGGGTATGTCCCGCCAAACGGGACGACTTGGTCACGTGCGGTCTTCACCGACACGTGAGCATCGTAGATACGGACGTGCGGGCTTTCGCAGAAGCTGATTCGGATGTGCGTGCACACCGGAATCAGTGCGTATCTGCGGACAACATCCCGTATCTGACTTTTCTGTAATTAGCTGTAACTTAGTATACACACGTCAGATCGAGACAAAACTTATGCCATTGGACTCATAGCAATACGCTGGTCCTGTGGGTCAAGTTTGGTTCGATTCTGAGAACGTTGAAAAATCGTGTGTCGTGGGCCCCACAGGCTCCACCTGACGGGCGATTTTGAGAACGGCTCATCGGAATCCAATTCTGAAAGTTCCGTTGGGTTCGTATCGACGTTCCTGATTTGTTGACACTAAGTTAGACTAATTTGGAGACTTTTGACCCTGACCCGGTTTTCGGTACAAAGCGACCTACATATAGACCCGCTTTGGACTAGAAATGTCGTTTTTGCCCTTGTGTCCAAACTGGACTTAAGGACAGGCGTTTCTAACTATTTCCTTTGTTCTGAGACTGTTGGTAATGTTTATTTCAGCTTTTGAAGGAATTATTGCTGAACCCACTGTTACAAGGACCACCACTGATATTCCAGTCCCAGGCAAGTGTACCTTGTCATAAATTGTAGTTTATTAGTTTATTTTATTCTCTTGCTCTATTTTCTGTGACTAATGTACATGATATAACCTAGGACCGTATGACATACTTAGCGTCCGATCATAGTCGGGTGCCAACTCCGTACGCGAAGTTGTGTATGTCATTTAGTGATGGACATTCGAGACCCTTTATATTCTCGTACTTGTTTATCAAGTACACTATAACCTAGGATACTTGACACCATACATTGACAGAATCTTCCTGAGATATTCAAGGTAATTTTGTGTAGGATACAGGATGGACATAGTTATTATACTCGTAGATTATGACTGTTGCATTAGCTCTGATCTCACGTGACATGGACATGAGACGTGTAGTTTCATTGGGTAGGGAGAGACACACAGGCTACAGGCTGTTCTATATATATACTACTATTGTGAGGTTGTAGACTCTCGAGCAGAGCTAGACCACTACTAGATATTGCTGCTACCGGCTCCCCGACACAGAGCTTGTAGCAGTCTCAGCCTGGGTACTAGTGTTGCTCTCAGTTGCATTTTCACATAGATGGTTATGTAGTTACCCTGCTTATTTCATTTTCTATTTTCACTGCATTACTTTTGGCTTGTAATTTCTGTACCTTGCTATGTCCCCTGAGGACCTGGAATGGATGATGTCCCCAGGTTTAGCAGAAGAGCATTATCCCGAGGTTTATGGGACAGGAGCTAAAGTTGTACCAGGAGCTATTGCTGAAGGAGAACCTAACATAGAAGCAGAGGTGATGGCAGAGGATTTTACTTGAGATTATGATATTTGTACTCTTCAGATACTCTATTTTTGGACTCTTTTGTTCTGGTCTGATGAACCAGTGTTTTAGACTCTTATCGGGTTGTTCCTGACATACTCTGCTGAGACTGGACTTTGATGTACTTTCTTTATTTGCTGATGTTCTTATTATTCTGTGTGTGGATGAGATTAGATTTTTTTATTTATTATTGTAGACCTATATTACAGCTTAAGTATACCCGATGGATCCATTAAATTGGGTTGTCCATTGGTGTGTACTGCTGGCCATTGCCACGTGTCTAGTCTCTCGATATTTTGGGACTGGGACGTGACACTTTGGCCTTGGGATTCCAAATCCCAAGAGGTAAACCCTAACTTTCCTCTTAGTGATTACTCTTATATAGTGTAATTAGTGGTTTAGAACCTTCCTAGACCCTAAGGCTATCCGTGGGAGAAAGTTAGAACAAGTTTGGTTGTGTTTGGAGACTTTGACATTAGGTTTTGTGTCAATTTTGGATGAAATCCGAGATTGACCCAATTTTGGGTGATGCCCTAGGTTAGACGGACCTAGGTAGACGTTGTCGGGTGTCTTGAGGGTTAGTACGTGTCTCCGTTCGGACACGTGAAGTCGTGTCACGGAGAAATAGGCGTTTCAGACGATTTGGGAGTTTTCGTCGTCGTAGGTTCTATGTGCATGCACGTTTTTGCCATAGACCTAGAATCGACGAGTTAGTATTTTTTCTATGATTTAGACATCATTTAAAACTCGTGGGTAAATTTTGGGAACCGCACACCACGTGTTCGTCGAAATGACCGAACGGCCATTTCGACTTAGTTTCTTGGTTTTGGGCTTGTGCGCGCGTTGGGTTAGCTTCGAAGAGTGTGTGCTAGAGTTCTTGGGTTATGTGTTTATTAGTGTGTGGGTCGTTGGGCGTGCGTTGGTGAGTGTTGTGTTGTGTGTTGTGTGTGTTGTGTATTAGAGTGTGTATATATGTATGTATGAGTATATATATATATATATATATATATATATATATATATATATATATATATATATATATATATATATATATATATATATATATATTTATTTATTTATTTATTTATTTATGTGTGTGTGTGTGTGTGTGTGTGTGTTTGTATATCTATATGAGTGTGTGTATTTATATATATATATGCTTGTGTGTGTATATATATATATATATATATATATATATATATATATATATATATATATATATATATATATATATGTATATATATATATATATAAACACACATACACACACACACTCATACATACATATATATATATATATATATATATATATATATATATATATATATATATATGGGTTTGTGTGTTTGTATATATATAGATATGTGTGTTTATATATATATATATATATATATATATATATATATATATATATATATATATATATATATATATATATATATATATGCGTGTGTGTACTTATATACGTAAGTGTATATGTGTGTAAGTATATATGTATAAGTGTGTGTGTGTATATATATATATATATATATATATATATATATATATATATATATATATATATATAGTTGTGTGTGTAGATATATATATGTATATATGTTCGTGTGTATATATATATGTGTATGCTTGTGTGTGTGTGCATGGTGTGCCAGCTGAGCAGCGAGGGAGGAGCGTTGCCGCAGCGAAGCGCAGCAGCAGTGCACTGGCAGCAGCAGCAGTACACTGTAGCAGCAGCAGCTTGGCAAGCAGCGTGGCACTTGCAGGTAGCGGCAGTAGCAGCTAGTAGCGAGGGGGAGAGAGGGATCTAGATATATATGTTTAGATAGATAGATAGATAGATAGATAGATAGATAGATATATACTAGTTAGATAGTTATATATATATATGTAGGTAAGGGTTATGTGTATATGTGTATTTGTGGATATATATATATATATATATATACGTAGATACGTAGGTATATATACATATGTGTTATATATATATATATATACATATGTGTTATATATATATATATATATATATATATATATATATATATTAGCCTATATATATAGCTAAGTATATATGTATATACATAGATAGTTAGCTAGAGGGGTAGTTAGTGAGGGATTAGAGGGATATCTCAATACCTTGAGATACCCAAGGTATTGAGTATCGGAGCGGGATTTTTGAGCAATTACCTAGGTTTGAGTTTAGAGTTAGGTTTTTATGTATATGTGTATATATTTACGCGTGCTAGCATAGGTTTTAGCGGGTATAGGCGGGGTGCGTAGCCTAGGTTGAGATATTGGATACCGAGGGTATCCCGGTATCTCGAGGAGGCGAGGTTGAAGGTTTACTAGCTTAATGAGCTAGTTTTGACCTACAATTTTAGGGGAACCCTAGTTTAACCTAGCGTTGACCATAATTGTCCTTGTTGACCGTAAAAGTCAACGTTTGATCTAATTTTGACCTAGAGTTGACTTTTTGGACCCTGGGTTGACTTTTTGACCCAAATTTTATCGGTTTGACCCGTTCGACCTAGAATACCACTAGAACCTTATTTTTAGTTATTTTATATCAGTTTAACTCTTTCGAACCCCGTTTAATCTTGTTTTCGCAATAGGTTCTTGCGACGCCAGTCCGAATCTCGATCCTCATCAGTTGCTCAGGACGTCAGGCGAGTACCTACCTCTGATAGTTTCCATTTCATTATAGCGTTTACCTGTTCTAGAAATGTAATACTTGATTCTGACACATTGTTACATGAGCTGGTACTACTGGATCCCGTTATGAGATGCTATCCCCCTTACCGTGTTCAACGGGTACTCTATCACGTGTATTTCATCATGTGCTTCGGGTATTGATTCTCATGTGCTATCATGTGCTTCGTGTGCTCTCGCCTTCATGTGCACGAGTTATTTATCATGTACGTAGCGTGTCGTGATTGGATCCAAGAGTATTAGTGGGGGAGGAAAGTAGGAGTTGGTTATGTGATCAAAGCCAAACAATATTCATGTGTATGTCGGTTATGCAACTCACGCATAACGGAGTTATTATAGATTATTCATGTGCAACCTAAGCCGATCATATAATGAACTTGTGCTCAAGGCACTTAGCTAGTATTCTTATTTTCTCACATGCAGTTACTTCTCTACTACTTGTATTGTTCTCCAGATTTATATTATAGCTACTTTATCTGCTCCATCATGTATTTATTTTCCTGTGCATCTTGTATACTTTTCTATTGCGAGTCATATACACCTTACCATGTATTTGGAGTTGTTTTCAGAGTTATGTACTTCGCTCCAGTCCTGACTGGGCATATTTTTTCCAGAGGATCCTGAGGATTTTTGCCCGATATTCTATGGGCTAGGTGTCGAGGAGTGTTGTGACCCGGAGACAGAGGAGGAGCCCGTCGAGGAGACGCCATTAGCACCCTAGTTAGCTAGGTGGGTTTCCCTAGGTTGTTCCCAGTTGCTTTTCTGGATGACTGTATTTATTATTTTGTTGCTTCTGTGATGTTGTAGACTTGGGCTGTATATTGGATATTATCTTGCTTTTTGTTTCTTTATTTCTTTGTGATATCTTATCGTGCTTTTACTCTTCCCCTAGTTATTGTGATTAAGGCATATATATATTGTGTGGTTGCCCTCCTTTTGGAGATATTATATTGACAGGTTTTGTGAGATATATAGATTGTGACCTAGAACAAACCTTTACAGCGTTCTACCGCCGATTCTGCGGCGTAGGCTGGACGTACCCACGATTCATGTCCGATTTTTTGGGTGCGAATCATGAAAATAACTATATATAAAATATAATCAGCCTTTAATATGGTAATACTCTCCCTACCTAATGTAATCTCACGTCTCATGTCCATAACACGCAAGATCATGACCTCTAGCTAATGTAGCGAGCCATAATAATAGATATGCATATATAAGATCTATGTTATGAATCCTGTAATCCTATACAGAATCATCATGAATAACTCAGGAAAGATTTTGTCTCATAAATAGTATCAGGTGTCCTATGGTATGACGTACTTGATAAAGCAAGCACGAAAATATAGGACCGTGATATCAACTCTCTAAGTGACGTTACACGACTCCGCGTACGGCGTCGACACCCGAATATTATTCGGACGCTAAGCAACGTCTCACGGTGCTAGGTTGAACATATATATATCACTTAAATAAATCAAGATAATAATATGAGGCAGGTACTGCAAGATTGGCAAGGTACACTTGCCTAGGGTTTGGTTTCCAATAGTTGCTTCGGTCACAGCAAGATCTTCAGGTACTCCTCCGAAAGCTGAAATAATCATGACCATCATGCTCAGAATATATGAAATAGCTAGGATTGCCTATCCATAAGTCCAATTTGGACACAGGGGCAAACTTGACAGTTTCTGGTCAAAGCGGGGTCCACATGTGGCCCACTTCGCACCGAAAATGTGCCAGATACAAAGTTCTCCAAAATTGTCAAACTTAGTGTCTATAAGTCCAGAACGACGATACGAACCCAACAGAATATCCAGAACTGGATTCCGATGAGACGATCACAAAATCGTCCGTCAAGTGGAGCCTTGGGGGCCGCGATACGGGATTTCGTCAACGTTCTCAGAATTGAACCAAACAGACTAGCAAAATGCTATGAGTCCGATGACGCAAGTTTCGTTACGAAACGATAAGCACACACGAAGTTACAACGAGTTTCAGAACATGGCCGATACGGGGCAATTTTGACGGATACCCGTTAATTCCGGTGTGCACGCACATCCAAATCAACTTCCACAAAATCCCACACGTTCGTATCAACGATGCACACCTTTCGGTAAAATTTGCACATGACCAAGTCGCCTCGTTTAGGGGGACGCACCCAGTTCAGAAAAATTTGTATTTTAAATGACCAAGTTTTTGGTCAACTTCACCCGAGAATAAATTATAATCTACAACACATAAAATTAAACTAATTATAGGGTTTGAAACTTGGCTATATTATCTAATTAACTGTTCAAGTGAATTTCAGAATTATTAAACAGGTTAGAATTTAAACGGTCGTGAACTTGTGAGTTCGGGCCAGTATTCAAAGATTCAGAATTGGGAATATTTTTCTGTTTTAGCATCACAGTTTGCGATCAACACAGGACACGATACCCCAGTCTAATTGTACGGGGTTCGAGGGGGTCATATAGCTAACATGTCACAATAGACCGTTCGAAAAATAATGCGACAAGGAGAGAGAAGGACTCACCGGAACAGGGAGTCGAAAATGACTAAAATACACGTGCCCGGGGTTGCGCGACACTGCTGCGGCTACTGTGGCTGTTGGTCGGCGGCTGGGTGGCGGAAGCTGCTGGTCGTCGTGGTGGGGTCATCGACATCGCCAGAGAGATCGCCGTCGGAGGGTCTTCGCCGGAGTCAGTGTGATGGTGGTGGCCGGAGGGTCGCCGGGGAGCTAGGGGTCGACAGTGGAGAGGTGGTAGAGGCGGGGATCGGCTCGGGGTCGCCGGAGTGGTGGAAGCGGCAGAGTCTGATGGCGGGCTCGGGGTTCGCCGGAGGTCGGCTAGCATAGAAGGCGACAGAGGATGTTGGTGCTGGGGAGTCGTGGTGATGGGGGCCGAGGCTATGATTGGCGGGGTTTATATAGGAAGGGCGGGAAGGAGAAGGGGCGCGGTGGATGTGGGAGGTGGTCGGTCGCAACGGTCGGGGAGGCGGAGAGACGCGGCGACGGAGAAACGGCCGGAGGGGAAATGAGCAGTCGGGGAAATAAAAGGCTTCAGTTACTGTAGCAATAATGGATCGGATCGGGTCGGGTCGGGTTGAGGGTTCAAGTCGGGTCTAGATCCGACCTGCTAGGTGTTGGTTTACTTTGGGTTCGGTTTATTCTAGGCTTGGTTCGGTTCGGTTCAGGATGGATTTATTCCGGTTTATTCTGGTTTAATTAAAAATAATATTTTTAGCTATTTAAAAATAGTTTTTGGGTCCAATAAATTCCAGAAAAATTATACTATGTCTATTTATTTATTTTACACTCGAAAATATTATTTTTATAATGTTTTAATATTTAAGTTAATACTTAAAAATATTTATTCTTTGAAGAATATTTATTTTAAATAGTTACAAATCACATATTTATTCTAAAAATTCATATTTTAATTTCTAAAAATTTCGGGTGTTTACAGTTGCAGCCCTTCACCCGAGCAGGACTTTGAACTCTAACTATGCATTGAAGAAATAAAACTAGAAGAGCGAGCTATAATTGAAGAAATAAACATTCATTGCACGAACAAACAGCTCTATGACTTGCTACAATTAACTAGCTCGAGTTATCACGACCTAATTACTAACAAATGCATGTTTTGAAGAATATTGCTACCACCGGCACTGCAGTCAACCCGGCTGGCCAATGGTACTCTTGTATAGTACTTATAGTACACATCCCAAATAATGATGGATAAAGAACCGAAGCAGATAACTGATAGCATAACACAACATAACGTAGGCATTAACTGGTTTTTGAAAATATAATTGAATTTTGTAAATAAGATTGGTTTTGAAAACATGAAGATGTTTTATAAATAAAACTGGTTTTGTAAACATAAAGAGATTTTGTAAATATAAACTGGTTTTTGTAAACATAACTGGTTTTATAAACATACTTATCTATAAATTATCTTGTAACATAAACTGAAACATAACTGGAACATATAATGGAATGCATATACTGAAATACATAATATTATGAACCTAGGCTCAATAACAACAACTTGTAGTGCCGCAGCACATCACAGTTCTTGTAACCACATTATGCAACAAATTATATAACTACCACGGTACATCACAAAGTCTTGTATGTACCGTGGCATGCATAAACTTGGTAGGTCATGGGGCCCTTGCCTTGCAGGGTTGGTCCATGCCTCATGGGGCCCTTGGATATCGGGGTAGCCGGTAGCGCAATATTCTTTTCTTTCAATGATTTAGTCAAATTTTATCTCGTTTAATCATTATTTCAAGTTATTGAGTCGTGGACACTCGAGAAATTCCTAGAATTATGAGTTACGAGTACGAGTTATCACTTACAAACTTATCGTATCCGCGATACGTGATACATTGGACAATACTCACACTGGATTGTCTGATGTCAAATGTAATAGGTTTATCATACACAACAATTTTTACGGTGTCTTGAGGGTCAGAACATGTGTTAAACGTCGCTGAGTTTTACGATTTAGAGACGTTTAGCGACGTTTTTACCAACGTTGTTTATTTTTTAATTAGCAACATTTTTAGCGACGTCGCTAACGTCGCACACTTTTCAATTAGTGATGTTTAGCGACGTTTTGTATTCAAGTCACCGTATATTAATATATTAGCGATGATTTAAATTATTTCATATAGGGTTCATAATTTTATTTTCCCCCATTCTCTCGAATCCGAAGACGAAAATTTCAAAAGCCCCCCCCTCCGTCGAAGTCCCCTACCCCCTAGGGCTTCCTTCTCCCTCCGGCGAAGTCCCCCCTTCGAAAAAGTACCCCCCTCGCGTGCCTCCTCCCCTCCGGCGCAGCTGCTCCCCTCGCGTGTCTCCTCCCCTCATACGACCTCAGGATTCAGCTTCTCCTCCTCTTCTAGGTAAATCCTAACCCTATATCTCTCTCACAGATACGGACACGATATTTGATAGCGGACATGATACATACACAGACATAGACACGACACCGGACATGACATAAATAATACACTGACACGATATGTCAATGATATGATATATCACTGACACGACAAGGGACATGACACCGACCCTAACCCTAACCCTATCTCTCTTTACTGACACGATACAGGATATGACACATACCCTAATTCAAAGTCGAGAAACGACACAGACCCTAACCCTTTCTGAGTTAATTAGACGCGGTCTTGGGTATCAGCATCGTGTACAATACGATGTAGATCTCGACTCAAGGAGAGTCGTATACACGAACACGAAAATAACTCTTCAAAGTCGAGACACGACACAGTATTAGCTTCTTCTAGAACTCATATACAACTTGGATTAGATCAGTGTCAAACCTATCCATGACACAAGAGTTCATGTTCGGATGGTTGTGGCACGACATTAGTGTATGTATCCTATAACCAAGGACACAACGTCCCCCTCGACCCCGACGACCCCCCTTGGCTTCCCTCAACCCCGACGACCCCCCTCCTCGGTCAGAGGGTCAGGTAACCTATATTTGGAGTGAGTGCCATTTGGAAAATATACACTACCAAATATTCACATGGGTATATACTTGAACGATGTCTATTCATCTTTGAAGAAGTATCTAGAAATGGATCTGAATTACTATATGCGTCATCGTTCGTAGATGTACAACTGTCATCCTGATGACATGTACAGTGTGTGGGATAAATTCATAGAGGGTGTACATCAGTTCTTACAGTTCGCCAAGGCGTTCCCTCAGTACATGGATGGTACCAAAATTAAGTGTCCGTGTGTGAGATATCACAACTTAAAATATCATCCAGAAGTGGAAGTCACATATTATTTGTACTCGAAGGATTTTACCGCGCACGGAGAACTTGTGCCTTTAGCATCGGAGTCGGAGCCTTATGTGGAGCCGTATATGGATATTCACGACTACGCTGCTTACGACGACGGGTGGTTTTGTCTGTTATTTTATCTGTTAGCCTGTGCATGTGATTGATTGTTAGTTTATCTGTTATGTCTGTTATTTTTACTTTCTAATTTCTTGTTATTGCCCAAAAAAATTCATGCTTACATGAGTTTCTTGTTTATTTTCGGTTTTGAGCTTGCTTTCTTGGATTTTCTTGTTAATGATTTTTGGATCCTTATAGAAATTTTGAGGAAAAAAATTTTCTAAGGAGGGGAGAGTTGTGAGACTCGTCTCACAATATTCGTATTTTATGCGGATAAGTATTTTTGTGCTAGTTATTATATTTTATTGGATCTAGATGGAGCTCAAGAATTCTCAACATTGAAACTTTACTACTGTCACGCCCCAGTCCCAAAATGACGAGGGACAGGGCACGTGCACAATGGCCAGCAGTACGCACCGATGGACAACCCAATTTAATGGATCCATCAGGGCATGCTTAAGCTGTAGTCTAACAGGAAATAGAGCAATTGTTACAGGTCACACACTAATCTACTCTAATCTCATCCCCAACAGATAATCACAGATTAAATGCCAGAAATAATGCAATAGAATAACTATCAGATCTCACATAAATATCTCGGGAAACAATCCGAGAATATGTCTGGTACAATAATGCAAATAGACAGGAAATAAACAACTAGAAATAGAAATAACTGACTACATACAGCCACTGCTCATGAGAAGTCCTCTGGTACGATCTCGTCCTCAGATCCTGGTACAGCTCCTGGAAGTGCTCCTGTACGGTGTATCTCTGGATGGTTCTCTTCGGCTATACCTGGGGACATAGTCCATTCCAGGTCCTCAGGGGACATAGCAAGGTACAGATAATACATGCCAAAATATAAGCAGTGCAGAAATAAATAAGCAATAGGGTGAACTATATAACCAGCTAAGTGATATGCAGTATGAGAGCAGTACAGGAACTCAGGCTGAAACTACTACAAGCTCTGTGTCGGGGAGCCGGTAGCAGTGATATCATGTAGTTGTCTAGCTCAATGGGAGAGTACGACGCCGGCATAATATAAAATCAACCTGTAGCCTGTGTAACTCTCCTCACCCAATGTAATCTCGCATATCATGACCATAACGTCTCATGTCCATGTCAAGCGGGATCATAACTAATGCAACAAGTCCTAAAGTATCTAGGAACATATGTCAATGTCAAGTCCTGTATCCTATACAGAATCACCATGAATGTCTCAGGAAGACTCTGTCTCATGAACAGTGTCAAGTGTCCTGGGTTCTGGAGTACTTGATAAGACAAGTACGAGAATTATCGGGTCTCGATATCCATCTCTATGTGACGTTACACAACTCCGCGTACGGAGTTGGCACCCGACTGGTAATCGGACGCTAAGTACGCCACTCGGTCCTAGGTTTAGCAGTTAAAACATGTTTATATTTAAATCCACAAGAAATCCATTAAAATACTATGTCAAGAATTACTGAGATTTGGGAAGCTTTATTTGTCCATTATTGCATAATTAAATCCAGAAAATAATTAGCAAGCTGCAGGGTTTGGCAAGGTACACTTGCCTGTGGTTCCGGCTCTGACTTCAGTTGGATTTGTAGGCGGTACTCCGGTTGCTGAAACAAACATTACCATCAGATCTAGAAAATATCAATCAGCTAGAAACGCCTGTCCTTGGGTCCAATTTGGAGACAAGGGCAAAAATGGCAGTTTCGGGTCAAAACGGGGTCCCTATGTGGGCCCGCTTTGCACCAAAAAACGTGTCCGGATCAAAGGTCTCCAAATTCACCAAACTTAGTGTCAACAGGTCAGAAACGCTGATACGAACCCAACGGAACTTTCAAAATTAAATTCCAATGAGCCGATCACAAAATCGCCCGTCGAGCGGGGCTTGTGGGGCCCACGACACGCGATTTCGTCAACGTTCTCAGAATTGAACCAAACTTGACCCACAGGACCAGCGTATCGCTACGAGTCCGATGGCGCAAGTTTCGTCTCGATCCGACGTGTGTACACAAAGTTAGGGCGTATTCCAGAAAGTACGGATACGGGGCGATGTCCGCGGATACGCGTTGATTCCGGTGTGCACGCACACCCGAATCAGCTTCCGCGAAATTTCACACGTCCGTATCGACGAGGCGCACGTATCTGTGAAGACCGCGCGCGACCAAGTCGTCCCGTTTGGCGGGGCGTACTCGGTTCCGGGGTGAAACAGGGTCTGGTTTTTCCTGTTTTTGGATCGCGGTGTGCGATCACCACAGGACGCGATACCCCGAACAGTTTGTCCGGACACCGAGAGGGTCATACAGGCTTCGCAACGCAATTTGCAAAAACAAAAACGGAGCTACGAGCAAAAAGTTACACGTACCTGAAGGGGACCCGAAAACTGGGGTCCGAATCGTGTCCGACACGTGTCGGACACGTGTCCGGACACAGGAATTAGGGTTAGGGCTAGGGTTTGGGTACGCGGGCCGAGCTCCGGCGGAGGGCGCTGGGCGGCCGGGGGAGGCCGGCCGGGGACAGCGCGGTGCGGCGCTGCCGGCGTGGGGAGGCGCGGGGCGGCCGGAGCGATGCCGTGGCCGCTGCTGCTGGGCGCTGCTGCTTGCTGCGGCGCCGGCGCTCGACGGTGAGGGGAGGAGAGAGGAGGGAGGAGGATCGGTGGCGGCGGCGGCATTGCTGGGCAGCGGCGGAGGGCAGCGCGGCGGTGGAGGTCGACGCAGGAGGGGGGGTCGGTGGCTAGGCGGAGATGGGGGTGACCGGTGGGGGAACGGGGAGAGTTATATAGGCGGGGCGGAGCAGCGGCAGGCCGAGAAAGGCGGAGGGGTGGCGGAGAAGACGGGGGTCGTGGGGCAGCTGAGGCGGAGGGTGGCGGAGCTGCCGGCGGGAGACGCGGCGCGAGAAGCGGGGGCCGCTCGGGGAGGGGAGACTGGGTCGCGGGTCGGGCGGAGCGGGTTCGGGTCTGACCGACCCGACCCGACCCGCTAGCAAATGCGGGCCGGGCCGGTTGGGGCTGGGCCCGGTGGGCCGGAAAATGGGTTCGGGAAATTGGGCCGGGCTGGGTTCGTGGGCCGGGCCGGGCCGGGCTGGGTATTTTAGAAAAAATAAAAATAATAATATTACTAAAAGTTTTAATAATAAATAATTATAAATAATTAATAAATAAATAAATAAATAAATAAATAAATACTTTATAGGCATTTAAAAATAGGTCCGGGGTCCGATAAATTCCAGAAAAATTGTCCTAAGTCCAGTTTTTCATTTTACACCCAAAAATATTATTTTTATAATATTTTAATACTGTTTAATATCAATTAAAAATTATTGAATAATTAAAACCCTGTTTTTAAATTACAGAAAAAGCCCAGAAAATTCCAGAAAATTGTGAAAAATCCAGTTTTTAAAATTTTAAAAAAATCAGGGGGTTTACAATCTACCCCCCTTAAGAGGATTGCGTCCTCGCAATCAAAGAATAACCGGTCAACAGAGATGACGCGGTCGCAAGCATCGTTTGAAAACACATCACAAGATACTTCAGGGAAATATCGTTTTCCTAACAATGAAAGTTACGCACTTCCAGGGAAATCTAGTTAAAGCAAGAAAATTACAATTTTTTTTTTTTTTGTGAAAACCAGGTTATTGTTAAAAAGTTGCAAATTACTAGGTTAGGGCTGAGGTCACGAACCAACGGGCACGAGCTAAAACAAGACTAGAAACGGATAACTACAAATCACTTACTCGCATCAGCGTCCTCCACAGTCATCGCGTAGGCTTGTCCTCGTCCTTGCAGTCGATTCTTCTGCTGTTGAGCCTGCTGGAAGAGTAGTTCCTGGGGTATCAAGGGTGGCCTCGGCTGATACCCTGCTGAAGCTGGTGGTAGGACTCCTTGAACTTCCGTTTGCGGTACTTCCAATGCTGGAGAGGCTGACCGCGGTACTGGTAACGCTTGCTGGTTACCCTTTGGTGCTCTGTCTCGACGCTCAGGGCATTCCCTCAGTAAATGCTGACTGGATCCGCAAGCCAAACATAATCTCATTTTTCGTCTGCACTTGTTTTCTATATGACCTCGCCGGTGACAATATGGGCAAACAGGTATTGCCTGTCGAGATACTTCTGGTGGCTGGTGTACGTGAGATCTTTTTGCAACTTCTTCTTGTTGTGCTTCGGATGGCCGCTTCAGACTGGTCTCTCTCCTGATGATGCGCTCCATGCGTCGTGCTGCAGCAAGAATGTCCGAGTATGATGTTGGTGCGACGGACCCAATTAGTTTCTGCAGCTCAATGTTCAGTCCGTCGAAGAATTTCTCGGCCTTCTCTTCTTCTGTCGGGATCAATGTTGGAGCGAAGCGACTTAGACGAATGAACTCAGAGTTGTACTCTTCCACCGTCTTAGTATCCTGAGTGAGGTGATTAAACTTGTCTCGAAGTTCTGATCGTGCGATAGCCGGAATGTACATCTCCTGAAAGAGCCTGGAAAACTCTTCCCAAGTGACTCGGTCTGGTCCGAGCCGTGCTTCCTCAGATAGCCACCAGTGATGTGCATTGTCCGTCAACTGCATTCTGACGGCAGTCATCCAACGTTCCTTTGGAAGTTCAGCTGCTTCTAGTTGATGTTGAGTGTTGGTGAGCCACTCATGAACTTCAGTTGGCTCTTCCTTGCCTGAGAATGTACGGGGCTTCAATTGGCGAAAGTCGGTGATAGAGCCCGTCGTTGGCCGTCGAGCTGGTAGGTTGGCCTGCTCCAGTGCAGTTATTAGGCCGCGACTCAAAGCCTCTTGTTGAGCTTGCATTATTGCATAGACCATTAAAAACATCTGCTGTCCGTCCATGGCCTGCCCTGGTGGAATTATGGGCATTGATGGAGTAACTGGCACCGTTGGTGGAATATTATCTTGCTGGATTCTCGAGGTATATTGTTGAGCTGATTGTCCTCCATCCATTAGTGTTACTTCATCTTCGTTGGTTACCTCAGCATCTCGTGGTGACGTTATAGGAGTTTCGTCGTTTGCTCGTGAATCCATAACCCTGCAACCAAAATAAATAATAAGAGGTGCACAGGAATCAAGGCAGGATGCAAGTCAAGGAATTAATCGAAGTCGATAGGGATACCAAGAAAGTTTCAAGCAAGTGGATGAGATCCTAAAAACTTATCCTATCTTATTGCAGACATGTTCGGTCCCTAAGTTGAAACCGAACAATTTAGTCGTAGACCTGCATGGGCCACCACAAAATCCATGTCACGCCCCAGTCCCAAAATGACGAGGGACAGGGCACGTGCACAATGGCCAGCAGTATGCACCGATGGACAACCCAATTTAATGGATCCATCAGGGCATGCTTAAGCTGTAGTCTAACAGGAAATAGAGCAATTGTTACAGGTCACAAACTAATCTACTCTAATCTCATCCCCAACAGATAATCACAGATTAAATGCCAGAAATAATGCAATAGAATAACTATCAGATCTCACATAAATATCTCGGGAAACAATCCGAGAATATGTCTGGTACAACAATGCAAATAGACAGGAAATAAATAACTGGAAATAGAAATAACTGACTACATACAGCCACTGCTCATGAGAAGTCCTCTGGTACGATCTCGTCCTCAGATCCTGGTACAGCTCCTGGAAGTGCTCCTGTACGGTGTATCTCTGGATGGTTCTCTTCGGCTATACCTGGGGACATAGTCCATTCCAGGTCCTCAGGGGACATAGCAAGGTACAGATAATACATGCCAAAATATAAGCAGTGCAGAAATAAATAAGCAATAGGGTGAACTATATAACCAGCTAAGTGATATGCAGTATGAGAGCAGTACAGGAACTCAGGCTGAAACTACTACAAGCTCTGTGTCGGGGAGCCGGTAGCAGTGATATCATGTAGTTGTCTAGCTCAATGAGAGACTACGACGCCGGCATAATATAAAATCAACCTGTAGCTTGTGTAACTCTCCCCACCCAATGTAATCTCGTATATCATGACCATAACGTCTCATGTCCATATCAAGCGGGATCATAGCTAATGCAACAAGTCCTAAAGTATCTAGGAACATATGTCAATGTCAAGTCCTGTATCCTATACAGAATCACCATGAATGTCTCAGGAAGACTTTGTCTCATGAACAGTGTCAAGTGTCCTGGGTTCTGGAGTACTTGATAAGACAAGTACGAGAATTATCGGGTCTCGATATCCATTTTTATGTGACGTTATACAACTCCGCGTACGGAGTTGGCACCCGACTGGTAATCGGACGCTAAGTACGCCACTCGGTCCTAGGTTTAGCAGTTAAAACATGTTTATATTTAAATCCACAAGAAATCCATTAAAATACTATGTCAAGAATTACTGAGATTTGGCAAGCTTTACTTGTCCATTATTGCATAATTAAATCTAGAAAATAATTAGCAAGCTGCAGGGTTTGGCAAGGTACACTTGCCTGTGGTTCCGGCTCTGACTTCAGTTGGATTTGTAGGCGGTACTCCGGTTGCTGAAACAAACATCACCATCAGATCCAAAAAATATCAATCAGCTAGAAACGCCTGTCCTTGGGTCCAATTTGGAGACAAGGGCAAAAATGGCAGTTTCGGGTCAAAACGGGGTCCCCATGTGGGCCCGCTTTGCACCGAAAAACGTGTCCGGGTCAAAGGTTTCCAAATTCACCAAACTTAGTGTCAACAGGTCAGAAACGCTGATACGAATCCAACGAAACTTTCAGAATTGAATTCTGATGAGCCGATCACAAAATCGCCCGTCGAGCGGGGCTTGTGGGGCCCACGACACGCGATTTCGTCAACGTTCTCAGAATCGAACCAAACTTGACCCACAGGACCAGCGTATCGCTAAGAGTCCGATGGCGCAAGTTTTGTCTCGATCCGACGTGTGTACACAAAGTTAGGGCCGTTCCAGAAAGTACGGATACGGGGCGATGTCCGCGGATACGCGTTGATTCCGGTGTGCACGCACACCCGAATCAGCTTCCGTGAAATTCCACACGTCCGTATCGACGAGGAGCACGTATCTGTGAAGACCGCGCGCGACCAAGTCATCCCGTTTGGCGGGGCGTACTCGATTCCGGGGTGAAACAGGGTCTAGTTTTTCCTATTTTTGGATCGCGGTGTGCGATTAACACAGGACGCGATGCCCCGAACAGTTTATCCGGACACCGAGAGGGTCATACAGGCTTCGCAACGCAATTTGCGGAAACGAAAACGGAGCTACGAGCAAAAAGTTACACGCACCTGAAGGGGACCCAAAAACCGGGATCCGAATCGTGTCCGACACGTGTCGGACACGTGTCCGGACACAGGAATTAGGGTTAGGGCTAGGGTTTGGGTACGCGGGCCAAGCTCCGGCGGAGGGCGCTGGGCGGCCGGGGGAGGCCGGCCGGGGACAGCGCGGTGCGGCGCTGCCGGCGCGGGGAGGCGCGGGGCGGCTGGAGAGCTGCCGTGGCCGCTGCTGCTGGGCGCTGCTGCTTGCTGCGGCGCCGGCGCTCGACGGTGAGGGGAGGAGAGAGGAGGGAGGAGGATCGGTGGCGGCGGTGGCGTTGCTGGGCAGCGGCGGAGGGCAGCGCGGCGGTGGAGGTCGACGCAGGAGGGGGGGGTCGGTGGCTAGGCGGAGATGGGGGTGACCGGTGGGGGAACGGGGAGAGTTATATAGGCGGGGCGGAGCTGCGGCAGGCCGAGAAAGGCGGAGGGGTGGCGGAGAAGACGGGGGTCGTGGGGCGGCCGAGGCGGAGGATGGCGGAGCTGCCGGCGGGAGACGCGGCGCGAGAAGCGGGGGCCGCTCGGGGGAGGGGAGACTGGGTCGCTGGGCCGGTTGGGGCTGGGCCCGGTGGGCCGGAAAATGGGTTCGGGAAATTGGGCCGGGCTGGGTTCGTGGGCCGGGCCGGGCTGGGTATTTTAGAAAAATAAAAATAATAATATTACTAAAAGTTTTAATAATAAATAATCAGAAATAATTAATAAATAAATAAATAATTAAATAAATAAATACTTTATAGGCATTTAAAAATAGGTCCGGGGTCCGATAAATTCCAGAAAAATTGCCCTAAGTCCAGTTTTTCATTTTACACCCAAAAATATTATTTTCATAATATTTTAATACTATTTAATATCAATTAAAAATCATTAAATAATTAAAACCCTGTTTTTAAATTACAGAAAAAGCCCAGAAAATTCCAGAAAATTGTGAAAAATCCAGTTTTTAAAATTTTAAAAAAATCAGGGGGTTTACAACTACTTGACCGGTATACCGACGGTATACTATATTATACCGACAGATATTCTATACTATAGTATATTATAGTATACCGACGGTATACTGTCCGACAGATATTTATTTCACTTTCGAGATATTTTTGAGATATTTTCTCTATAAATAGTACTCGAGATAATTTATTTTCTTCTTTCTCTTTCTCTTTCTCTTTCTCTTTCTCTTTCTCTCTCCTCTCTTCTTCATTTTCTCTCGAGCTTGGAAGTGTGGTCTTGAGACCTGGAGTGTAATTTTAGAACCCTTTCGTGGTGGTGGACTAGAAGATTTAGGCTGGAAACTCGCGTTAGGCAAGTACATCTTGTCGATTTCGTAAACTTTTTTTACTTTCTGTCATTTTACTTTCATGGAGCTTGGTTATTACTTTTTAGCTTAGACTTATTTTTCTATAGTTGTGCATATCATGATTTCTAGCCTAGTGACCGTCCCTTTTTGGTAACTTGGTAACGAAAACGATACTGGAGTTGTGACCGGGAGATTTAGTCCATATTGTGATATGAGACTTACCCTAGACTTGACTTCCTGTTAGACTTGGTTTTGATAATTTTTCGGAATTGGTTTGGGTCCCAAAAATCAAACTTGATTTAACCATATTTATTCTTAGAAACCGGCATACCGACGATATACTACAATATACCGACGGTATACCGATTTCGACCGACTTAATTTTTAGATATTTTTTTGTGAACCCTATCGGCATACCGACTGTGTACTACAATATACCGATGGTATACCGATCCTGTCGACATTGGTTGACCGACTTTAAGATATTTTTCTTGGCCGACATACCGACGGTGTACTGGGCTGTGCCGACGGTATGCCGATTTATGGAACTTTATTTTTTAGTAATTTTTTGCCTACTTGGAATGGCATACCGACGGTATACTACAGTATACCGACGGTATACCGATTTGTTAAAATCTAGAACTTGTAGTATTTTTCTATCTCTGGACCGTTGTACTGACGGTATACTGGACTGTACCGACGGTATACCGATCATGCACTTTCTTTAGGAATTCTTGGTTTTTCATGATTTCATGTTGAAACTTCTGGCTTTTGCTTGGACACGCGATGACTTGACCTGATTTGGACATGAACTTACATGGCTTCAGATGACATGACTGGACTTGACTTGGCTTTACTCGATTTTACCCAGCTTTGCCCGGCTACACGTGATGATATGATTGACTGGACTTGACTTAGCATGACTTTACATGGCTTCATCAGACATGGCTTGACTTGGTTTCACTTAGTTTTATCTGGTTGGACATGGCTTTACAGGGTTGTATATGGCTTACCTGGTTTCACATGGCTTTACTTGGCTTCACCTGGATTGACATGACGTCACTTGGATTTATCCAGCTTCACTTGGTTTCACGTAGCTTGATTGTTGTCGTGGCATACATGAATTCGATTGTGCAATGTATATTAAACATATTTATATTACTATTAGAACTTAATTTATCTGCATCATGTCTAGGATGGATTTTGCGAAATGCCACACCCTGATTCATACAAGAAACTGCTAGGGGTTAAGTAACTAGAGATTCACTTAGTATATGGCTAAATATTTTTTTAGATTGCATGCAGTCTCGGTTATTCGTACTGTTATCTTGAAGAGTATTCAGTGGTTTATATTGTAGCGTATCTTGAGGAGTATCCAGTTGGTTGTGTGTATGGATATTTCGGACGGACTGCAGGGGCATGCGATCAGAAGAAACTCTAGCATAGGGTTGCATTATAAAGTTAGTAATTAAGGATTGTGATAACCCTATGTAAACCCCCAGATTTTTCAGGATTTTTAAAAAAAATTTAAATTTTTATAAAATTTTAACTAATTAAAATCAAGGTATTCTGGTATTAAATAATTTTAAATATTTTACTAAATATTAAAATACTATAAAAATAATATTTTTGGGTGTAAAATAAAATATTAGACATAGGGTAATTTTCTTAGAATTTATTGGACCCCAGAATCATTTTTAAAGACCTAATAACTAAACTTATTTTTAAACCAAAAATAAACCAACCTGAACCAACCTGAACCGGATTGAACCAACCAGTTTAAACCCTGAACCGAATCCTGAACCAACCTGAACCGGACCCAATCCTTATTGGGTCGGATCCGGACTCATTAGTCGACCCGACCCTCTGACCCGACCCGAACCTGTTACCTATCGGATCGGGTCGGATCCGATTCTAAAACCCGACCGACCTGCCTACCCGCCCGCTACAGTAAATCCCTAACCCCCGAACCCCTCGTCTCCCTGCCGTTCACCGCCGTCGGCCGACCCGTCGTCTTCTCTGCCGTTAACCCGCCGATAGCAACAACCTGGGAGTAGACCTAAAGATTGCTCCGCTGGGGAGATTTTGAGGATCCATCGTCCATTGCGTATCCGGGACTCTCGGATACGGATGATGGCTTTTTTACAAGAATTTGTAGCGAAGGAGAAAATGTTGCACATAGGCATTTGCTAGGGATGCAGAAACCAAGAGTTGATTTGTACCTCTGGGTTGTGGACTTATTACCCATGGCGTACCTTAAGTACAGATAATAAGCTAAAATGACTAGCACAACCAGGGGTTATGTGAACGTGATAGTAGAAAGTCGAAGAGCAAAACTTTTCTTATAGGTGATATGGTCATGAAAAAGTTCTAAAAATATCTTACTCGGAGGTAATGTGGACATGGTAAGATATGACTTTGTGGGGATAAAGAAAAACAAGACAGAGGTAATATGGAAGTGACCATTTTTGTGGTGATAGATTTACTCTGCCGGAGAAAGTGGAGAGGCATAGTTCAGAGGTAATATGGACGTGAACTGATCGATAGCAACAACCTGGGAGGTTTGCTCAGAGGTCACTTAGACATGGCAAACTCAGCTGGGGAAAACAAAAATTTGGACAACAGTTCAGAGGTAATATGGACGTGAACCGATGTCCGAAAAATTCACTGGATAGTGATTTGCTGAGTGAGGATAGACCTGAAGGTTGCTCCGCTGGGGAGAGTTTTAGGGACTCATTATCCGGCACTTTTTGAAGGAGCAAATTGCCACGTGGGAGTGAGATCAATTTGCCGTGACCGTCATCTTGTTTATAAATGCAAAGTGATGACTTTGGCGTCGATCAACTCCTGGATTCTCCTTTTCAGTACATAGCATATTTTGTGGGGTGATGAACGTACCGATAAAAGAGACAATATTCTGGGTCATCGACCTTGCCAGCCCTTTCAGGGTATCTGATGTTGGGTAGCCGAAGTTTGTTTTCCTTCATCAATATATTGAAGATTTCAATGATATCATGCTCATTGAAGGAGAAAGTCCCCTTTGGCTTTCGGGCTCCCGATACCTGAGTCGTACGGTCCTCAGGAAAGATGGTCCTAGCTGCATCATCTTCAGACTCAGAGGGAATTCTACCCCCAGCTTTGGATGCTGCTCTGTTTTGTCGAGGGAGACTACCCCCAAACATGTCGTTGTCTGGTTCTTCTTCTTCTTCTTTTTGTTTGCCTTTGTCCACCGAAGTTGATTTAGAAGGACCTGCCTCTAGTATTACAGGATCAGACTCTGGAGGTTTGGAGTTTGCAAGAGATGCGGTATACCCTAACCCAAAATGAGTTCGTTGACTGTAAGGATCACCATGCAACGGTATTAGTCTGCCTTTTCCATAATTGAGGCCTTGCTTCAACTTCAAATCATAACCCATGTTTTGCATAATCTTTAGAGCCTGTGGGCTATATCTGTGGATTTGTATTTTTCCACCATCAGACTCGTAAGAATCTTCTTGTACAATCGGTCTATTCCGCATTCGACCGAAGACTATTGGACGTTGATCGTTGCGAGTAGGTGGAACAATAAAGATAGATTCTTCATGTGGCCCATATGTCATAACGATATTAGATGTTGACGCTACTTCCCACATGATCTCCCCACTCTTGGTAGTTAGGGGCACTAAATCTTGATTTTGACCCCTGTCTCTGTGTTTCAGGATCAAGAAATCATGCAAATCAGGGAGATTAACAGAAGAAGAAGAAGGCTTATTCTGCCTTTTTACATCAGTGGGAATGTGTAGATTAGGAATCATAACCCTTTCTCTGCCATAGGAATACAGCAGTTCACCCATATGAGTAGCATATGATCCATCATCTGTCTGAGGAGCGTACCTTCCCATGAAATGAGTATTCTTTACGCGGACAGATCTGTCCTGGCATAATTTGGATTTTTGCACAGGTTCATGTAAAACAGGAAAAGTTCGCGTAATCTGAAGAGTGCGAACTTTCTTCTCTTGTGGGCGTAAAAGCCTAGAGGTTGGAAGATTTGCCACTTGTTTTCCCTTGATGTGATCAAAGGGCACATCTGCCTCATCATAGATGGGAGATGTAGTTATACGCACAGTGCGTATTTGAGATTTCTGGATTGGCAGTGAGACATTGCCAAAAAATTTGTCTGCCATATCACAGACGGGAGACAAAGTTTTACGCACAGGGCATGTTTGAAGCTTCTGGATTGGCACTGAGGCATTGCCAGAAGTTTTGTCTGCCACGTCACAGATGGGAGACAATTTTTTATGCATTTGGCGTGTTTAAAACTTCTGGATTGGCAATGAGGCATTGCCAGAAGTCCTGTCTGCCATGTTATAAACGGGAGATAAATTTTTACGCACAGGGTGCGTCTGATACTTCTGGATTGGCACTGAGGCATTGCTAGAAGTCTTGTCTGCCATGTCACACACGGGAGCAAATTTTTACGCACATGGCGTGTTGGCTGTGTTGTCACAACCTTGTTGATCAGAGATTGAGAGCTTGCAGGAAGGGTAGAGGACGTCTTATGCATCCACACTTTATGCAGCTTCCTGTTGTTCTGGACAGAGGAGGAATGAGAGCTACCCCCTGCATAAAGCATGTCTTTATAAGCAGATTGGTCAAACTGGACGACCAAAGTCTTCTTCGTCGATCCGATGGATACAACATCGTGTTGAGCAATTGCTTTCTCGTCAGATAAGAAAACTATCCCCAGCAGAGTCGCCATCTTGTGTTTGAATAAACAAAAATGAGAGAATAAGAGGGTTTATACGAAACCTTTCTTTTTTTGTTTACAAACAAGAAAAAGAGTACAATTAATCCTATACGAGGATGTTAAGTACAATAAAAATGATTCTGGGAAAGAATTGCTATAGGAGTATGATCTGCGGTCGATCACTTTGTCCCTTGGACCACACGATGATGAAGAAGTGCTGTAGAAGAAGAAGAAGAAGCTTCAAAGGTTGCAAGTGTGATTGAATTCTCGTTGCCAAAGTTGTCAATCAACACTCTCTGTCTGTGCTCTCTGTCTCTGATCTCCTCCTTGTGCCCCTTTACCCTGTGACTAGGGGTCTCTATTTATAGAGATCAATCAAGTAACTGCCTGGTTGGCGTAAAAGCCAAACGCCATGTTGACGTAGAAGCCAAATAACTATTTTGTTGGCGTAAAAGGCCAAAATGTGAAGAAGACTGCCTCCTTTACGCTGTGGTTATGACAACTGCTACCCACATTCAAATAATTTTCTGAATCTGCGTGTGACACGTGTCCCATTATAAGGTAACGCGTATAACTGCTTCTCGAAGATCATGGCATGCAAGCTACATAGGTAACTGCCTCCGCATAAAGATGGTTGGCGTAAAAGCCAAATAATTATCTTGTTGGCATAAAAGTTAAACTCTGTGTAAAACTCGATGATGCATGAATAGTAGATAACCAGCATAAAATAGCCAATTATCCTTCATGGCTTAGGTCTTGAGCGTATTCTAGGCTAAATAGCCTTATCACATACCTTTGCAAATGTAGCTGAGGTAGCGTATTTCGAGGAGATAGCATACGGCGTACTCCTATAGTTGAAAATAGCATGGTTGGCATAAAATGCGAGGATGGTGATGTGAGCGTATTATTCACAGTTTTAGCTTTTCCAGTCAATCATCCGTCATGACTGAGGTCTTGAGCATATTTCGGGCTGAATAGCCTTATCACGTACCTTTGCAAATATAGCCTGAGTTGGCATATTTCAAGGAGATAGCATACGACGTACTACTATAGTTGAAAATAGCCTGGTTGGCGTAAAATACAAGGATGGTGATGTGAGCGTATTAGCCATAGTTTTAGCTCTCACAGTAATGATAAAATCTAAAGAATAGAACCAAATCTCGTGCATTAAATGCAGAGATATGCCTCAATCTCATGCATTAAATACAGAGATATGCCTCGAGCTCTGTGCAGAAAACAGCTTTTGACGTGGCGTCTGATTTCGTCTTCATTTTGAGCATAAAGACTCATTTCTGCCCATGTAGAATAGACAACGTACTCTTTGAACGCGTAAAAATAACTTGCATCAAGAATATGTCACTAAACGACTGCCTGGGTCTTTGTGCAAAATCATCATCACAGCCGTCCTCTCGATCATCGTGCAGTACTTTTTATCAGGAGTCAGGTTCACTATTTTGTTTGACAGATTCATCCGAGGAATACGAAGAGTTCCTCGTACAACTTTATGTTGCATTAAAAATAAACGTATTTTACACCGGAGGGTATAGTAACCTTTTACGCCAAAACAGCCTTGAAGTGCTGCTTTACGCGGGCAGCTCTGAGGCTCAATTTTACGCCAAATAGCGCTGAAGCTCTATTTTATGCCAATAGCTTTGAAGCTCTACTTTACGCGGAGAAGGACAATTCCCAGCATTTTTCATGCTTCTACAGCTATCTGAGGAGACACGACTCGGACCAGACCGAGTCACTTGGGAAGAGTTTTCCAGACTCTTTCAGGAGATGTTCATTCCAGCTATTGCTCAATCAGAACTTCGGGACAAGTTTAATCGCCTCACTCAAGACAGTATGATAGTGGAAGAGTACAATGCGAAGTTTATTCATCTGAGACGCTTTGCCCCAACCCTGATCCCGACAGAAGAAGAGAAGGCTGAGAAGTTCTTCGACGGACTAAACTTCAAGCTACAGAGACTGATCGGATTCGTTGCACCTACTTCTTACTCGGACGTCCTTGCTGCAGCCCGACGCATGGAGCGTGTCACCAGGAGAGAGACCATCCTGAAGTGGCCTTTCACATCAGCACTAGTCAGAGCACCACAGGAAGAAGCTGCAAAGAGACCTCACATGTACCAGCCACCCGGAGCATCTCCGCAGGCACTGCCTATCTGTCAACATTGTGGCAAGCGAGGCCATATTGAGAACTAGTGCAGACGTAAAATGGGATTATGTTTAGCTTATGGATCCAGTCAGCATTTAGTGAGGGAATGCCTTGAGCGTCGAGAAGGAGCACCAATGGTAAACCAACAAGTTTTACCAGTACCGAGGCCAACCTATCCAGCATTGGGAGCACCGCAAACGGGAGTTGAAGGAGTCATACCACCACCTCCAGGAGGGTATCATCCGAGGCCACCGTTGATACCCCAGGCAGTACTCTTCCAGCAGGCTCAGCAGCAGCAGGGGAATCCACTCTTGAAGGACGCGCAGACTCGTGGAGTAGCAAATGCGCGTAAGTTATTCATAGATGCATTGCTTTAGCTCGTGCCTGTTAGTTCGTGACCTTAGCCTTAAGCCTAGTAATTTTGAACTTGTTAATAATAACCTAGTTTTTCTAAGCTATAGTTTTCTTGTTTAACCAGATTTTCTTCACTCTTAAATTTGCATAAATTTTATTGCTTAGGGAGATGATATTTTTCTTCCCTAGGTGTTTTGCTTAACTCTCATCCTTTGATTCTCCTTGATCATAATTTTTTGATTGTGTCGTGCTTCGAACCTGTTTTGCAAACCGTGTCATCTCTTCTGACCGGTTATGTTTTATTATTCTTTGATTGCGAGGATGCAATCCCCAGATTTTTCATGATTTTAAAAACAAATTTTTAAATTTTTTCTAGAATTTTAACTTATTAAAATCAAGGTATTCTGGTATTAAATAATTTTAAATGTTTTATTAAATATTAAAATATTATGAAAATAATATTTTTGGGTGTAAAATAAAATATTAGACATAGGGTAATTTTTTTGGACTTTATTGGACCCCAGAACCATTTTTAAAGACCTAATAACTAAACTTATTTTTAAACCCAAAATAAACCAACCTGAACCGGATTGAACCAACCGGTTTAAACCCTGAACCAAATCCTGAACCAACCCAAATCGGATCCAATCCTTATTGGGTCAGATCCGGACCCGTTAGCCGACCCGACCCTCTGACCCGACCCGAACGCGTTACCTATCGGATCGGGTCAGATCCGATTCTAAAACCCGACCCGATCCGACCCGCCTACCCGCCCGCTACAGTAAATCCCTAACCCCCGAACCCCTCGTCTCCCTGCCGTTCAGTGCCGCCGGCCGAACCGCCGTCTTCTCGGCCGTTAACCCGCCGCGTTGAATCGCCTTCCTGCCGCCGTCCAACCCCCGACCCATCTTCTCCCCTTTCGGTAACCGTCGAGGCCGTGCCCTATTTAAACCCCCGCTGCCAATGATCAACCATCGCTGTCGACCACCGCCTCCATTGCCCCTCCGACGATCCTTCGGTCGAGCTTCCCCCGATGACCCGACGATAACCCCCATCACCACGAACCCCATCGCCACCAACAAATCGTCGTCTCCTCCGCCATCCAGAACCCTCAGCGCCAACCTCCAGTGACCCGAGCTCTCCTCCGCCATCTCTCCACCACTGACCCGAGCCGCCTCCGCCGGTTCTCCACTCCGTTGGACGACTCCGACACGACCAGAGACTCCTGCGACCTCCGACGACGAACTTGACGTACTCTCCGACAAGCCCCGGCGACCCCCAGCAGCACCGCCTCCGCCGTGCCCTAACTGTAAAACCCCTATTTCTAAAAAACCATATATTTTTTTATTTTTATTAATTAATAATTTAAATATAGTAATTAGTGGCTAAATAGGAGAAATATATTTTTAATAATTTTTATTTTAGGTGTTCGGGCACTTAGAGGATTTATGGGACCATCAGGAATTTTTCGAAATTTATTCCATGTAGGAGACCCCTTGAGCAGTTGCTAGCCTAACGGTGTGCATTATTCTAATCTATAAAATTTCTTATGAATATATATATATATATATATATATATATATATATATATATATATATATATATATATATATATATATATATATATATATATATGTATATACATACAAATATATATATGTATATATATATTTAAGAAGAAGAAAAGAAAAGAAAAGAAAGAAAAAGAATTAATTAAATAAGATTTACTAATAATAATAATAATAATAATAATACTACTATTCCTTACTTTACTTAAAGCAAAACCACATCCTAAGAAACAACAACATCAACTTCAACAAAGCCTACGTGACCCCCCTTTTTGCTGGTGATCCAGCAGCAACCAAGGCATTTACCTTACCCGCGACTATTAACAACCGGACTCTCTCTCTCTCTCCCCCTTTCATAAATATATATATATATATATATATATATATATATATATATATATATATATATATATATATATATATATATATATATATATATATACACATATATTAATTTATCTAAAACCCTAACCTAAAATATCTAGACCCCCTCTTCTCATCTAGAGCCGTCACCGCAGCCAGAGAAGCCCCGCCAAGCCATCCAAACCATCCCGACGACTCCGATCTCGCGCACTGCAGATTCCCACACGATGCACCTTTGCTCCAGAATTGTTTTCCGTCGACTCGCTCAACCAAACGCCGTTCCGTCTTCACCGGTATGCTCACCCCTTAACCCTCTTCCATATTTGTATTATAGCCAACCTCGAAAAACGTGTACCCCTAGGCGAAAAACAGCGTCCAAAGTGGGCGCGAGCAGACCCAATTCTGGGATCGCAGAAAACTGCGGTGACCACCCATATTGTCGAGTTCGTATCTCCCACCACAGAGATCCAAATTCGGTGATTCTTTTTGATACCTGTAGAACACTTGACCTAATTTATTTTCTGTTAAATAACCCTATACTATTAGTTGCTTTGGACATAGTTAAATTCGTCACAAAACTGCGCGAACTCACTTTTTCCAGATTTCCAAAAGTTGGAAAACGGAGCGCGCCCCGCCAAACGGGACCGCCCCACCGTGTACCAAGTGTACCGAACGGTGCACGCAGCATAATCGGACACGTGAAAATTCGTGGGGACTGATTCGGACGCGTGTGCACGCCGGAATCAGGCCGTATCCGCGGACACACCCCGTGTCGCAACTTTTGTGGAACTCGCACGTATTTTGTGCACGCTTGTCAGATTATGACGAAACTTGTGCCACTGGACTCGTGGTAACGCGCTGATCTTGTGACCCAATTTTTACGTAATTCTGAGACGGTTGACCAAATCGCCAATTGGCGGGCCCCACAGTTGACTTTTTGGACAAATTGTGTTCGGCTCATCGGAATCCACATTTGGACATACCGTTGGGTTCGTATTGACATTTATAGTTATTTGACCTATAGTTTGTCCCATTTAGAGACTGTTACCCTTGGCACGCTTTTCGGTGCAAAGTGAGCCACATGTGGATCCCACTTTTGTCCGAAATTACCGTTTTGCCCCTGTGTCCAAATTGGACGAAAGGGAAGTACTTTTTAGCTATTTTGCTTATTCTGGGAACGTTGGTGATATTTATTTCAGCATCCGGAGACGTTCATTCTGAGGCCGTAGCTTCTGACTCTTGGTGTTGACATTGGGACACTACATTTTGCAGCTTTCTTGCCAGGCAAGATACCTTGCCAAATTGTTACAGTATTTTATATGCTTAGTATATTTCTGTATAATTATTTCATTCTGTTTATTTATTGCATGTGTAGTTCCTTTCAGTCATTTCTATATATTAGATATGTTGACACACACTTGACACTTAGTATCATAGAGGACAATCATTAGGCGTATGGGCTTTTAACCACTCTGGTAACACCGTAGTCACTAGCATGCACTATGGTGGGTCGTGTCCGATGGTCGCTACCCCCGCGGTATGTCGATTGATGGAGTCCGAGGGTCGCTACCCCCGCGGTATGTCGGCTGATGATGTCCACTGACGAGCGTGAGGTTGTGAGGATTAGATCGAGTAGCCTACCCTTGCCCATACGTCGAAAAGTTGTCCTCATTTGCATTCATATAGATTGTCTTGTACAGCGTACTTATTTATTTTCAAATTATATACATGTTTACTGTATTCAAGTTGGCTCATATTTTCTGTATCTTGTTACGTCCCTCTGAGGACCTGGTCCTCTGCCAGGTGTATCTTCTCTTGAGTATTTGCAGGAGTACGGGCCTGGACTTGACGCATTATTTTCTGTCGAGGAGGTCTTACCTTCTGAGCATCGTTGATTATCTAGCGATGGATTCTTTTAGCTGATACACTTCTGTCTTCATATTATTTTATATTGGAGATTTTATACTCCTCTCTCATTTTAGTTTTGGATATAGTCATTGGTAGTGGATTTGTCTCCACCCGACTATTATTTTAGATATTTTAGACTCCTTATTCTAGTTAGTATTTCTTTTCTATGACTTGTTGTGTGGATGAGATTAGCATATCTGTGACTTGTGACATTGTATATACCACATGTGAGTTATATTCATATTACAGCGTACGTATGGGTTATGGTTTCCATATATTGGAGTTGCCATAATCATGCGGCTGGCATGCTTACGTGTTCCTAGTCCTGCATATTTGGGACTGGGGCGTGACACTAACCGCCGCCGCCGCCAGCAAGCCCGCCGGCCGAGTGTCGCGCCACCTGGCGGAAATGCGTATTTTCAGTCATCTTCGGTGCCCTGTTCAGGTGACTGTTTCTCTCTCCTCGCTGCCCCGTTTTCCGTTCCATCTGCTATGACGCGTAGACTGCGTGACCCTCTCGAACCCCGTATAATTTGTTCAGGGTATCGCGTCATGTGTCAGTCACAAACTGTGACACAAAATTAGGAAAATAAATATCCTATTTTCCCCGGAACTGGGTACGCCCCGCTAAACGGGACGACTTGGTCGTGTGCAGACTTTACCGAAAGGTGCGCGCCGTTAATACGGACGTATGTGATTTTGCGAAAGTTGATTTGGATGTGCGTACACACCGAAATCAACACGTATCCGTCGACAACACCCCGTATCGGTCCTATTCTGGAACTCATTGTAATTTCATGTACGCACGTCGTATTGAAACGAAATTTGCGCCATCGGACTCGTAGCAATACGCTGGTCCTATGACCCAAGTTTGGTTCGATTCTGAGAACGTTGACAAAATTGCATATTGTGGGCCCCACGGCTCCAGTTAATTGGCGATTTTGTGATCGGCTCATCGAAATCCAGTTCTGGATATTCCGCTGGGTTCGTATCATCTTTATGGACTTGTAGACACTAAGTTTGACAAATTTGGAGAACATAGTCTCTGGCACATTTTTTGGTGCGAAGCGGGCCACATGTGGACCCTGTTTTGACCAGAAACTGTCACTTTTGCCCCTGTGTCCAAATTGGACTCAAGGACAGGCAATTCTAGCTATTTGATATCTTCTGAACCTGATGGTAACGTTTATTTCAGCATTCAGAGGAGTACTTGCAGATCCCGCCGATACCAGAGTAGCAGTTGGAGCTAGAACCCCAAGCAAGTGTACCTTGCCATACTTGCATCATTTGTTTATACTATTCTCTTGATTTATTACTGTAATATCTCTGTTCAACCTAGGACCGTGTGACATTACTTAACGTCTAAATAATATTCGGGTGTCAACCCCGTACGCGGAGTTGTGTAACGTCACCTAGACATGGATATCGAGACCCTATACATTCTCGTGCTTGCATCATCAAGTACGTCATACCACAGGATACATGACACTATTCATAAGACAGAATCTTCCTGAGATATTCATGGTGATTCTGTATAGGCTACAAGTTTTATGGCATATACTTTATTCATATGCTTAGCTATCTTTATGACTTGCTGCATCAGTTAGAGGTCATGATCTTGTGTATCATGGACATGAGACGTGTGATTACATTGGGTGGGGAGAGACACACAGGATACAGGTTGATTATATTATGACGGTGTCGTAGTCTCTCTCTGAGCTAGACAACTACATGATATCACTGCTACCGGCTCCCCGACACCGAGGTTGTAGTGGTCTCAGCATGAGTTATAGTGATGCTCTCATCTTGCATATCACTTAGCTGGTTATATAGTTTAACCTATTGATTCATTTATTATTACACTGCATTTATTATGGCTTGAGTTATTCTTGTACCTTGCTATGTCCCCTGAGGACCTGGATCCGGATTATGTTCCCAGGAATAACAGAGGAGATCTATCCCGAGGTATAAGGCGCAGGAGCATTAGCAGTAGCGGAAGCAGGAGCAGGTGCGTACACTGGAGCAGTACCAGAAATCGAGGACGAGGTGATTGCTGAGGATTTCTTCTGAGTATATGCTTTATCCATACTCAGTACTTGCTATTGTTATACTCTTTATTTCTTGTCTATTGAACCATTGTATCAAACTCATTATAGGGTTGTTCCCCGAGTTATGTTTTATTGAGACTTGATATTGCTTTATATTTCTGATATTGATGTATTCATTTCTGTGGATGAGATTAGTATATTAGACCCTTATTGTTATATTACAGCTTAAGTACATCCTGATGGGTCCATTAAATTGGGTTTGCCCATTGGTGTGTACTGCTGGCCATTGCCACGTGTCTAGTCCCTCGATATTTGGGACTGGGGTGTGACACCCTAGTTAGTTAAAGGTATCAAGTTGTACTTATATGATTTGACATGATTGATGGTTGATGGTTAGTATAGGCTTCACATGATCACTTTTACTTTCAGTACTTGTTATTTCCTTATTGATTATCAGATCCATATATGTCTTATTGCAGGTTTTATAGTATTTATTATCTTGAGATCTTTTACATTCAGTCTTTACTTTCTAGTATTTGTATTGCTTATGTTGTTGGTTTAAGTTCCTAGATTGGCTTTCTTTATGGTACTTATAATTTGGGGGTCTGACCCCACTGGTTTTGTATGGCCAAATCCAGTAGCAGCACCGGAGGATCTTTCGTACTTTCCTGAGGATAGTGGCCACCAGGAGCACCAGACCGCTTGAGTAGATTTTCTTACTTTCTCACCCTGATGTATGTTCTATTTTTGGGCGTTTAGATACCGAGCATATGTTTTGCTCGTGTTTTGATTTGATCAGTTAACCTACGGGCATTAGTATGATTGACATATCATAGGGTTGATCATGTATAACTTAGATTCTGGCTAGTTTATTCATTTTGTGTTTACTAGCATCATGATCATCTGTATATTATAGTTTGGGATACTTTACTATTATATTTCAGCTAATCTTACATCTTGTTATTATTCCTGTTGTTCTTGTGATTGAGACACTAGGGTTTGTTGGACCTAGGCTTGACTGTTGGTTTATAGTAGTGACCCTCATGTCTTACAGCTTTATCGTATATACGGAGTACCAGAGTGCTCTAAGTATACGTAGCTGGCCTTGTCTGTCCCATTTTTCAGTATTATGGTTCTGGGACGTGACATCTAGTATATGACGTTTATACTATAGCAAATTTGGTGCCCTCTAAAATTTTGGGCCTGAGACAACCGCCTCACGGGCCTCATATCAAGTTCGGGCCTTGTATTCTAAGAAATTATGCTCCCTAAGCTCTGGCAAATTTGCACATACTTCAGTTGTCTATGAATATTGTATATCCTCTTCCATAGTACATATATAAACAATTACTAGGAATGCCCGGATTATGGTAATCCTGACTATTGTTAGGATTGTCGGAATCTTGACCATCCTGGGACACAAAGTTATATATATAACTCTATGTCATAAGACTGTCATGATTCATACAGTCCTAACAAATTTTGTCAGTCATAACTGTAGTTAGGATTGACATAATCCTGACAGTCCAAGCCAAAAAATTATGATAGTCTCTAACATTTCTTAAAGAATAATTTGGATATAAAAAAAATTGAGCATTTTTTAAAAAGATGTGATAACCGTGTCACTTTGGGTAACATCCATAGTAAATTCCAAAAAACTTGTGTTTTGAATTTGTTAAAAAAATATAATTATAAATTTTGATAATTTTGTTGCCACCAAGGCTGGACTTCATTGGATTTTTACTGGAAGTAGGAAATAAGCGAGTTTGGATGGTAAAACACTTATATTACGATAACAAGTTAAGTGTCCACTATTATTTTCATAAGAAATATATAATATTTATTATTAGATAACATAAAAAACACTTATTTATAAAAAAAATTATTATCAAGGATATACAATTTTAATATTAGATATCCATATTTCAAATACATCACAATCTCAATGAAAATGAAATAGTTTTTATAAGTGATTTTGAGGGGAGGAATCCTGCAGATGTAAGCATCTAAGATACTAATTGAGACATCATAATATTTTTGCGCATTATACTTTTTTCATTCAATTTTTTTTTATACTGGATTTTCCATTCGAACGACTTTTAATGAGCAAGTCATACCTACTTTTTCCACTAGGTTTTTCTTTTGAAATATTTTTAAAGAGTAAGTTGTGTTAGTCCCGAGGCTTAACCAAAGATGGAAGAACGCGTGGTCGAGATCAGAGGTTCACATAAAAGTTTCCACTCTGACTATTCTCGATTTCCACGAAGAACTATATAATGATTCTGATTACAACTTGCTCCCAATATTACAAAGGAATCAGAAAAAATAAACTCCACATTCTTTCTTGCACTCGCAGTTGCAGACGGACATAATAAAATTACAACTAGCAGAAGAGAAGAGAAAGAAGAAGAAGAAAATCTGCTTGCTGGGGTGATGAAGATCACCTTTGCTCAAAGCAAGATTCGCCCCACATGATCTTCTCCCAGGAACCAGCAAGTTCACGTAGAACTTCTGGAACGCTCGTTGTCACCTCCTTGCTTGGACTCGCACGAACTTCCTGGACTTTAATAACGGCTTCAGCGGCAACTCTCTTCCTCTTCTAATTTTCGAAGTCAGTCATCAAACCGGATTTGAAGAGAGTATTTATACGCATAGAGAGGAATCCTTAATCCTAATCCTGGCCGTCCATCAATTACAAAAAGATTAAAATTGGTTTAATTCATATCCCACAAAACTATAATGAATTAAATTTAAATCCCATATGATTGATTTGAATTAAATTCAAATCCCACATGATTAATTTAAATCCTACATGATTGGAATGAATTAAATTCAAGTCCCACAAATATCCGATTTAAATTAATGACACAATCTTTCCATAACTGATTAAATCTATTCGATAGCAGCGGAACCGCATACAACCTCTCATGCGGCCGCTCATGCCGCAGCGGATGCGGCCGCCCATGCGGCCACTCATACGGCCAACCCATGCGGCCGGGCATGAGGTCAGCCCATGCGTCTACGCATGCGGCTCGCGCATATCCGAGCACATGAACGCATCAAATGCACACAAGCACAATACAACGATGTTGACGTGCTAAGTGTAAAGTGCGCCAACAAAGTACCACTTTGCGCCCTTGAGCCTTAGTCCGAGTCGCTAAGCCCCTTTGGGGCTTAACTCCTATGAAAATAATTTCAAGAGCATGACAAAAAACATAAATGCTTTCATGATGAGTTAATCCTTTTTTCTCCTAGAAAAATACCCCCACATGGCACCCATGTGCCCCACCACACTCCAAGTGCACACCTTAACTCATACAAAGTATTATATTGAGAAATTCACTTAGTGGTGTAGCCAATGTGGGACTATTTTTTTTAGTCCAAAGGCAAAAACACCAACAATCTCCCACATATCTCAATATATGGGTTGAGCGTTCCCCACAGTGACTGTCTATCATGCATTGGGATATATGTCACTTCGAATTGAATCTTTCAGAATGGGTCAAATAATAATATGATACAAGAATGGACTAAGCCTTGAATTTTGTACCATAGTTATAATTTTTTCCACTCACACGATGACATCAGATGTGCTTCTAGTTGCACATTAAAGGCCCTATGCACGCCTGATTTTGGTGTATGTATTTTGGACGTCTACAAGTTTTCCCTCAAGAGACGGCATATATCTCTTTCCATACACTATAGGTGAGTTCTTTTAAAGAGTCCTTGGCATAAAGCCTTACGCTTCCTTGCGGTGCTTCGTCGCTATGACATAGCCTTTTATCGAGGTTCACTTTCTCATGTGGTGTCATCCACTGTAGCATGAGGTCTCAGCCTCTTTGTAGTGCCAAACTATCCAGCATGAAGCCTTGCTCTTCCTTCCTTGCGGTTTTACGCCGCTGTGACATGGCTTTCTGCCGATAATTTATATCTTTTACCTCTGTGGTGTCACACCACTGTAACATGAGGTCACTGGCCTCTTTATAGTGCTGCTTATCACTCTTCATTCTACAATATTAGGCTACCTGCCTATGTGAGGTGCTATGCGCGCTGCTGTGATATAGCCTTCTGCCGAGGTTCACTCCCTCGTGTGGTATCACGCCACTATAGCATGGGATCTCAGTCCCTTGTAGTGTTGAAGCTACTGCTTTCTGTAAAGCACACCGGATATTCACTTTGCTCGAGAACTCATTAAGGCATCAAAGTCATCCTCCCACAGAAAATGTTCTGTTCAAAAACAAATAGTAGACTACAGTGGTTCCGTCTACGTATCCAACAATGTCCCTGAGGACTACCCACTGTAACTGATATTTTCCCAGTCAATGATCCTTTTTTGAAACAAAAGCTAGATGCCTAATAGATTTTTCTTTGAACTAATATCATAAAACTTTATGGTAGAATTACAAAGACACAATATCAGAATATCTTCAAGCCCATTTTGACTGTTGTGTCCTCGACCAGCTAGCGCTTGAGACCTTTTGTGAACGGATCCGCCAGGTTCTCCTGACTCTGAACATCAATCACTGCAATGAATCCAGTCTTTATCAGATCATTCACTACCCCGTGCCTCAATCGTACAGTCATCTTCTTACCATTGAAGAGGTTATTTGATGCCACCGCTGCAGTCGCATAGTTGTCGCAGTATATCGGTATCGCCGGAATCTGTACACCAACCAATGGAAGAACATATATGAGCTCCCGAAGCCACTCGGCTTCATCTGCTGCAGCCACCAGTGTATCGAATTTAGATTCCATCGAGGAATGAGAGAGCATTGTCTGCTCCTTCGAATTCTATGATATAGCAGCTCCACCATGGAGATGACGTATCCTATTGTGGACCTTTGGCCCTCTACTTCTGAACACCAGCTTACATCACTGAAGCCTTCTATTACTATCGGATACCCGTTGTAGTACAGTGCATACTTCTGAGTCCTCCTGATATATCTCATTACTCTCTTCATAGCCTTCCAGTGCTCCACACCTGGGTTGCTCATGAATCAACTCAGCTTCCCCACGGTGATAGCAATGTCAAGCCTTGTGGCATTTGTTGCATACATCAAACTCCCGATGAAGCTTGAATACTCCAGCTGCCTGACGCTTTTCCTAGGATTTGGCTTTAGCTTCTTGTCTCACCTGTACGGGATATCGATCCCTAGAAGATCCTGATATCCATAGCGAGTGAGCATCTTCTCAATATAATGTGCCTGTGACAGTTCCACTCCAGTGCCCGTCCGGATAATCTTTATCCCGAGGATAACATCAGCTTCCCCTAAGTCCTTCATACTGAACTTAGATGAGAGGAACTTCTTTATCTCAGTGACACGTGCTAGATCCGTACCTAGGATCAACATATAGTCCACGTATAGAAAAACTATGACTCCTCTTCCGTCAGTGAACTTTGTGTAAACACACTTGTCCGTCTCGCTGACTCTGTAGCCGTTCAACCTTATAACTTTGTCAAACTTCTCATGCCACATCTTAGGAGCTTGCTTCAGACTGTATAGTAATTTTACCAACTTGCAGACTTTGTCTTCAAGCCTTTTGACTACAAATCCTTTTGGCTGTTGCATGTAAATCTCTTCGGTCAACTCTCCATTTAGAAATGCTATTTTAACATCCATCTGATGAATAACTAGCTTGTGAATTGTACTCAGAGCAATCAACATCCTGATGGTCGTCATTCGCGCTACTGGAGCATATGTGTCGAAGTAGTCGATCCCCTGCTTCTGAAAAACCCTTTGGCCACCAACCTTGCCTTGAACTTGTCAACAGTTCTATCGACATTCATCTTCTTCTTGAAGATTCATTTGCATCTGATTGGTTTAGCTCCTTCAGGCATATCGACCAGCACCCAAGTGTTGTTGGAGGTTATCGAGTCATCCTCATCATTGATAGCCTCCCTCCAGAAGACAATGTCTCTGGTCTTCATTGCCTCATCATAGGTAAGCAGATCTGCTTCCACGTGATAGGTGACAAAATCTTCTCTGAAGTCATTCGGTCTTCTCACTCACTTAGACACCGATTCTGCGAGTTCTGGTTCGAACGTTGTCTCTGGTATGACAATTTTTTCTTGGACTATATCTTCTTTGGTAGCGTTAGCCTCATGTGCACCTACGTTATTCTCCAGAATATGCGTGATAATAACGTTCTTGTACCTTGCAAATTTATCTTCAAAGAATTCTGCGTCGCGAGATTCAATGATATGATTTGATTATATACGAAGGAACCTTCGAGCATCATTCTTCTCAACATAACCCAGGAAGATGGTCTTCGTAGTCCTCCTACCCAGCTTCTGTATCTTCAAGTCCGAGAGCTTCACATATGCTAGACACCCCCACACTCGAATGACATTCAAGTTGGGTCAGACTTTGAACCAGAGTTCATGAGGAGTGACATCGGAACTTGCGTACGATACTCTATTCAGAATGAACGTAGCCTTCAACGCAGCTTCTTCCAAGAAGCAGTTTGGAAGACCCGCAATCAATAACATTGAGTTCATTATCTCTGTCAACGTCATGTTCTTCCTCTCAGCTACTCCATTTGATTGAGGAGAATACGGAGCAGTCGTCTCATTGAGGATTCCATGTTCTTTGCAGAACGATACGAATTCAATAGACATATACTCTCTGCCTCGATCACTTCTAAGTCTCTTGAGTTATTGCCATGTTTGACGTTCAACTTCAGCCCTGAACTCCTTGAACTTCTTGAATGCTTCGTCCTTTGACTTGAGCAGATAGATGAATGCATACTTCGAGTAGTCGTCGATGAATGTAATAAAATACTTCATCTTGGCCTTTGTGGAGAACTGCTTGAAGTCACAGATATCTGAGTGTACCAACTCCAGAATATCTGTGCTTCAGTTAACCTGGTTGAACGACTTTCTGGTGATCTTTGTCTGCGCACAGACCTCACACTTCTCCACCTCCTTACCCCCACATCTGGAGATAAGCCCTTGACTAAACATTTTGTTTATTCTTTTACAATAAACATGTCATAGTCTATTATGCCATAACTCAAGAGAATAACCAGAAGAAGAGACTGCATTTATCATTGTAGCAGGGGTCACAAGTTAAAGTTTAAACATCCATTCGGTACAAAATACTTTTTTGAAGTATGTTCCTTTGTATGACATCACCATCTATCCAGCATTGATGTCCATCCTCAAGCTTGCGTTGTAGAGCAGACTTTCTGAGACCAGGTTCTTGGCTATCATCGGTACGTGCTTCATATCTTAAAGCATCAGCGACTTCCCCGAAGTCAGATTCAGTACCATCGTTCCAGTCCCAAGTACTTCAACTTATGCTTGGTTCTCCACCATAACCTTCTCAGATGTAGGCTTGTAGGTGGTGAATAACTCCTTCTTTGAGCAAACATGGCAGGATGAGCCAGTGTCCACCCACCAGTCGGTGTCGACACCAGTCGTGACAACCTGCACAATCATAACAACCTTGTTAGGCTCACCTTGCTCTGTATGTTTGGGCTTGGATCTGCAGTTACTCCGGTAGTGGCCCTTCTAGCCATAGTTAAAACAAGTCTCTTCTGACTTGGGCTTTGGCTTTGGCTTGAATGAAGCCGACTTCACCTTCAGATCGGTGAAGTCATTTTTCTTATTGTGAGAAGCCTTCTACTTCCCCCTGGAATCACCAGCATGTACCAAGTTGGCCTTTGCCAACTGCTTATAAATGGAGTCCAACTTCAGTTTTTTCCTGTCTTCATCTTCTATGTGAATCCAGTAAAACAAATCTTCGAGATGGATCTCCATCTTCTTACGGTACATGTCAGTCTTGAAGTTGATCAAGCATGGAGGAAGCTTGGTGACTATAGCCCCTACCATGAACTTGTCTTTCTGTATCATGCCTTCTTCCTCCAGTTTCTGCTGCATCTTCAGAAGTTCCTTAACTTGTGGTAGCATTACATTCTCGTCTTCAAATTGCATAGTGAAGAATTTTTCGACGAGATGGATTTTTGACATTTTCTCGTCAGTTTTGTAATGCTTTTCAAGAGATTTTCAGACATCTCTTACCTTCTCTTTCTTATTATAGGACTCTGCCATCGAGTCGTCCATTGCATTAAGGATCAACAGCCTGCAGAGGTCATTGTCCTCCTTCCACTTGGAGTGTGCATCCTGTGCCACACCAATTTTGATCTCTCCTCCATCTCCAGGCATGGTATGTTCAGGATCAACCAACACATAAGCAACTTTGACAAGACAAAGATTCAGGAAGATATTCCTCTTCCAAATGTTGTAGTGTTCGACATCAAACTTCTCAAGCTTGTGAAAGCTGGTATCGAGAAGGTTTGACCGGTTCTCCATCTAACTCAGATCTTGCTTTGAGATTGTTAGTCCCGAGGCTTAACCAAAGATGTAAGAACGCGTGATCGAGATCAGAGGTTCACACAAAAGTTTTTGCTCTGACTATTCTCGATTTCCACGAAGAACTATATAATGATTCTGATTACAACTTGCTCTCAAGATTACAAAGGAATCAAAAAAAAATAAACTTCACGTTCTTCCTTGCACTCGCAATTGCAGACGGATAGAACATAATTACAACTAGCAGAAAAAAAGAGAAAGGAGAAGAAGAAAATCTGCTTCATGGGATGATAAAGATCACCGTTGCTTAAAGCAAGATTCACCCCACATGAGAAGAAGGAACCAACAAGTTCACATAGAACTTCTGGAACGCTCGCTGTCACTTCCTTGCTTGGACTCCCACAAACTTCCTGGACTTTAATGACGGCTCCAACAACAACTCTCTTCCTCTTTCAATTTTCCAAGTCAGTCCTCAAATGGGGGTTTGAATAGAGTATTTATAGGCATAGGGAGGAATCCATAATCCTAATCCTGGCCGTCCATCAATTACAAAAAAATTGGAATAAATTTAATTCATATCCCACAAGATTGGAATGAATTAACTTTAAATTCCATATGATTGATTTGAATTAAATTCAAATCCCACATGATTAATTTAAATCTTACATGATTGGAATGAATTAAATTCAAATTCCACAAATATCAGATTTAAATTAATGACTCAATCTTTTCATAACTGCCCATGCGACGATGCTGAAGTGCTAAGTGCAAAGTGCACCAACAAAGTGCCACTTTGCGCTCTTGAGTCCGAGTCGCTAAGTCCCTTTGGAACTTAGCTCCTATAAAATAATTTCAAGAGCATGACAAAAAACATAAATACTTTCATGAGGAGTTAATCCTTTTTTCTCCTAGGAAAATACCCCCACATGACATCCATGTGCCCCACCACACTCCAAGTGCACACCTTAACTCATACAAAGTAATATATTTAGATACCCACTTGATGGTGTAGCCAATGTGGGACTATTTTTCTTAGTCCAAAGGCAAAAACACCAACAAGTTGTACCCACTTGAGGTATGGATTTGTTTCTTTAAACGATGAGTTTTTTGTTTCTTTAAACGATGAGTTTTTCTATAATTTTTTAATGACACAACAATTAAAGTGGGAGAAGTGTAGACAATATATTTGTGGCTAACCATAAATAGTGATTGTCATTACACAAAAATCCTAATCTTTCTTTTCCTATATAATATAAATTAAAAAGTACCATATCAATTACAACATACGCTCTCTCTCGGGAGCTATTTGGTAAGTTGGATTTGCATAAAATCCGAAATTATGGGGTTGAATATTGAAAGGAAGGTCCGTTGGAGTATGTTTTTTCCGTCACCCAGTGCTACCGGAGCATCACCCCGATCTCCTCGTCGGCTGCTCCTCACACCGTCAACGCCATATCTCGACCACTGTGCTCTATCGCGCAGACGACCATAGTGGTCACGCACGACTCCTCTCCGCCCCTAGCCAGAGGCACTGCCGGCAAATGAGACACCCTTGATCTCTCTTTCATCAACCAAAACGAGGTGGAGGGTTGTGGCGCCGTCCACGAGAACTGACAAAGGAGGCAATGACAGAGAGATTGGGTTGGCGTGAGTCATCGTCTTCACCTTGCTTTCTTCCGAATAACTAACATACCAAAAAAAAAACTAGAAAAAAATCCAGTTCATTGACAAAATCTATGTTTACCGAACACGATTTCTGAGAATCCAAATTATGAATTCTATTCCTAATTCCCGAATTTAGATTTGCAATTCCAATCCAGATTCTAATTCCATTTACCAAACAACCCGTCGTTTACAAACACACATTATGGATATCACTTTCTACTTCAGAAGCATGATTTATTTATTTTTAAAATGATTATAGATTCGATGATACATAAATTATTTTAAAAATAATTACAGTGGGCTACAACTAAACTAGTAATAAACAGCTCATGAGTCATGGCGTGTCACGTGCTAAGTCTCCGGTTACAGCTCAAGGGAGCAGGAAGACAGCTCAGCAATCCCAGAAAGTCGAAACCCTTCCTTCTTTCCTTTCCCGATTGCAAAAGAAAAGAGAGAATAAAATCGACTGCTGCTTCTTCTTCTTCTTCTTCTTCTTCTTCTTCCACCTCTAGAGAGAGAAAGTATCGAGAAATCATCGGCCGGCCATGAGCCTCTTCGGTTTAGGAAGGTATTGCACGATCTGGCGTTCTCTTCGAATCTCAGATTCCTCACAATTTCATTATGATGCGATGAGTCGCCATTAGATTCTTACGTTGTTTTATTTCTTTTCCTTGTTTGATGATTCATTTATGTCGATTAGAGAAGCAGTAGTATTTATTAGGCTAGTACAATAGGTGGATCATCGATTCCTAGTTCTTCTTTGTCCAATTGCTCTAGAGTGAACCTTACAGTAAGACAAGGGGATGGTCGGCGCTCTCGGTGCCACGACCGGGCCCTTCGGACATGATTCATGCAAGAATCGCTCGGCCCAACTTGCCGAAATGGTTAACCTGGATGATGTACACATGAGCACTAAGCGTGAAAGTGAAATATATTGTAAACCGACGTGGGGACTAATTCTCGGGGTTCCGATTAACACCACGGTAGGGGGCAATACAACTGTGTTATACACCGTCTGGCGGTGACGAATCGGTGGTGGAGGCTATGGCGTGATGGCGATGCAAGCGGGTTTAATGATCGGGGATGTGCTACATCAAAATTCTGAAGCAATGAGCTGGACTCGATGGAGGGTGTTCAAAGTTTGACGAATACGGATCAAATGTTGAAGCAAAGAGTGGGGCTCACTCGGATGCCTATCTACGTTGTCTTCTCATTAATGGTCTTTCTCTTCTATGTTGGATATTTAGACCGGCGGTCTGGCCGCTGATATAGTATAATGCAAGATGTTGATTTGGTCCGCGAATTCGATAGTTTATAGTTGTGGCAAACCGCAAGCTTGCAATTTGCAGAGTGAGCTTATCATTTCTGGTCTTGTTGGGGTTTGTATGTTTGTCTTTATCATACACAATGTTCTGGGCTAATCTTCTTTTATGGTGTGGACTTGTTTTCTTAATTGTCTTCAATGAAATGCAGTGGAATTTATTCCCACCCTTCTATATAAAAAACATTATGATAAAACAAACACCAAAAGTTCTTCCCATAAATGTTACTCAATTGATAAAGACGCCGTTGTCGCCTCGATTCTTGTGTAACCGCCGCTGTCGTCTCGCTTTTATAACATTATTGCCAAGAAGAAGACATTAGATTTTCTTTCTTGTTTGATCTTTTCGCTTTTATAACATTCTCTCCTTTGAAGGGTTACATGATGTCGTTTAGATTTTCACTTTGCTATTGCATGGATTATAAAGATAGTAGGGGTGGCAGTGCAAGCGATTTTTTATGCATAGTAACGTGAGAAGTTGTTAAGATCAAATGTTACCTTCAAGGAATGGTAGCTGTTTACTAGATTATACTAAATATAAAATGATCATGCTTTTTGAGTTCACGAGTCTTAGGATGTCATAAGGAATAAGACCAATAGGAGAAATGGTTAAGTGATGTCATTGGGACATTCATTTCGGTATTTCATGAACTATAAAGATTGTGGGGGTGGTAACATATTATGCACATATGTAATTATGTATCAATGCTCATTTTGATTTATTTTTCTCAAGAATTCCGATGATTGGATATCCCTAATCTTAGTTATTGGAGAGAACCTTCTTTCGATGCATAACAAGGGAAAACTTGAAAGGACCAAATGGTGTATTCAAGGCACCGTAGCTGTTCAATATATTTATAGTACAGAAAAAAGGAACTTACAAGATTCATTCTTTGTGTTCTTCAGTCTCAGGATAGGTATCACTAGGATTGAGACCAGTAGGATGAAGGGATATGATTTTGATAGCATAAAAATCACATCATTTTCTTAGCAGGACAATGTGAGAGATCTGATACTCTTGGATTCAGAATCGGCATGCCCACAAGAATGTGTTGGTGGAATGATATATCGACATAAGCCTCCATCCCTATTATCCTGAATTCACTCATTCTTCCATCCACAGAGCAAATGACACCGTGAAATTTAAAATATTTGGACTTTTCTACTTAATGAGGTGTGGGTTTGGAGTGAGGGAGGAATGTGCAGGGTATGCTTAGGATATAAGTATGCTTTTTTGCACTAGTTGATTGGCCTTGAATTTGGTTGACTTGGGTCAGACTGGGCAAAATTTAAGTTCAAAATTTCAAATTCAGGTTTATTTAGGGGATTAGATCTCGATCATCAAGAATTTTGGCAGAAATTGGGTAGGGAAGCATGATGATAGGTTGGACATGGTTGGTAGAGCTGAGTAGATTTGATTTGAACTGGATGCCAGGCTTTTTGATTTTAGGGAACATAAATTGACGGGAAAGAGAGGAAATAAAGAGGATAATAGGAAAAGAAGGCCTCAATGAGAATGAAGCACGTTAGCTGCATGTACCCAGGAACCTTCTTAGTGTCAGATGCATTGGTCGAAGGAACTTTGTGACTGAGCTTCATAGCCTAACTGATTGATCCTCCCCATTTCTTCCACTTTTTTCTTATCCTTTCTCATTTTAGTGTCCTGTAAGGCTTTCAAAAATGTTTCTTGATCCTCTTTAGATGCTTTAGCCAAGGTTCGATGAACGTGAAGGCACTCTTCGATTAGAGGAGACAAATTGCAACATTGGAAACATAAATTAGTGATCTGAGACTGCAGGTTCAAGTGGTTGTGCAAATAAATCTGGATAAGTTGGTGATGAGCAATGCCGACCCGACCCCTACCTATTATATTTTCATGTTCTGTTACTGCCAAATAACCATATTGTCCTAAAACTTAAAACACTTGTTGTTGCTAGGTTTGACAATCTATATCAAGCCAGTTTCATTAGTACTACCCATATACTTCTCACCATCTGAGTGTTTGACAATTGTTTACATTCCACATGGTGCATAGCCTAAAGGTTTACAGATAATCGCGTATTTCTATTTCTTACATTAATTCTTCATGAGTTACTAGTGAGTAGTGACTGCCACCTATTTGCATGTTTGATCATCATCCATGCCTTCTCCGATCGTAATGGTGTTAGTGCCAATTCCTCGTCAAGTAGCTATGAGCATGGCGGATAGGTAGACCTACCTTTTTAGTTATGCAATTTTATGTCATCTCAATAATCCAGATTATGTTAGTCCAATCTGTGTGTACAATGTAGTAGATATCTAGTTCAACTCTAATAATATATGTACATATAAAATCTAGGTTTGTATGTACAGAATTCAAGTGCAATGACTAATTTATTGTGAGTTGGAATCGTCATATGATCATATTCCTACTTGTTTTATATTTTTGATAGAAATATATTGCTGGAACAAACTATTTTTTTTTAACTAATTAACATATTTTTAATAGGTAGTTGCTAAAGCACTTGTGACATTGAAAAATCAGTATAATCAACCAGTTAGAACAATCTGTGAAGCAGTTGCTTTGTTGAATGCACAATTGTCTTTTACCATATGATTTTGAAAATTGAGCTTGAGTATCTTTTGCAAATGAATTGCATCTTACAGTAATTTGGTTCATGTCAGGAACCAGAGAACTTTTCGCCCCAAAAAGAGTGCACCATCTGGTAGTAAGGTGAGCTCTCTCATCACTATTCTGTACAATTATGTTTTTCTCTTACTTTGATCTGTTGATTCCAATGTACTTTATTCCATTCGGAGTGCTCCTCTCTTTATTGTTTCTCATTCAGGGTATATTTTGTAAAGACCATGGTCATTATCTTTTAATATCTTCAAGAAAAATATAAGATACTTTTTTGAGTTAGCCACCGATAACACCTTATATACACGTGAACGTGAGGCCAATGGTTGACACACCGGTAACACTTAACACATGCATCCTTAAGGATGCATGTTCGAGTCACGGGAACCACCTCTCCATATATTGAGGGTGAGACTGCATACATCTTAACCCTCCTCAAACTCTGGATTAGTGGGAGCCTTGTTTCACTAAGAAACCCTTTTGGAGTTAGTCACCTAGAACACACCCATAGTTAGTAAAGTGCGCCTAGGCAAGAAGTTCGGTGGTGAGGAAGATTGTCTCGCTTTAGCAAGGCACGCACCTTGCTTTTATTGCGTACAAGAGCGACATTATACAAGGAATTGTTCCTCTTTATCTAGTGTCAACTGACATTGAAGCTTCCCCTTGCTGCAACAAATGCGATATGAAACAGAGCAACATCAAAGCAGTTTGAGGTCTACCGCCTCCATTCTTTTTATAGCTTGTCTTGCTTTCCTTAGCTGCGTGCAGTGTATTTGCACTTTGCGCCTCGGCCCCGAAGGATTCTCGGCCCCGAAGTGTGCTTTTCGCTTTGCCAACTATGATGACACCTTATAGACGTGTGGCTCATCAAATCCTAATGAACAAATACTCATGTTTAAATATTTCTCTTTCTTAATATGCTTGGAAATAAGGAAAAGGAAAAGAAAAGTCAAGTATCTATTACAACATGATAAAACATTTATTACGTGAACAGAATGAAGCGAATTCAATGAAACAAGTGGTACCATATATAAGAGGCCATAAACTGGAGTCTCAACCATTTCAAAAGATCATTTGATGTAGTTGGAATAACTGAATTGAAGGTTATTCGTTCAAGTAACAGAAGATCATTCTAATTTATTATTTTATATTCATCGTCATAATGGTGAAATATATAAAAGTAGACTTAACAAGAGCCAAATAATGGCATTTGATGTCGTTTTTATTGTGTTCGGAAGAAAAATATATGGAGTGGGGATAGATTCAGAGCAAAAGAAGTACGAATGGACTCGAAAGTCGAAATTGTGAACAGGAAGTTTCTATATTTTGCAAAAAAATGGATAGATTGATAGTGTTTGCAAATAATCCGACTGTTTGCTCACGGGCTACAAATGTGCTTTTCTGCAAGTCCCGCTGCAGCTGTGTAGTTGTTGGCGCTTGATTGATTCTTTTAACCAAAGCAATTGTCGTTTTTCTAGTGTGAAATCTTATATATAATAGGAAAACTTTTAGACTTCACCGTGGAACTTTCATGTTCCAATAATACCCTCTCCAATCTTATATATATATATATATATATATATATATAAATATGGTTAAATCAACCATGGGAAAACATGTAATTTACACCACACTTCCAACTACAATTAATGTTCATCATCTAAAAAATATATTTACTTCAAAATATTTTATACTATTTCAAAGTAGGTTTGTCATGCAAGTATATATTTAAAAAGTAAGAAAAAAAGAAGACAAAAGATTGTGCAATGCATTTGCGCGACTTATAATTGTCATTTAATACCTACACCTTATCGAGTAACTGTGCTGGATTCAAACCGAAACAAATTATAGGGTTTGGACGGTTGGCCAGAGTTGAGAGTGTCAATGTCTACAAAGAGCACGATTAGGAGGGGAGATGAAGCACATAATATGAACATTGTGATTTGAATATGAAAATGTATCGAGGTATTTGGACAAGGTGGAGATGAGCATGTCATTACATGAAGGGCATCAAAGTCTCTTGAGAAGATGAGATGGATGGGAATGACGTGACATTAGTAGAAGAGCAAATATTGTGATTCTACCTTTACATAAGTTGAAATGATGAGATCGGCCAGAGAAGTCTGGGTGGACCGTAGGGTGGTGGTGGTGTGGTGCTTGAGGTTATCAATGCCTCCGGAGATATTGGGGGTGAGAAGGTGGGCAAAGAGACTTACACGTTTTGGTTTGCTGCTAGTAATCTTCTTGGGCCTGTAGACCCGCTTGATGCAAGCCTTTGTAAACAGCATCTCAAACTGCAAGCATGGGTTGCTAGTACCAAGTGCACAAATTTGGGCTGTTGCTGCATGGATGCTTGTCGTCCACCAAGTGACTACACAGTGATTGGAGGAGAGTGTGGGCATGATGTTTTGAAGGCCGAACTAAACCATTAAATAGTGGTCACTCCATCTAAAAAGGTGTCACCTATAATGATTAATTAGTTGAGAGGGCTTAATAAAAACTTCTGGGAGCAGGGACATGAGTTTCATTTGGCCCTCACTTTAGTTATTCACCTGGATATAGTGTGAAACTTTTGAGTACTGACACTATTGGGTGTAAACCAGAATAAAATAGTACGACCATCCATAATTTGTAGCTTAACGAAATGTCTGGTACCATTAGTGATGTGTAGGCATGATGACCTCTCAAAAGATGCCCATATGTATATAGAGTACATTTACATTGAATCTTAAATATTTTCATCTAAGTTACAGTAAAAATGATCATCACCATGAATAACTGTAAGGATGATTGTTTGCATTCAACCAAGTTCCAGCACACATAAAGAAAACATAATCATTGTCTTTGCGAATTGTGTCAAAGTCTTATTACATTGTCTTTTTATATGCAGGGTGCACAACTCCGCAAACACATTGATGCTACTCTTGGTAGTGGAAACTTGAGGGAAGCTGTAAGACTTCCCCCAGGGGAGGATGGTAACGAGTGGCTTGCTGTCAACAGTAATAACCTTCTTTTCTCTTTATGTCAAGATATATTAATTTTTAAAACCAAGTGCCTTGTAACAGTTCTCTTGGAGATGTATATCATGTTTCCACTTTCCAATATAATATTTCAATTGGTCTCCTGTCTGCGTAAAGTTATATCTTCTCCTTGATTATGTTTTTTTCTATCTATCAGTGCCAAATACAAGAGTGATGTGTTTTCTTTCATCTTCAGAAGAAACCCATCTCTCGATGATTTAAATCTGATTACTTTGGCCGTTTTCAGCTGTGGATTTCTTCAACCAGGTGAACCTGTTATTTGGCACGCTCACTGAATTCTGCACGCCTGAGAACTGCCCTACTATGAGCGCTGGGCCAAAGTACGGCTTGTCATATAAATTTTTTACTATTTCAAATTCATATGCTCCACTTCAGGCATCTTAAGCAGTTTTGATGCTGTCCTAATTTAATAATTATACATTAACCAAACTTTACAACTTTGCAATCAAACCTTGTATAGCTGATAGGAACAGAAATGATCTTTTTATTTCACAACAATTTTTATGCTCGAGTAATGATTAGGCTACTTTTTACTTAATTCATGATGTTATTACTCTTACTCTGCACCATAGCAGTTGAACCAAATTTTGTATGCCCCCAATTCTTTTTGAAGTTATTCGGAATCTTATGACGAAATAAAGTCATGTTGATTTGAGACATCAGAAAGGAGCATTATAGACCTGCACTCCATGATATATTACTTCTTGTATCTATAAGAGATATTGGCCTATGACGATATTCATACCAAAATCTTTAAAAATAATGAAAAAGGGAGGACATCTTTCCAACCTCACACTATTTACTTTGAACTGCCATTACTTGTACCAACAGAAATTTCAAAATCTTTTGTGCTTTGCCTAAATGTCAAATACGAACTTCATCCGTGTAAGATAAAAGAATAATGAGTGAATGATTAGCAATATTATACTTAATTCAAACATACTTCATTGGATGGAAATCAGACAATTAAACTGATTATAACAGTTTAAGTGATAAAATAAAAATACTTCAATTTGCAGACTGCATGTTACATTTATATGTACAAATTACAATTTCAAAACTGAACTGACAGTATTAGGTATATGCTAAACTTCCAAATAGTATTTATAGATCTTAAATTCAGGGACAATACTAGAATAAGGGGAATACTAAGGGCACTACACTTTGTGATAGAGACTGTCACATGTTAGGGGGCATCACTCTTAAGTTGTTATTTTGTTAGGGGGCATCACTCTTGAGTTGTTATGTTGTTAGGGGCAACACAACTTAAACCCAAACTCTTATTCCCTCTTCCTCTTGGTCTTCCTCTTCCTCTTGCAACCCTAATCGAAGATGACACAATCATATGTGGGATGCCTTAGATTTCTTCCTCTTCCTCTTCATTTCAAAGTATTTTTTCTAGGTTTTTTCCAAATAAAATTGAACACACCAATTTTTAGGGTTTTTTCTTTTTGATATTTAGAACACACCAATATATCAAGATTTATTCCTTTTGAACACCATTATTGGTGATTTTGAACCCCCATTATAAGGGTTTGGAAGCTTCGAAATTTGTCTCAGTTGGGTTGGGGATGACGCAGGACTGCCAAAATTTTGGCAACCCTCACTACAATGAGGACTGCCAAAATTTTGGATGAGCATTTTTTTTTTTTTACAATTTGGTGATAGCCCCTATCACAATGTGTAGTGCCCTTAGGAACCATAATTGAAACTGTGCAATAGCAAAGTTTGATTAGTGTATAGGCTTATCTTTCCGTAGTCCATGCAATAAACTTAAAACTCGAAATCTGTTAAGAAGTCTTATTCTTAGCGCTATAATAAACTAATTACCTTAAAGTGAAGTGCTAATCTCACATATAAAATGCATGACCAGTTTGATACAATGGAATCCAGCGAACCTTAAAGATAAGTACCTAGCCCCTTAGAATAGGACCTTCGTTTAGAAGTGGTATCATGGCAAATACTGTTGCGAAAAACCAAGACCTGTTTAGAATCAAGTGCCACACGTCGGCATCCTCTAGAAGATGTGCAAGCCACCTCTAGAATCCCATATTTCTCTCTTGGTGTCTGTGCCAAACCAGTTGTAGGTTTGTGTCATCTATTGAGTGCGCTGGATGGTAAGACGTGTAGTTTGTCATGGCACCAAAGTAAAGCGATTAAGCCCACATGGCACCAAAGTAAAGCGATTAAGCCCACAGAGTGTGCACAAGCAAGTTGTGTAGTATGTAATAAATCCTGGGAACTTAAAATGTAATTGTTACTAATCCTAGGGAAGGAATGTGGCGGGTAAACTAGTAGGATAAATAAATCCTAATAGTCTCAATTTGTGAATCTTATTTAATAGCTGCTGACATTCTACATGATTGCTTCTGACAATCTATTGATGAAATCCACCCCTCCCTCTTTTTTTTGGGATACGACTCCCCTCTTCTTCTTTTTTTCTTTTTTTCTTTTTTCTTTTTCCTTAATTCTCAATTTATTTTTGGTATGGTATCCCTCTTAGTGTATTTATTCTTCAACTTTTCTTAATTGCTTCTCTAGGAAGACACCATGATACATTTCTTCGACATTTCTGAACAACAGCCATGCTAATCGGATCCATGTTCCCTATGAATAAATAACAAAGGCATACTGAAAAGTGTTGTCTTGATATCCACGCCAAATATGCAAAATGCCTTAATATTTATCTGGGTGATATATCTCACTCTGGTGCCCAAAATGATGTGTCTTAGGGCTTACTTTGGTTTATGCTTGAGATGGAACTTTTGCCGTTTTCGTTGACATCTTATACAATACAAAACGGCAAGCGAAATTCGTTTGGTTCCCCTTGTTTGCCGTTTTCATCATACATAAATGGTAAATGGCAAATGTTCACGGGAGGCACCATTTGGTGTTTGCATTTAGCCCTTAACCAATCACAAAAACAAAAACTTACTGCTAGCTGGAAAATAAAGATTGATCACTATTAGACTCACTAAAACAAAAACTTACTGCTAGCTGGAAAATAAAGATTGATCACTATTAAACTAAGGCAATGCTTTTGCGTATCTGATGCCAAAAAAGACGCGTCTCAACCATAACTAAAACATTAACATGCTGCTAGAAGGATAGTAAAGATGGACCTCGATTAAACTAAAGTGAGGCTTTTAAATAAAGCACTTTACATTGAGATAAAAGAGCTTACAGTACCTTTTTTTGATTATGTGAACATAACTCTTTCGGCTGCGTGACAATCTATGTCTAAGCTTTTGCCCTATCTGTTTATCATATTTTATGAGAAATAACCATTATTGACCATTATTAATTGTAGAGGACGATTACTGCCTTTCTGCTTTTCTGATGATATTTGCACAAACATGATTTTAATTGAGCATAGGAAAATTGGGACAATGCAGGTATGAGTATAGGTGGGCAGATGGTGTACAAATAAAGAAGCCAATTGAAGTTTCTGCTCCAAAATACGTGGAGTATCTGATGGACTGGATTGAACATCAACTTGATGACGAATCAATATTCCCGCAAAGGCTTGGTATAATTTTTAGTGTTGTCTAGATGTGAATTTTTTTTTCCTACTCCTTTAGTTCCCATGTACTTATTTAATTTCTCTTTGTAGGAGCACCATTTCCTCAAAATTTCAAGGATGTTGTAAAGACAATATTTAAACGTTTGTTCCGAGTTTATGCCCACATATACCACTCCCATTTTCAGAAGATTGTGAGCCTCAAGGAAGAGGCACATCTTAACACCTGCTTTAAGCATTTCATTCTGTTTACATATGTAAGCATTTCTTAACACCCCGTTACTTTGCTCAGCTATGTTTCATCAAAAAGCTGTTTCTAGTTTCGCTCGATATTGATTAAGATCATATTTCATGTAACTCTCTCAATATCCGCATATATATCAAAATTCATCTAAATAACACTGCTTTCGTAGCTTGTTAGATAGTCCATATCAACGAGTCATTTGTTCTGTCATCTGCCTGATAGAAGATATACACTATTATGTCATAAGTAGAATGGATTTTCTTAACTAATTAGTCTATAAGAATTTAGTCCTGGACCTTTTGTCACCTATATAAGGTGCTATCTAACACCCCGTTACTTTGCTCAGCTATGTTTCATCAAAAAGCTGTTTCTAGTTTCACTCGATACTGATTAAGATCATATTTCATGTAACTCTCTCAGTATCCGCATATATCAAAATCCATCTAAATAACACTGCTTTCTTAGCTTGTTAGATAGTCCATATCAACGAGTCATTTGTTCTGTCATCTGCCTGATAGAAGATATACACTATTACGTCATAAGTAGAATGGATTTTCTTAACTAATTAGTCTATAAGAATTTAGTCCTGGACCTTTTGTCACCTATATAAGGTGCTATTAGAGCATTACCTTTAAGCTATGTCCATGTCCTGTGAATTTTCTTCAAATAGACATGATGCTTACTGATTCTACTATTTACTTCTTTCTGAACCGTATTATCAATTGCATACTTCTCTACTAAGATACCTCCTATGTCCTGTGAATTTTCTTGAGATGGAAATGTTACTCTCTGCCATTGCACCAAAACTCCAGGATTGTAGTGAGGATTAAGGATTGTATATTTATATTATTCAAACACGCCCCCTTATTAGAATGGACTGAGAGCTGGATTCACACAGTGGTAGAATTTTTATAAAATCCGCTTAGAATGCTCGCCACAGATATTCGAGCCTGGACCATGCTGAAGTCCATTGCACCAAAACACCACTAGTTGTGAATGTTGAAGGTTATTTATTTATATTATTCCAACATGAAATAATGCTTACTAATTTTACTATCTACTTCTTTCTCATACATATTATTCCGTAATTATATACTTCTCCACGTTATTACGACTGTCGTTGCTCATGCATGAAAAGAGCGCTTATACAACTACCGGAGAGATCCTTTCAACATCCAGTCAATCTCTGTGAATAAAGTTCTCAGTGAAGACCTGTGAGGTTATTGTTATGTTACTCGGACAGGAATACTTCAGCTACTGTACGTATCTCATACTTGTGGAATGCAACACACTTGACTAAGAATTAACTAATTACACCCTTTGAGTGTCCATGAGTTATGCCATTCTATGCTTCCGAGTCTCTGACTCGTGGCTATGATGTTTTTTTTTTACAAAAGATTAGAAGGAAAAAGAAAAATCCGACTCATGCCTGCATTTGCTTGTTGTTTTCCGTCCTTTATATTCATAAGAGGTGACAAATGGGTGTCTGTCCCCTACTAAGCTATCGTCCAACCAAACCTTCCTCATCTTCTCTTGGTTGACCATCTGGCTTTGCTGTTTCCCCTTTTTGGATATCCATCCAGAAAAACCGGGAATCTACATACTAAAGTTATTGAATTCTGACCAAATAAAAGGGAGTACATATGTCAAATTCATATGGATATAGCAGATTCTGACCCAAATAAGAGGTTAAATAGCTTTATGATGGAGGTCTTTAAACTCTCTCTCTTTTTCCATACTTTCATTCATGTGTAGATTATAATGGATTAATTCTTTTTTTTGTAACATTTGATAATTATACTATTTGCTTTTAGTGTTTCAGGAAAATTTTCTATTATGGAATATTTAACCCTTATCTTATGACTATATTGCCTCTTCCTAAATCACTCACCCACTATCTACCCCTTTCTTGCCTCTGCTTACTATCGTTTGAGAGTTTAAGATCTGCACTTATGCTATGGCTGCGGGACCTACACCTATCTCTGTCGCTGCAGGACCTACCTTGTGTCGTCACTATCCTTCTTTGCGACCATTAAAGGCAAACCATGTTCTACCCATTTCTATGTCCTCCATTGACCCCGTACTCTCTTATTCTCTAGTTCTTCCTTTCTCTCCTCCCCTTCCCCTTCTGGTTCTTGTGGGTTTGGTTTCAGCGCAGACACAGGACATTTGCAGGAGTTAGGAGGAGGATCTGGTGGAGGGGAGGAGAAAGTGTGGGGCGAAATATGAACTGAATTTACATGTAGGGTGTTCAAGACAGAAGGATGAGGATGGTGGCGGAGTATGACATTAAGTGATGGATGTGGAACAGTGGAAGGGAGGGGGAGAAGGGGATGAAGTCACAGTGGACTTATCAATGACTTCAGATTCTCATAGGATTGGCTGAGATGGCAATACATAATTTCATAGGATTTGGTAGTCAAATTCACAACAATCATGCTCTTTTCTATAACAAACAGTCCATGATGAAGTGCATCTATACACCTCTCCATAAGATATCATAGAAATGTGAAGAGGAAATGTTTTTTTATAGAAATCATTTTACTTGGATCATTTCGTGTCGACATAATTACCTTTATACACATAATATTGAGAGTTGGCTTGTTTGTGATGCAGGAGTTTGGTTTGATCGACAAGAAGGAACTTGCCCCACTCCAGGAGCTCATAGAATCTTTCATTATTCCTTATTAGAAACCGGAGCTTGAACTAGACGATTGCATCCCTGGTGGAAATATTCTAATATTTTCATGTGTGCGTTTGTAAACATTGTGTTGTTTGTAATACATAAATGCTATGTGGATGCTAATGAAGTGGCTGGCATTTGGTAACAATTCTGATTATAAACGATATGTAAAGAGTCTCTCTTATTGTGTTTCTTGCTGAGTTGATAAAGATCTAATGAAACTGATTTCTCTCTGTACTTGTATTATATTGCTATGTTTCTTGTCTGTAAGTTTTGAGTGAAGATTGATTAGGTATGCCAATCGTAACTCAAACCAATTGAGCACTTTGATCTAGGCATGGTGAGATGAAAAAAAGTTTGTTTTTGTTGTACCAAGGAAAGTTTAAGAATGGAACCTGCTTGTTTAAACTTGGGGGCTGTTTGGTTCCGTGTTTGGTTCGGTTCCGCAAAGTGGAAAATTCAATAGTCAATATTTTGTGTACACATTGCGTATGTACGTAATACGTACGTGTGTTTTTCAAATTTTTATTTTATACGTTTGGGTGCTTTGAAGAAGTGGAGGTTAGAAGTGAAAAATCATAAAATTTGGTGTTTGGATGGTTGTTGAAGTGAGTTGTAAAGTGTAATTTTTTGTAGTTATGATTTGAAAAATGTTAAATAGAGAAGATTATTTTTTCAATCAAATGACAAAATTAGGATTTCATATTTCATAGAAACACTTTGGAAAAAAATAAAAAATAAAACTCCAATCTCAAAAATGAGGAAGTGGTGACAATGTTCATGTCATTTTTACACAATCTTGTCAGCAACCAAACATAATTTTCCCTAATCCGAAATTTTCACTTCATAATTTCTAAAATCCTACTTAATCACCAACCAAACAGCCCTTGCAGAAACAATATTTCTTTATGGTTCCGTCTGTATTATTAAAGGATTCTGTTATTTTGACCGTCCTGTGGACCGTGCTGGCTTGTGCCAATGTGGCGGTCAGCCATTAGCTTCTCCTGTCGGAGTGGGTCCGAGCTAGCAGGTGAGGCCAATGGAATGGCAGGCAAAATAGTATTTTCGATTGTCAAAACAGCAAAAGAGTGACTGCAAGTCTATTGACGGAGGAGATCAATCCTTGCTAGTCAAAATCTTGGTTCACAATACTTGTGGACAGGGAAGATGGCACTTTGTTCCAATTTTGACGGTTAATAAATAAAATAGAATTATTGGTTTCGATTAATTATCGATCTAATTAGATGTTACAAACTAATTATTGCAAGATGCTGGAGTAAGTTTCTCGTGAGAGTGGAGTGGACTACATGTACTACTACACCAGTGAACATGCAATATCGATTAGTAGGGTTCTAAGTTTTCTTTTTCATTAAACGTTCTTCCTGGAAAAAAAAAATGATCAAAATTGTGAAAGGTCCCGCTGAACCTAATGTGATCCATAACTACAATAAATAACGAGACATTTTGGATTGCAACTAGTTTTCATTTGACATTTTATATGGGAGTGTGCTCAGGTCAGATTAGAAATTCCGGGGCTCCAGGATGGGATTTAGAAGTGAGCCATTTTGCCGACAAATAAAAAATATTTAGTTTTCCTAAATGAATTTTATAGATTTTTTTTTCTAAAATATCAATTTTATTAGTCAATTTAAGAAATAAATCCTCTCAAAAAATTATCAAATAAAAAGTAACTTAGTTGAGTAATATTGACATTTTTTTTCTGACAAACAAATAAGACAAATAAAAATAACAACATTTGGAAACAAAAAACAACAACGATTAGAATAATAAAATATATTTAAAAAAGAATCTAAATAATTAGTTGGTTACGTGATAATGGTTATCTGAATATATTTTTTGATCTATGGTTCGAATCATATTATTATTATTTTAGTTACTAAAGTTTACTATGTACAAGTAGATGTAGGTCCTCTTTGAACCGCCTTTCTACTGAAGTGGATCTAGAGCCAGTTTGGATGTTCATATTACAAGAACTGAATAAACTAGTAAATAACTGGGCCGGCCCGAGGTGTGCTCAAACGTGACATTCTTTGCCAGGCCATGTCAGTTGGAGCGTTTACTACCGAAATATCAAAATAAAGAAAACAATAATAATAATAATTTACTAATCGGGGTGGCAAAGTCGTAATATAGTGGTGGTCTCCTGGCATATATACTGAGCACGATACTCGCTCGCATCGTAACATGCCAACTTCCCTTTTTAAACGGCTCCGCTTCGGACTCCCGACTCCCACTCCTTCCCGCCATTTCGGGAACCTATTCAACAGTCCCGTTCCTATTTTCGCAACCACTGTCAATTTGTTCGGATCGAAAAATTGCTGCCAATTTTCTTTCTTTCTTTCCTTCTAGGGTTTGAAAATCAATTCATTTCGGGATTCTTAGATTTCTTGAAGCCAGGGTTAGTGTTCTGGTGATGGCGAAGGTGGTGTACGAAGGATGGATGGTCCGGTATGGACGGAGGAGGATCGGGAGGTCGTACATTCACATGCGGTACTTCGTCCTCGAGTCGACCCTCCTCGCCTACTACAAGAAGAAGCCCAAGGACAACATGGTATATATTTATTCCTGACATCTCTCGCTAGGACTTCAGTTGTTTATATTAGTACCTATGTCGTGTCCGATGCATTTCCGATACAACACCATACGGACCCCACACGGGGACACGCATAGACGGATGCAGGAATTTAAAAGAGGGGATCAACCTCAAATGTAAATAAAAAAATTCCAAATTTTGTTAAATAAAGTTCGTTTATATCAAAATTTTGTTGTTCTTCCACCAGGACTTCTCTATGTATTGAATCATCAAAAAATAAAAATTATCAAGGAAAAAGTTAAACATGATATAAATATGTATATAGAAATTAAAAATTACAAATTTTGGAGGGAAAAAGATATAAAATTGATGAAACTTTTTTTAAAAAGAACAATAATATTTAACTCGGAAGCAAAAATTCAGTTAGATCAACTGTCCCCACTCGTCCCCATGTAGGTCCGCCCCTGGGGACACGTCCAGAACACATTTTTTTGGGACGCATTCTGATGTATATTGGAGAAATATGTGTGTTCCAGACACGAAGGACACCGACACAGAACCCATATTGGCGTGTCCTAGTGTTATGTTTTGGAGTGCGTGTGTCGTTGTCCAATACATGTCTAACTTTGGACTAACGTTGCTTCGTAGGTGATTAGAACTGTTATTCCCAATTCCATTGGGCATTTGATATTATTAGATTTATTTTTGAGAACTATGTTCTGTGCTTTTTCCGTATGAAGCTGGAGATTTTTGAAAAATTCGGACTGTTGAAAGGAATGCATTTGTGATGTGTAGGTTCCGCTGAAGACTCTTCATATCGATGGAAACTGCAGGGTGGAGGATAGAGGGCTCAAATCACACCATGGTCATGTATGTTTTCTCTTTGAATATTTAAAGTGATTTTAATTTCTTTTTCCTTCTTAAAGAAAAATCAGCAAGAGTCCAACTTGCAGGTCCGATCCTGAGCTCATGGAGGTCCGAAATGAACTTCCAAAATAAGGCTCCATACATAATTTAAAAAATAAAAAAAAAATATTGTAGCCACCAAGAATTGAACTAATGATCTCGTGTGCAAGTTTAACATGATAACCAATATACCATAACTATTTTGTGTTAAAATTGACCTATAGTACATACTAATTCTATTTTAGATATAACTATGTTGATGTCCCTTTAGTCTTGGAGCTCTGAGCGGTCTCCCGGCTTGCCTTGGACTAGGGCCGCCCTTGCCACCTTGAGTCATTAGTGAGCAAACCAAGATCCACAGAATACATCAAGCCCACCCCGACCCAAACAAACTGCCTATCCTCTGATCACGAGGTCAAGTTACTCCAAAAAACTGAATATACAACCCAAAAGTCAGCACAAGTTACCTATCATTAGCGAACGAGCTCCAAAAAACTCCAGAAACATGAAAAAAAAACAAAAAACAAAAAACAACTAACTGAATAATCACAATCAAGCACCAATAATATAACCCATGATCCTATGCATACCACTCACATTCTTCAGCTTCAAGAGTCATGTGAGTCGGTCGCAGAACCTGCTAGACTCCTCAGGCTGCTTAAGCTTTCCCCGTTACTCTTCCATGCAGCAACACCTGCTCAATATAAAGGAAAACTTAAGTGAAATTGAATATTCTAGTGAAGTCAACCAGAGTAATTCTTGCTGTATGAAGTTATATGCATTAAGCTTCTTCTCTCTTTATATGCTTTCCATTTATGCTTATTTTTCGCTCTCGCTTCTCCATTTTATGAAATAGTAGTTTTGATCAAAGTGATGAAAAGGTACCAAGTAAAGGGTTTAATATTGTACATGTGAAGAAGTGATAGGAGATAATATTCTAGGTATTTCATTCACCATGATATTACATATATATATACATTCACATATCAACTTGGGGCCTAAGTCACATGGCCAATCACCATAAATACAATTTAATACAATTTAATCCCAATATCCCAATCACCATATATAGCCAGCCAATCACCATATATAGCTAATCACAATAAATGCAATTTAATGATACAATTTAATCCCAATATTCTCCCTCAAGTTGGAGCATGCAAGTCACAAATGTCCAACTTGCACAAAAGAAACTCAAATTGTCGTTTGTCCAAAGCTTTGTTGAAAACATCCGCCAGTTGCCCATTTGTTGGCACATGAGATGGGCGAATAACTCCAGCAAGAACATCATCCCTAAAAAAATGACAATCCACCTCAATGTGTTTTGTGCGCTCATGGAAAACTGGGTTCTGCGCAAGATGTAAAGTAGATTGACTATCACAAAACAAATCCATAGCACACGAATGTTGCACCCCCAAACTGCCAAGCAACCCCTTGAGCCACTTAAGCTCACACGTGACCGCCGCCATCGCATGGTACTCCGCTTCGGTCGAAGAACGGGACACCGTCACCTGTTTCTTCGTCTTCCAAGAGAGGGGCGAATCACTAAGAAAAACCAACTGTCACGTCCCAGTCCCAAAATACCGAGGGACTAGCCACGTGGCAATGGCCAGCAGCACGACTCCAAATGGCAAACCCAATTTAATGGACCCGTTAGAGTGTACTTAAGCTGTAATAAATATAAATGCAGTCTATACCATCTATCACAGAATAATTCTAGTCTCATCCACAGAAAGAAACATAACTCAATATGATAGACTAATTAAGATAATAGATGAAGGAAATAGTCCATCATTAAGTCAACATATGTAGTGTCTCGGAAAACAATCTAATAAAATAAGAAAAGAGAATAAGTCAATACATAAGTCCATGAATCAAGATATGAAATAACTGGAAGCATAAATAATTTGAGTATGTAACAGAATACTCAGGAGAAATCCTCTGGCACAACCTCGTCCTCTGGTGCCAGTACTGTTCCAGCGTCATCTCCTGTCCCGTATATCTCGGGGTAATCCTCCTCTGCTGTACCTGGGAACAAAATCTGGATCCAGGTCCTCAGGGGACATAGCAAGGTACAAGAATAACTCAAGCCAAATGAAATACAGTATATAAAAAAATAGATCATCAGGACAAGCTATGTAACCAGCTATGTGAAATGCAAATGAGAGCATCACTAGTACTCAGGCTGAGACTACTACAAGCTCTATGTCAGGGAGCCGGTAACAGTAATATTACGTAATGGACCAAGCTCTGGAACAGAGACTAAAGCACCTCAATAATAAAGTATATATGTATATAATTAGCCTGTAGCCTGTGTGTCTCTCCCTACCCAATGTAATCACACGTCTCATGTCCACGACGTCTCATGTCCATAACACGCAAGATCATGACCTCTAGCTAGTACAACGAATCATAATGATATCTATGTATATACAAGTCTCATGTCACGAATCCTGTAAGCCTTACAGAATCACCATGAATAATTCAGGAAAGATTCTGTTACATGAATAGTGTCAAGTGTCCTAGGGTATGACTTACTCGGTAAAGCAAGTATGTAAAAATATATAGGATCGTTGTATCAACTCTTTCAGTGACGTTACATGACTTCGCGTACGACATCGACACCCGAATTTTGTTCGGACGTTAAGCAACGTCTCACGGTCCTAGGTTAAACAAGTACAGCACAGAAGTATATAAAAATAACTCAAACAAATAATATCTCAAAATCTACTGCAAGTTGGCAAGGTACACTTGCCTTTGCAAGGTACACTTGCCTGGGTTCTGAGATCCGACATTTGCTCCGATATAAGTGGAATCTCCAGGTACGCCTCCAAATGCTGAAACAAATATTACCATTGCTCTTAGAATACTTGAAATAGCTAGGATTGACTACCCATAAGTCCAATTTGGACACAGGAGCAGAATTGACAGTTTCTGGTCAAAACGGAATCCACATGTGGCCCACTTCGCACCGAAAAATGTGTCAGAGATAAAGTTCTCCAAATTTGTCAAACTTATTGTCTACGAGTCCAGAACGGTAATACGAACCCAACGAAACATCCAGAAATAGATTTCGATGAGCCAGTCACGAAATCGTCCGTCAAGTAGAACCGTGGGGCCCGTAAAATGATGTTTTGTCAACGTTCTTAGAATCAAACCAAACTTATGCCACAGGACCAGCGTAACGCTATGAATCCGATGGTGCAAGTTTCGTTGCAAAACGACAAGCACACATTAAATTATGACGAGTGTCAGAACATGCCGATACGGTACTTTTTCGACGTATACGCTTTGATTCCGGTGTGCACGTACATCCAAATCAACTTCTGTAAAATTTTACACGTCCGTGTTGACGATATGCGCCTTTCGGTGCAATTCGCACACGACGAAGTCGCCTCGTTTAGCGGGAGCATCCCGTTTCGGGAAAATTCGGATTTAGAAAACCAAATTTTTGGTCAAATTCAACAGCAAATAAACACAACATATATCGAATTAAAATAAACTAATTAAAGTAATTAAAACTCGGTTATGTTGTCTAAATTACTGTTTAAGTGAAATTTAAAAATATTAACTAGGTTGGAAGAAAATCAGACATGAACATGGGTGGTTGGAACAGTTTCTGAACTACAAATTGGGTCATTTTTTTCTGTTTTGCATCGCGAATTGCGACCGACACAGGACACGATACACCGAACTAATTATACATGGTTCAAGAGGGTCATGTGGTCTTCGCATAGGATTCGACGGGTCGATATTTAGTTAACTGTGCAGAGAGATACGGGGGCTAGAAGATGGGTACCTCGATGCTCGCTACTGCTCGGGATTTTGGGCGGCTGTGCGGAGGCTTCTTGCGGCGTGCAGTGGCGACTGTCCGGCGGTTGTCGGCGGTTGAGACTTTGTCAGGATTGGAAGAGGAGTTGATGGTGGAGGTGGTCGGCTAGGCTAGGATTTATATAGGGTGACAGGGAGGGAGTTACAAGGAGCTGAAGAGGAGGGGTTGACGTCAGTTTTGGGAGGGGAAGAGAGGGGATCGTGCAGGCTGTGGGGGAGAGTGGGTTAGGGTTTCGGGTCGGATCGGGTTATCGGGTTATGGGTGCGGGTTTAGGTTCGAATTTGTTTAGTTTGGTTTGGGTTGGTTCGGTTTGGGTTGGTTTATTAAAACAACAAATATATATAGCCATAAAAATAATAGTTTTGGACCCCAATAAATTCCAGAAAAATTACACAATATTATATTATTAATTATACACCAAAAAATATAATTTCTGCACTATTTTAATAATTTATTTAATACACAAAAATATAAATCTATAAACGAACATTTATTATAATTAACTAAAAATAATTAAAATTTCTCCTTTAATCTCAAAATTTCATAATTCCAATATTTAAAATTCTAAAATTAAATTCAAAAAATTAGGGTGTTTACAATCTACCCACCTTAAAAGAATTGCGTCATCGCAATTAAGAAAACGAAACATAACCGGTCAAGAAATGTTTGCTCCAGAAGAGATGATGCGGTTGTAAGACATGTTTGTTGAAGCACGGCACAAATGATAAGGAACCATGAACAAGAAAAAAAATCAAGAGGAAGGGTGAGGGTTTTGTTCAAGCAGAACACGTATGGAAGCAATAAATTTTTTTTCCTAGGCAATGAGAGATAAGTAACTCAAGAGTAAAAGAGCCTGGTTAGAACGAAGATCAACTACAGCTTATGAAAACTTGGGTACTACTGGCATATTACTAATCTAGACTAACAAGTTCATGCTAACATAATAATAAGTATAGGCTAGGGAATGGAACTAACAGGCACATGCTAAAGTATTACTAGGAATATTCGCTATTATAGCTAGTTATGATAAAACTAAATCTTACTCATATTCGCTACTCCTCGAGTCTATGCCTCCTCCACTGTCATCGCAAAAGCCTGTCCACGTCCCTGTGGTGGTGTCCTCTGCTGTTGCTGGGCCTGCTGGAAGAGTGTTGCCTGTGGTGCCAAGGGTGGCCTCGGTTGATATCCTCCCGGTGCTGGTAAAGCTTGTCGGTTTACAATCGGTGCTCCCTCTCGACGTTCAGGGAAATCCTTGGCTGAATGTTGGCTGGATCTGCAAATCAAGCATAATCCCAACTTGCGTCTGCACTCGCTCTCGTAATGACCTTACTTGCCACAGTATTGACATGTAGGCAGTGCCCGCAGAGCTGCTCTGGGTGGCTGGTGCATGTGAGGTCTCTTTGTGGCTTCTCCCTGTGGTGCTCTGGCTGGTGCTGATATGGACGGTCGTTTCTGGCTGGACTCTCTCCTGATGACGCGCTCCATGCGTCGGGCTGCAGCAAGGACGTCCGTGAATGAAGTAGGTGCAACGGAGCCGATTAATCTCTGTAGCTCAAAGCTAAGTCCGTCAAAGAACTTCTCCGCCTTCTCCTCTTCTGTCGGAATCAGAGTAGGGGCGAAGCGACTCAAACGGATGAACTCTGCATTGTACTCTTCTACCGTCATGTTGTCTTGAATGAGGCGGTTAAACTTATCCCTAAGTTTCGCTCTGGCAATGGCTGGAATATACATCTCCTGGAAGAGTCTAGTGAACTCCTCCCAAGTGACTCGGTCTGGTCCAAGCCGTCTCTTCTCAGATAGCCACCAGTGATGTGCATTGCCCGTCAACTGCATCATGACGATAGTCATCCAACGTTCCCTCGGAAACTCAGCTGCTTTTAATTGATGTTGTGTGTTTGTGAGCCACTCATGAACTTCAGTGGGCTCCTCCTTGCCTGAAAAGATACGGGACTTCAGCTGGCGGAAATCAGTGATAGATCCCGTCGATCACCGTCTAACTGGTGGGTTCGCCTGCTCTAGTGCGGTTACTAGGCTGTTCCTCAAGTTTTTCGTCTGGTGTTGCTGGGTCTCTTGATGAACCTGCTGTTGTGCTTGCATCATTGCGTAGAACATTTGGAACATCTGCTGACCATTCATAGGCTGTCCTGATGGAAAAATATGCATCGGTGGAGTAAATTGCGACGGTGGTGGAATGTCGTCTCGCTGAAACCTCTAGGCGTGCTGATTTGTTTGATTGCTTTGTTGAGTGGATGTATCTCCACCCAATGGTGTCACTCCATCGTTGTAGGTGACCACAACACCTTGTGGTGTACCCACGGGAGTCTCGTCGCTGGCTCGTGGATCCATTACTCTGCGTACAAAGTAAACTATGAGAGATGCACAGAGGAATCAAAGCAGGATGCAAGTCAAAAATTTATTTTGAAGTCGATATAGAGGTCAAGAACAGATCAACAAGTGGATGAGATCATATAATTTATCCTATCCTAATCGCAGGCTTGCTCGGTTCCTTAGTTGAAACCAAAGTAATATAGTCGTAGACCTGCATGGTCCACCACAAAAACCATGTCACGTCCCAGTCCCAAAATATCGAAGGACTAGCCACGTGGCAATGACCAGCAGCACGACTCCAAAGGGCAAATCCAATTTAATGGACCCGTTAGAGTGTACTTAAGCTGTAATAAATATAAATGCAGTCTACACCGTTTATCACAGAATAATTCTAATCTCATCCACAGAAAGAAACATAACTCAATATGATAGACTAATCAAGATAACAGATAAAGAAAATAGTCCATCATTAAGTCAACATATGTAGTGTCTCGGGAAACAACCCGATAAAATAAGAAAAGAGAATAAGTCAATACATAAGTCCATGAATCAAGATATGAAATAACTGGAAGCATAAATAACTGAGTATGTAACAGAATACTCAGGAGAAATCCTCTGGCATAACCTCGTCCTCTGGAGCCAGTACTGCTCCAGCGTCAGCTCCTGTTCCGTATATCTCGGGATAATCCTCCTCTGCTGTACCTGGGGACATAATCCGGATCCAGGTCCTCAGGGGATATAACAAGGTACAAGAATAACTCAAGCCAAATGAAATGCAGTATATAAAAAAATAGATCCTCAGGGCAAGCTATGTAACTAGCTATATGAAATGCAAATGAGAGCATCACTAGTACTCAGGCTGAGACCACTACAAGCTCTGTGTCGGGGAGCCGGTAGCAGTAATATCACGTAATGGGCCAAGCTTTGGAACAAAGAGTAAAGCACGTCAATAATAAAGTATATATGTATATAATCAATCTGTAGCCTGTGTGTCTCTCCCCACCCAATGTAATTACACGTCTCATGTCCACGACGTCTCATGTCCATAACACGCAAGATCATGACCTCTAGCTAGTACAACGAGTCATAATGATATCTATGTATATGCAAGTCTCATGTCACGAATCCTGTAAGCCTATACAGAATCATCATGAATAACTCAGGAAAGATTCTGTCACATGAATAGTGTCAAGTTCCTAGGGTATGACGTACTCAGTAAAGCAAGCACGTAAAAATATATAGGATCGTGGTATCAACTCTCTAAGTGACGTTACACGACTCCGCGTACGGCGTCGACACCCTAATTTTGTTCGGACGTTAATCAACGTCTCACGGTCCTAGGTTAAACAGGTACAACACAGAAGTATGTAGAAATAACTCAAGCAAATAATATCTAAAAATCTACTGCAAGTTGGCAAGGTACACTTGCCTGGGTTCTGAGCTCCGACAGTTGCTCCTATATAAGTGGAATCTCCAGGAACGCCTCCGGATGCTGAAACAAACATTACCATTGCGCTCAAAATACTTGAAATAGTTATGATTGACTACCCATAAGTCCAATTTGAACACATGGACATAATTGACAGTTTCTGGTCAAAGCGGGCTCTACATGTGGACCACTTTGCACCGAAAAATATGCCAGAGACAAAATTCTTCAAATTCGTCAAACTTAGTATCTACGAGTCCAGAACGATGATACGAACCCAACGGAACGTCCAGAACTGGATTCCGATGAGCCGGTCACGAAATCGTCCGTTAAGTGGAACCGTGGGGCTCGCAAAACGATGTTTCATTAAGGTTCTCAGAATTGAACCAAACTTGGGTCACAGGACCAGCGTAACTCTACGAATCCGATGGCGTAAGTTTCATTGCGAAACGACAAGCACACACAAAATTATGACGAGTGTCAGAATATGCCGATACGGTACTTTTTCGACTGATATGCATTGATTCCGGTGTGCATGCATATCCAAATCAACTTCTGCAAAATCTCACACGTCCGTGTTGACGATATGCGCCTTTCGGTGCAATTTGCAGACGACGAAGTCGCCTCGTTTAGCGGGACGAATTCTGTTTCGGGAAAATTCGGGTTTAGAAAAACAAGTTTTTGTCAAATTCAACAGCAAATAAAATACAACATACATCGACTTAAAATAAACTAATTAAAGAGATTAAAACTCGGTTATGTTGTCTAAATTACTGTTCAAGTGAAATTTAAAAATATTAATTAGGTTGGAAGAAAATCAGACATGAACATGGGTGGTTGGAACAATTTCTGAACTACAAATTGGGTCATTTTTTCTGTTTTGCGTCGCAAATTACGACCGACACAGGACACGATACACCGAACTAATTATACAGGGTTCAAGAGGGTCATGTGGTCTTCGCATAGGATTCGGCGGGTCGATATTTAGCCAGCCAATCACCATATATAGCTAATCACCATAAATGCAATTTAATGATACAATTTAATCCCAATAGTACATGATCTTAGAACCATTACATGAATAAATAATGACTAACAGATCGTCTAGGAACTTTGATGATGTAATAGGTTTGTAATGAGTTCAAGGCACTATTCAGAGGAATTTGGTATTGTTGAAGCTGCTTTCTTAAGTTGCCATCATAAGATGATGACTGAACTTGTTTGATAACATGCTTAAATCTTCTTCCAAAAGCAATAGATATTTGGTAAGAACTTACTTTTTGGGCTGAATAAAATGACTGTCCCTGACATTTATAAGAAGAAGAAGAAGGAAAAAAAATCTTCTTTAGTTCAAAAGGATAGTTTTGTAGAAAGAACATGATAAGTTGCAACAAATTTTGAAAGCAACCTCCTCTCTTCTTTCAAAAGAATCCCATGAAATGCGCACCAGTTTGAAAAGTTGGCTCCTTATTTTTTACTTTACACATTTATATACTACTTCTTGAAAGAATATAAGACGCAGCAGCTAAGATAAGATGTATCAAACCCACCCTCTATCTCTTATGTCCTTCAAACTCAATAAGGACTTTTTTTAGCTGTAGGCCTTTCTATGAAACTGGAAGATTGCTTTACTAAAGAGAATCAATTAGCAAGCTAAAGGAGGTAGCATGAGTCCAAAGTTATATCCATAAATGCAAACTCCAATAGAAGCTATATTGGCAGAAGAAACTCATGTCTACGGAGTGTTTATTGGCAGAAGAAACTAGTAGCCTTTATGCAACACAAGGTCAAAGTTGCACCCCCATGTTCCACCCCTTCCCTTGGAAGAGTGATAAACAGGAAAAATAAACTTGAGGTTCTCGCATAGTTAGCCAAGAAAATTACTGCAATAAGAATATTGGTTTCTGATGAAACCATATGGACAATAAAGATTTTGGATGGGCTAAGTTGTTGGGATGTTTTTATGAACTCCATGTTGATAACTGAGAAAAACGTTACAATGTTCATCTTGAATATCTTTGTTAACTACAAGGAAGTTTTCTTTGTGCTTCCACCTCTCCCTCTTTAAAGTAGCATTTCAATAAGTTAATTATTTGACTTCATTTCTTAGTGGCAGTATATCTAGTTCATGTTTAGATCCATTTCACTCTTCATGCTTATGAAATGGAAATAAATGATTTCAAATCTATGACTGCTTTTCATTTCTCTTTTAGTACTATAACATCAAATGTGAATAAAGAGAAAAATCCTGTAGTTATTCTTTTAATTATTTGTTTTGACAGATGGTTTATGTTTTATGCATTTACAACAAAAAGGAACAGCACAATCTTATTATGGTATGCGTGAACTTTATTTTCTCTTTTTATAAATTTGTGTGTGCATTTTTTTTAATTTATCTTGTAAATTTTCTAATTGGATCTTGTCTGTTATTACTAGTAGGCTAACTTACTAATTTATTTGTCTGATGGTATTAATATCCAAAACTGGTGTTTAATCTTTCTCACGGACCATATGCGAGCTGATTAACTTAATTCTGTTATGCTGAAATCAGGTATAAATGTCTCGGTGGAGTCTGGCTAAGCTACATAGTCAATTCAGTTTAATCTTGAAGCCAAGCTTAGTTCACTTTTAGAGAGGGTATAGCCCTTAATTAAGCAAAGTGGAAGAAGAAGATTCATGTAGCCAACGCCAAAATTTGGGATACAGGCCTTATTATTGCTGTTTTTAAGTTCATTCTAGTTGTCAATGAATCATAAAATTGGAAGCATCATTATTTTCTAAAAAATATGACCAAACATTTAATTACTAAGTTGAGAGAAAAAGGATATTAGTGATGATAACAACTCTTTGGATCAGGTAGGAGTAGAATTGAAGCGGTTATGAAGGTACTGTATTCACAGTTCTCGGGAGTTTAACTATATAAGTATTGTAGGCTTGAATTGTTGCAATGCTATCCTACTGGAGTGGTCAGTGCAAAAAACATTCACGAGTCTTGAAGAGAATTAGAAAAGTATATCATAAGATGTATGCCACAGAATATAGAAATTTGTATTGTTGATCAATTTTTAATAATCTGGGAATAAATATATTTTCATGATGGAGCTCTATAACTAGATGAGCAGATTTCAGTAATTATTACTTTTGTAGACATTAATGACACACAAAAGAAGGATTTTTTTGGCTTATGTCTCTTGCATTGAACACTTACATACATGGCGAGTGCTTCAATCTTACATTCCTTTGATCATTGTGGGTATCCAATTGGGGAAATAGCCGAATTTCAAAATGCAGAGCCTAATTAATATATAAGAGTAGAAGACGAGAAATACAATCTTTTCAAATAGATATAAAGGATAAAGGAGGATGTATGTTTCACATAGAGGAAAGTTTTTAATGACAAAGGTGCTAGCTGAATAGAGAAGGAAAGGAGGTTGCTTGCTGCAGACTCATTCAACATGATACAAAGTGGATAAGAGACTGTATGACACCTAGCTTCTATGCTCCTTACAGATCCAGATATGATGCAAGAATCTAAGGTGCTATCCCAACTTGGATCACCTTGGTGCTTATGGCTCCCTGATTTCTTTTCTCTTCCTTATACCTTGGCGTTTTTCTTCTTAATGTTTTTTCCCTAGACTCTTGATGGGGGAGATCAGTCATGTTAGAATGCCTTCAAATGGTTGAATAGATATGATTAGGTGTTGATGGAGAATTCATGCTGAAAATAACCCAAAAATCACTTAGAGATATCAGTGGGTGGGGAAGGGCTCTGGTGAACTTCATCCGATGTATGCATTTCTAGCAATGATGCAAACTGCAGAAACATGAGCTGACTAGTAGGAGCTTCACACATTAATATTAATATCATACACTGCACATAAAATTGCCACGTGTCACACTTCAAAACATAGTACAAGCTTTGTAATCAGCTGTTTATAAGTACTTCGGAGGTTGAACCAACTACGAGATATAGCAGCAGCAAATATATAAATATATATATATATATATATATATATATATATATATATATATATATATATATTCAAATGAAAGAAACATCAAGTATCCCTATGAAAATGTATTCTTGGTTCTTAAAAGAAATGTCTAATACAAATTTGATATCATGACATCTAGAACTTGACTACACTAAAACACTTCACTAACTTCTAAAGGTAACTGTGAAAGGTGTTGGTGTTGGTTAGGGTTCCCATCCTATGTAGAGAAGATCCTGGAGTGCGATGAGCACCATCCTTGTGTCTGGAAAGCTCGGGAAGTCGAAGGCAATGGAGAGGAGCTCATCGGAGCTGGATACTGTGCATATCAGAGCACTATTAGAGGGGATGGCATACCGTCGGTATTATCGCCGATATACTTATGGGAGTGGAAATTGGTCCATAACCTTGTTGGAAAATTTTAGCACTTACAAGCATACTGTCTGTATATTGCTGGCATGCCGTCGGATTGGTTGAATTGATTTTTCATTATTTAATCTGACATGTTGGTTCGGTTTGAACGACCAGGATTTATCAATGATTAGGGGGTCTTAAATAGGGACTTCCTAACCCTAATTGGGGAATCCATTCATCAAGGGAGATATATTCTCAAAAGAGTTCCACTTTCGAAGGAGAAGGAGAGAGATTTAAAGGAGAGGGCTTCAGATTGGTTGGAAGGAGATTGTTCAAGGAGTCTCACATTGATCCGTTCTAGTGATCTAGCTTTCGATAAATCTATTTCTCTATGTAGTCTATTCCTTAAATTTTAGTAGTTGTGGTGATCCATGTTGGATTGATGGGAGAAGTTGAATGGAAGTTAGTATATTTTATTTATTCACTAATGAAGCTTTTCGGGGTTGGACTTCGATTATCCCGTAGTTTTTCCGTCAGGGTTTTCTATATGAATATTGTTGTGTTTGCGTTGTACTTGTTTGTGTGGATTTTGGCATCATGTGTAGGTTCTGAGATTCACTTTCGTTCTCGACGGTTTCGGTTTGGAAATGGTGTTTATTCCACTGGTTCCATGTCCGTTCCCAAGATAGTGGTATCCGAGCTTGTAGTTGTAGGTGTAAGAAGTTTGACAGTCAAACCAGGTAGAAGAGGGACACGAAACCAGTATGCATTGTTAACCTAAATGGTACAAACTATAACTATTGGTGAAATAAGATGAAAGGTCTGCTATTCGTCAAGAAGTTGCATCTACTGATATTTTCTTCTGAGAAGTTCAGTGATAAATTCAAGAAGGACTGGACGTTCGAGCATATCCAAGTCTTTGCATACATATGTGTATAGCACATCACCAATATTGAGCTCGCAAAGACATTATGGGAGAAACTGAAAACTTTGTATGCTAAGAAGACCGGAGTAAACAAGTTGTTTCTAATCCGACAGAGGATGAGTCTTAGGTACAAAGATGTATGTAAATTACGGATCACTTGAGTTAGTCATGGCGTAGTTGACCAGTTATGTGCTATGGGGGTCAAGTTCGACGACGATGTATATGGACTTTGGTTGTTAGGTAATTTGTCAGGCTCGTAGAAAATCATTCGAGCGTCTTCTCCCGAATATGTGGTTAGTTTGGAGTTTTGCCAAGAGTGGGGTGCTGAATGAAGAGATGCAGAGAAAATTCTAGGATACATCATCTACATCGCATTCAGAGACATTTGTTTTAGAGAGCCAAGGAAGAAGCAAAAGTAAGGGTCTATGCGACGGTAGGGACAAGTGCAGAGGATAGTCAAAGGGTCGGTACGAGGACTATAAATATTACTATTATGGCAAGAAGGACCACACCAAGAAAAATTATTTTGCTTGAAAGAGAGAAAAAAGTCGGCAAAGGAAAGCAAAATGAGAACACTACAACGGTGGCAACAATCCATGGAGGTAATGACATCATAGTGGGTGATGAGGTTATCATGAACCTCGCATACGATGACGCCATTTGGATGGTAGACTCGGGGACTTCATCATGCATATCTCACAACATACAACATAGCACTGTTTGCAACTAACACAACTAAGAGAATGTGGATTGTTGAAGATGGACAACAGGAATGTGTCAAAGGCTATTGCTATAGGATATGTGCATTTGAAGACAAACACATGAGTGCTTTTGGTACTCAAAGATGTTGGCTATGTCCCAAATATCTGTTTTACATGCTATCGTTAGAAGGTTGGATTAGATGACGAGGGATTCTTCAGTCTCTTCGGGAACGATACGTGGAAGCTTTCAGAGTTTCGATGGTGGTTGTCAGAGGAAGGAAGAAGTTCAAACTCTACTATATGGAAGAGAGCACCCAAGGGGCACATAAGGGGCATATAAGGTCAATGATATGTCTACCAAGTTGTGGCACAGACGGATCAACCATATTAGCGAGAATGGAATGAGCTACTTCGTGAATCAGACGGTGCTTCCAGATTTGAAGCTTGTAAAATTGGAGAAATACATCCACTACATACTTGGAAAGTAGCACATAGTATCCTTCCAAAGTTCTCCGTCTTCGAGGAAGCTGTCTTTGCTCTAGTTGATTCACTCGTACACCTGTGGTCCTAAGAAGGTAAAAAACAATTGGTGATACTTCTTATTTTGTAACTTTCATTGATGGTTGTTCCGAAAAGATTTTGGTCTACGCTTTAAAGACCAAGGATCGTGTTCTACTACTTTCAAGGAGTTTTAGGCCTTTGTTGAAAGGAAGATGGACAAGAAATTGAAGTGTGTTCGTTCCGACAACGATGACGAATACATAGGCCCCTCTAATGCGTATTACAAAAAGAAAGAGATATGATACTACAAGTCTCCGTCGAAGACGCTTAACTCACTGGCATAACAGAGCGAATGGATATGACATTAGTAGAGAGAGTGCGGTGTTTGCTATCTAAAGCAAAGTTGCAGACAACTACTAGGTGAGGCTTTAAATATTGCTGATTATGTTATTAATCAATCTTCTAGTGTTTCTTTGCAGGGTGATGCGCCTGATGTCACGACCCGCACCCGGTTTAGGGGCACGAGTGCGTGGGTACGTCCAGCCTACGCCGCAGCATCGGCGGTAGAACGCTGTCTAGGTCATGTAACTACCTAATCAAACTCACGTGAATACCCAACTCCATAAGGAGACGTGGATATCATAAAATAATACTAGAAATACTCAATCACATAAACTAAAGCACGATGAGATATCAAGGCAAGCAAGAAATACAAGACAAGTCTAACGACAAAATAATCATACCTGCAATCATTAACTTCCAATCCTCAAGTGTGTCAGAAACCAGTCTACTAAGGTCACAGTCTGAAAAAATATTTTCCAGTCAGGAAGGAGCAAAGTACATCTCTAAATAGCAGTTCTATATAAATGACATAAACTATGTAGCAGTTCTAGATGGAAATATACCAGATGCATGTATAGGTACGAGAAATGTATAATGAAAGAATACTGAAAATACTGTAAGTAAATGCAGGAAAAGAAACAATATGTCAATGAGCAAGAAACCTATGACTAAGTGTGTGAGTACTAGCTTTAACATGTGATCGGCTTGGGAACTTGATCAGGCTGGTTACATGTGATTAGCTATGATTCATGGAAGGTTAGGCTAACCGTTGGTTAGCTATGATGCATGTAGAGGTCAGGCTAATCACACGTAACAGCTATGAAGCATGGAGATGGTCAGGCCGTACCCGACGTGAGATGTGGGGTGAGCTATGATGCATGGAAAGTTGGGTATGATCACATATCTACACTAAAATACTCCCCAAACCCCCGACTGGTATAGTAGATCAAATCATGGTACGCTATGGCACGGGATTCCCTAGGGAGGTAGCAAATCTCCCCGGAAATCAGTGTCTGTACATGCACAAGATATCAATGAAACAAGACTTGTACAAGCTACACCATGAATAAGGAATAACATCTCATGACGAGATCCGTCTACACCAATCCGTGTAACCAGCGTGTCAAGAGCATGGATATCTACACTAGATACAGTGAACATAGGAGATATCATAAATTAGAAACTAATCAGAGAATGTACTCGCCTTGGGTCCTTAGCTGTCAATACCAATGTCCTGTCCCAGAGTATTGTCTGGAGAATCTGACAGTCCTATAAACATATAATAATATCACTTGTATCAGATGCTACACTAACACACAATAGAAATACACTGGCCTCAGGGCTATGCCAGGCATGGCTCTAGTCAACTAGGGTCATCTAGTAGGGATACGTATATTAATACACATTTACACTCAGGGTATATACCAATAAAAACATATATAATATATATAAGTGTCTCTTAGTAATTGTACAAAATACGTATTTGTGTATATACACTAATAGATGAATATAAATATATATTTTTATACCAAAATACATATTTGTATATATATATATCAATCAAATATTTATATATATATAACTAATCAAAGAATGTATATAATGCCACCCTCCTCGAGGTGATCCCAAATGAAATAGCAGTTAGTTCCAATGGGTCCGGAGCAGTCCAAATAGCTAGAATCTATATAAAGAAGTCCAAGATCGGAGTTCGGCACGAAAATCGAGATAATGATACCAGGCTAATAGGAGAAATGGTCGTTTGTTTGTTATTAAGGTAACACCTTAATTTAATGAAAATTATTTCGAAATTATTTTGAACAATAATTACAAGTAAAAGTTTATTTATAAAAATCTAGAATTTATGTAAAAAGCCAATATATTTTATATCTATAGTAAAATTGGTCACCGGCCCAAATAAACAATTTTGATCTTATTTTTATTATTGAACTATATTTTTAATTAATAATATAGACCCCAAAATTATTATATTTTTTTTGCATAATCAAAACCCTTTTTAATAATTACATAACTAAATTTTACACATAATAATTAACTAAATTCATACATTAAAAATAAAACTAATTATATTTTATTTACTAAACTAATTAGAAATTAACTAATTAATTAAGAAATTACTAACTGATTAATAAATTAATTAACTAATCTAATCAGATATTAACTAAACTAATTATCTTTAAAATTACCCAAACATTTCACTGAGAATCGAAAGAGGGAAACGGAGAGAGGGAAGTCGGGCTCACTTTTGGGGTTTCCCGGCGTCGGCGGAGGAGTCTCGCCGGGCAGGGCGTCGGCGGTCGACGACTTCGAGGCGGGATCTGGGAGCTCAGGGCGGCAGCAAAGCTCGGCGGCGGTCGGTGGATCTGCTGTGGTCGACGTTCGGCGGTGGTCGACGTTCGTCTCAGGCGGCGGCGGTGGAAACCCGAGAGCGGCGGCGTCGGCTCCGGATCTGAGGCGGCGGCGGTGGATCTGCTCGAGGCGGCGGCGTCGGCTCCGGATCTGCTGTGGCGGCGGATCTGAGCTCGATTGGGCGGATCGACGCAGAGTCGGACACGACGGAGCTACTGAAGACGACTATGTGATCGGATGGAGCTCGTCGACGTATCAGCGGCCAACGACGGCGGCTAAGTCAGATCTAGGGTTAGGGAAGGGTTTGCTGTACTGTGGACGTGTCCGGGTGTTGGACACAGGGGTTTGAATGTACTGTGGTGTGGTGGTTGTGTCCAGACGGTGTCGGACACAAAAATCTGGTTGTAATGTTGTAAATCTGGACACAGGAAATGGATGGATACGGTAGGACACCCGGGGTCGGACCCGAGGCCAACACGGCTGACACGGTAATGCTGGACACACGGACACGAGCACACAAATCAATGGTGATGGCTTGTTGGCTTGTTGGCTTGTGGGGATTTGTGAAGGCTAGCTAGGGTTTCTTGGGAATGGTGATGAGAGACTTTAAATAGGGAGAGAGGGTGTAGGATAAAGGGTGAGGATTGGCCCAAATAATGAATGGCCCAGATAAGATATGAATGCGTTTTCATGTGGGAAAAATGAGGGTGTGAATGGGAGACGGTAACTGGTAAATAAATAGAAAAAATATAATTTAAGAAAAATGTTTTAAGAGGCTTCCAAATTAGCTACTAATTAAACCCATATTTCAAACCCTAGAAAATATGTAATTTATTTATTTACTAATCCAAAATGGATATGAAAATTTATTATGAAAACAACTAGTCCTTCAAAATTTTTTATTAAACAAATAATTTTATGATTTCAAGCCAATAAATATTCGAAGCTAGAGTATTATATATATTTTATTATTTATCTATTTAATTTATGATAAATCGACATTTAGAAAAAATGATTTTTATAAAAGAATTTAAATTACCTTCTAAAATCAAACATTGTTCAAAATCAAATACAAGAATTCAAGGAGAAAATATTTTATAAACTTGGTATAAAAAAATAATTTAAAAATCTAAATATTTCGGGAATTTGGAAATCGGAGGTTACACCTGACAAAGTATGATACAACAAAGAACCGTAATATAGTTACTTATGTGTGCTTGGGTGTAACACTTTCGTGCATGTACCAAAGAACAAGAGATCCAAACTTGAGCCGAAGATAAGGTAGTGCGACCTTGTCTGCTATGGCGTCCTTGTCGGCTATGGTGAGATAAGTTCGAGTATAGACTTTATGACCCAGTGAAAGGAAGCTCTATATAAACCGAGACGTGATATTCGTTGAGGATCATAAATTGACCAACACTTAGGATTCCAAGATGCCTTCTGAGGCTGAGGATTTGTTTGAGTTAGAGTCATTCAGATTCGAGTCATTTCCAGAGGACACTGCGGATATACCAAATATTGGAGAGGGAGTACATGGAGTTGCTTTGACCTTGGTTATCAGCCTGTTGATGATGATCAAAGTGACCTTCAAGAGGATGAGCATACATACGAGGTAGTTCTTAAAGGGGATGATGTTGTCGGTGAACAACCAACACCATAGACCTCATTGAGGAGTACTATAGAGTGTGATGTAATCGGCTAATGAGTTTGTGCTATTGATTGATAGATGAGAGCCCGAATATTTCGCAGAGGCGAAGGAAGATGAGTATAGGCAGGAGTGGATGCAGGTTATGCAAGAGGAGATGAGTTCTTTGCATGCCAATCACACTTACGAGATTGTGCAGTTGCCAAAGGGCAAGAAGGTCTCGAAGAATCGACGGGTGTTCATAGTGAAGTAAGGAGAAGATGCTACTCGCCATTGATACAAGAGGCTGGTAGTCAAGGGCTACAATCAGCGAAAGGACATGAATTTTGATAAAATTTTCTCACCGGTCATCAAATTGTTATCCATCTGCGTGGTGCTAGGCTTAGCAGCTATTTTGACTTGGAGGTTGGGCAGATAGATGTCAAGACGGTGTTCCTCTGTGGTGATTTGGAGGAGTTGTACATGGAGTAGCCTGGTGAGAAGGACAAGTGACACTTGTATGCCAGTTGAAGAAGAGTCTCTATGGCCTGAATTAGACTCCGAGATAGTAGTACAAGAAGTTTGAGTCATTTATGGGAGACATAGTTATGCCCGTATGACTTCGAATCACTCTATGTTTGTGAAGTATTTTCCCGAGGACAATTTCGTCATATTGTTGCTATATGAGGATGTCATGCTATTGGTGGGACGAAATGCCAACATGATAGTGGAGTTGAAGCATCAACTAGGCGTTGCCTTTTCTATGATTGATTTTTGTGCATCGAATACTGTACTTGGGATCAGCTGAGAGAGACAATTCAAGTTGCTTTGGTTGTCTTAGGAGAAGTACATTTACATGGTACTTCAATATTTCGGGATGGACGAGTCGAAGAAAGTGAGCACCTTACTTGTAGCTCACTTCAGGCTTACTTCTGACCAATGCCTATTAACTGAGAAGGAAAAAGAAGATATGGAAAGGGTTCCATATACTTCAGCTGTGGGGAGCCTCATGTATGCTATGATGTGTATGTCAGATATTGCTTATGTAGTTGGATCAGTTAGCAAGTATATTTCCAATCCATAGAGGATACATTAAAGTGTAGTCAAGTGGATTTTACGTTATCTACATGATACTTCAGTTGGAGACTTTTATTTGAAAGTGACGAGCTGAAGCTGATGGTTATACTGATGGCTGGAAACATTGATACCAGGAGATTAATTTTTGACTTTGTGATGTTTGCAGGAGTGGCAATATCATGACAGTCATGGTTGCAACAATGTGTTTCTTTATCTACGACGGATGCAAAATTTATTGAGGTTACAGAGGCTTGCATAGAGTTACTATGGATAAATATATTTATGTAGGAGTTTGGGATAAAATTGGAACAATACACGTTACTTTGTGATAGCCAGAGTGCAATTCACCTTGGGAAAAACCTACTTTTCATAGAAAGTTGGAAATTTGAGATGTGTTAGAAGCGAAGGATGTAGAGCTTGAGAAAGTTCATACTGATGATAATGGAGCGGATATACTCACGAAGGTTCTGCCAAGAAAAAAAATCGAGTTCTGCAGGAGGGTCGTCTAACAAGCTCCTCCACCTAGTTGGGAATGGAGAGATTTGTTGGTGTTTGATAGGGTTCCCATCCCATGTGGAGAAGACCTTGGAGTGCGACGAGCGCCACCCGTGTGTCGAAAAAGCTCAGAAGTTGAAGGCGATGAAAATGAGCTCATCGAAGCTGGATACTGTACTTATTGGTAGGGTCGACATACCGTTGGCATACCCGCAGTGTACATATGGGAGTGGATATTGGTCCATAACCTTTTTGGACAATTTTAGCACTTATAACCATACCTCTGACATACCGGCAACATGCTCCTGTAGGAATCATTTTTTCATGATTTAATATGTCCGTTGGTTCAATTTAAACGACCAAGATTGATCAATAATTGTGTTAAATAGGGGCTTCCAAACCCTAATTGGTGCATCCGTTTATCAAGGGACACATACTCTCAAAAGAGTTAACTTTCGAAGGAGAATGAGAGATTCAAAGGAGAGGGCTTCAGATTGGTTGGAAGGAGATTGTTCGAGGAGGCTCACATTGATCCGCTCTAGTGATATTGCTTTTGGTAAACCTATTTCTTTATTGTAATCTATTCCTTAAATTTGAGTAGTTGTGGTGATCCATGTTGCATCGGCGGGAGAAGTTGAAGGGGGGTTAGTGAATTTCCTTTATCCATTAGTGAAGCTTTTCAGGGTTGGACTCCGATCATCCTGGGGCTTTTCCGTCAGGTTTTTCCATGTAAATATCGTTGTGTTCGCGTTGTGCTTGTTTGTGTGGATTTTGGCATCGTGTGTAGGTTATGCGTTTCACTTCAGTTCTCGACAGTTTCTTCCGGTTTGGGAATGGTGTCTATTCCGCTGGTTCCATATCCGTTCCTAACAAAGTGATATCATAGCTTGTGGTTGTAGGTGTCAGAAGTTTGACTTTCAAACCTATGAAAGAAACATCAAGTATCCCTATGAAAATGTATTCTTTGGTTCTTAAAAGAAATGTCTAATACTAATTTGATATCATCATGTCTAGAACTTGACTACACTAAAACACTTCGTAACATCTAAAGGTAAATGTGAAAGGACATCTTGCCACAACCTTTACCTGTTCTCTTTCTACCGAAAGTTCATGAAGTTTTATGTACATAATTGGCTTTGAGTTGTTTTATTATCAATTATTGTTGCGACGGTTGGAAGTTTTCTTTCCATTTTCCCTTTCCTTTATGGAGAGGACTGTAAATGATGATGCGATTGCTGCTTATATTACGTAGCTTCCTTTTCTATTGTTCTCCATGTTTCTTAGCAAAACATTCTTGTTTTTATATTAAGACTGTAGAATCCTTTGGTCTTGTTTTTAGATGGCAGCATTTAACATCCAGGAGGCTTTAATTTGGAAAGAAAAAATTGAGCTTGTTATTGATCAGGTACCACACGCGCCATACCTTTTTCTGCTTCTACCTTAATTAAGCATGATATGTTCAAGGAGAAAAGTACACGAATTTAAGGATGTGTTTTTTTTGCTAAGCAAGTGTGGGAGAAGAAAGGAAAAGAAAATGAAATCTTCTACAAATGAGATAACCTTTGTATATGAAAGTGTTTCATTTCCTTTTCTTTCCCTCAGTTTCCACAAAACTAAACACAGCTCAAAAGATTGGGCTTGACACTGAGCAGATGCAGATAATGCAATTAAATGTAGTAATTTAAATTCTTTATCTGACAATAATAGCAAGACAATGAGGTTCAAGATCTAGTATTTTTTGTTTTGTTTTTGTTTTTGTTTTAGGTTATCTGTTTGTCTGATATTTTAAGTATCTGTTGGTATGGCCAGACTATTCTGAAGTATTTCCTATTTTCTCAACATAAACTGGAGCTCCCTATTTTGTTGTACTTATAACATGTCGTCCACTTGAGATTGTTGTGTGCTTTTCCTTGGTGGAATTCAGTTGTGTTTTGCTCATATGATAGCAATCTGTATAAAAACTAAAAAATGACTACAACACTTTTTCCTCAAATCTCATCTGAACTCCTGAAATCTACAAATTAAAATATAGTTCTAGAATTTTCACTAAGCAGCAACTGCAATTTGAGAGAAGAGGTAGTGAAGGAGAGAGAGTAGTTGCTGCCAGCAGCAATAGAAGAGGAAGTTTACAGCAGTGGGCATGAAAAAAGAATAAGAAAGGTGAGAAATAAAATATGCCAATAAAAGGAATATTAGTAGGGAGTTCCGATGATAGGCTTTTCTCGGGTCATTACAACGTCATAAGAAGGAAGAAGACGAGAAGAACACAAAAGGAAAAATAAATTATATAGTTGCTACTGACAGTAATTTGTCTTCACCAAAGCTTCCGTCACCCAGCTAAGTATTGTAGGAAAAAATGAGGAAGGTAGGGGGTAGAATCAGGGCGTTTTCTGATATATTCCTTCACACTCCTGACTCCTCTCACACTCACCCTGTTCACTTGTAGACATAATTGAAGAGAATCTAGTTTGCCGGATAAGGTCTAAATTGTCCCACCCTCTTTGCCTGCTCTCCCTTTAAACTCATGTACTTTTGGGGTTTGAATTCGTCATGTGCCGACTAACCCGTGTGTAATGTAAAATGTGATATAAGTACGATCTTGTTTCTTTCGTCTTGCTACATGTTGTCTTGACAATTCAGCAAACTGTATCTATTGATCATAATAGTCGCTAAATTGTATAATGTAAAAGTCAGTCTTGTAGGAAAAGGATATACTTTTAAGGAAGAAAAAGTGTAAAATATTTACCTCTATAATGTCCTAGATAAGAACACCTGACTTACCCTTAATTCTATTTTCTACCTTGAGAGTCATTTCAACTATATTTAATTTAAACAAGACTGTTCTCCAAAACTGTGTCTACAGCCAAAGTTTTCTTCATCTCTACTTAAGTCATATTCAAATAATCATTTTTTCTCAGTCATGTTTCCTGTTAAAATAGGCGAGTATGTGTTTTTCTGAACTTCTTTTGATGGATTTAATTGCCTTGTGCAACAGATAAAATGAAAGCTAACTACAAACTTTAAAAATTGATCGAAAGATTCGATACCAGAAACAATGAATAGCACCTCTACAAAATTCCCAGATTTATATATTAGACCAATCTAACTTACCATATTGCGTCCATTTTTGATGGTTCTAGGATCTAATTATCATGTTTTTTTTCCCAATATCATATAAATTTGTTTTTAAGCACTTCTTTTCATTGAGGGAATCATCATCTTCTTTTATACAGTTACATGAATACTTGACATGACTACATATTCTGTTTACTTTATATAAGTCTTCAGTCTTCAGTCTTCAGTCTTCATATTCTTCTTTTTTGAGATAATACAGTGGAAATAATTCCTCCCTGACTGCGTTTCATTAAAGAAAGTGAATGTGGTGATATGATGAAAGAAGGTGATATATGAGAGTGTCATGACCCTTGCCAATTATTAATCTCGAATATCCTTGTCGGCCATTTTCCCTGTCATTTTGTATCTTTGTTGCTTGAATACACATGCATGTACTGATAAGGGCATCATACAGAGACGTGACACAAACGTTTCCATATAGGTACAATAAGTAGTCAACTATGTACGGACATGAATGTGGGTTCGGACACAATACGACGAGGACACCATTTTTCCGTGTCTGTGCAACATAGTTTTTAACACTTCTTGGCTCCCGACCAATTTCTCCAACGATCTCCCGTATCAGGTACAAAACTGAAATATCAGGAAAAAAAACCCATTTATTGACAAAGTATTTCCCACAAAGACCGTTGGATGACCCCTTTCGATGTCGTCTCTTGCTAGCTGACTCGTTTGAAAATTGGTCCAATGACCTCCGTAATGTTTGAGAGTTGATGTCAATAGTCTTCGCAACAGTGACCTCTCCTGAGCTGGCCACTCGCACTGTAGCATGCACCAGCCAGGAAAGATCATCGTAGTTGAGCACGTATGCTGAAGTGCGATTGGTCAACCCAGGAGAGGTCATTGTCAGGAAGGAGCTGCACGCCAGCCCTATATTCTGGCTTGGATCCAAGGGATGGTGCTCATGCCATCCCTGTATTCTGCGTTCTAGCACCACAATACTGTCAGATCCTCGCACTGGCATATCCATGTCGACACCAGATCACTTTCACTGGCGCTGCCTACTGCCTAGAGGTCAATGTGGGAGAGGGAGGAGGGGCTATTAATAGGGCAGAGTGTCAGTGGGTCGAGGGTCCAGTTAAGTGGGACATATGGTTGCATTTGCTAGTGTTGTTGAAGGGATTGAAAGCAAGGTTTGTAATATCGGCCGATATCTGTACGTATCAACTGTACGTATCGGCAGTATTGTATCGGTTTGTCATGTTTGATTTGTTACTCACCTCCAACAATAGTGGCCGAAACCGAAATTGTGGCTCTCTTTTACGGTTAATTTAATGAAGAAAAAAACTAAAAGAGAGAGAGAGAGAGAGAGAGAGAGAGAGAGAGAGAGAGAGAGATAAGTATGACAAAAAACAATGTTGACCCCATCATTCGATCACGCCGAAGATCAACATGGTAAAGTCTTTCTTGATACAATGTAAACATTACCATTTGTCGAAGTTGTATAATACAATTTCACAATGGCCATACATCTTAATTTAATGTAATTCCATTCAAAATTATCCATTGTGGGAGTATTTTTTTTTCTAAAAGCAAGTTAAATAAACAAGAGTATCTATTGCCGGTAAATAATTCAATAATGTTGAACATTATTTCATTCAAAACTAGCAAAACTAACAAAACTAACAAATAATATATAAAATTATGCCTCAATGTATCAATATTTTTCTAGTTTTAAAAAATAGTTTTCTTATTCTTTTGTGGTTTTCAAAACCAAGAACTCTGGAACTCCAATCCGAAACCAACCGATATTCATAGGAAGGGTTCAAAACCGGCTCCTATAGTGATACTACAAACCTTGGTTGAAAGGGCAGCTAAAATTGTGAATAAGACCGTTGTTAGTAGTAATGACTACTCCTTGGTAGGGGTAAGAAATTGAGAGGTGAGAGAGAGATGGAAAAATGAAGAGTTTGGTCTGATCTACCGAGCTGCCATTCCTCTTCCTGATTCGATTGTCTGTTAACAGTCAAAGGGAGGAGCTTGAAATTTGAAAAGGAAGATGTGAGAATGTCTGTGTACGTGTAGAGGAAAGAAAACTATTACACTCAGTGTTTCTGTCGGCATATACAAGTCTTCACATTCTGTACATATACTTCCTGTTCATTCACAGCTTGACATGATTAAATATTATCTTTAAGAAACAATCATATTCATTGTTTCATCACTTTGGAAAAAGTTTACTTTCCTTCATTTTCCTATTTTGCATTCTTTACTGTTCAGGACATACAGTCACTTAGGACTTATGATTAGCTCTAATAATATATAGTTAACCTTCCCAAAATAATTTTTTTAGTGTTAGTTCCAAGATTCTATACATGGGATGCTCCTTTTCATATGCTTTCATCTTCAGGAGCTTTGCTTCTATTTTTTTACTTATCCCAAAATTATGTATTAATTTCACCACTTGCTCTTCAGGTTCTTTCTTTTCAATATACACAACAAACAAGCTTAGAAATCATGAATCTCTTGAAGTTAGGTGTGCATTAGCATGCCCCTGTAATCACATATTGCTCTGTTCAACCTATTTGGTTGTATTGGATATTGTTTGATTTCACTTGTAACTTGTTATTGTTATTATTATTATTATAATTGTAACTCTCATTTTACTAGCATTTAGACTAAAGTTATAAGTCCTTAACAGTTAATTGTCCATCATTTTGTTGTAGCAGCAGGTCTCATCTGTTACCAAAGGAAATAAGGCATATGCTTCATCCAAGTCCAGGAATCATCGAAAGACTGCATCCTTCTCTGATTATGACAGTCTGTAAGTGGCAGACTCGTGTCTTTTGTAGTAATATTTAAGTAAAGGGCCAGAAAAAAAACAGGTTTGAATTTCGATACTAGGCAAATCATGTATGAATTTTTTATTGTTTCTCACTTGAATTATCTGATCAGTGCTTGCTAGGAAAAGTGCTTGTAGTTTACCGTTTGCTACACATTTGCTGATGTTCATTTCGTATTAGCAGTATGTATAATAGATAACAAGTATGGAAAGAACAATCTCTTAAAATACCCATCCAAAGTAGAGGCTTGATGGTTATAGGCTTCCATCCAGTTTTGCTTTGCCAGTGAAACATATTTTTGACGTCATTATTATCTAAGTAGCCACTATTCTTTTGAGAAAGAGAAAAGATCATGGCTTTATCAATTTTTTTTATTGGTGTTCATGAAAGATGCTAATATTTTCCCAAGCTTAACATCATAAAAACTTCTATCAGGTGTATCTTTAAATATGGTTGGAAAGCTCGATGTTAACTCAATGTATTATTCTACTTCATACATGAAGCTGAAAACAAAATTGTTAGGTAAATAATATTATTTTGCCCCTTTTAATTATCCAAATGGAGTTCCTATAGCTATAGCTCATGTTGTGTGCATAACTGACAACAGTAACTAGGAAATTGATTATGTTGAACAGGTTATCACTTACCAAAATTGGTGCTTAAGTTATTAAGAAGGGGTAGTTTTTGTCCTTGTTCTGATGTGTTATAGATATTTATGTTTTAGTTAATCCAATTTGAGAATGTTTTAGGGGACAACTCATGTGGAAGCTGAAGTCACAAGGTGTATGGAAGTTCTATGTTCTATGGTTGTAGTTTACAAATGTAGAAGGGCGAGTCCCTTCTTATTTGAAGGTGTAGAAAAACAGGTTGCTAACGAGAAAACCACCACATACACAAATAGTTGTGGGACTATGAGATGCGCCTCTAAGAAGTGATTAAGCCCTATACTTTACTCTCTAGGTGATGCCCCTAGAGAGCAGTCCATGCTGGGTGGAGGGGCAATACCAGGCAGACTGAGACTTTCTTGGACGGTAGGTTCTGAAGTTCGAAACATGGGGGTCCAGCAGTTGGGATTCCCTATTTCTGAAAAAGCTGTTTCTACTGATATCATCTGCTTTTTCTTGAGACAAGGATTTGTTGAGGCCTAATACACATCTTATAGCTTATTGAGATAAAGTGCTTATTCCATGAGTCTTGCAACTTCCATAAGTATACATGGGACGAGTATTTTGACTATATTTGTAACATCCCTGTAAGGACCAAGCTTCACAACATTGGTATCTGAATCAGTTTTTGACCCTGCTTATGAATATCGATATCTGCCATATCATTAGTTTCAGTGGTTTTGGACCGGAGTTTCGGAGTCATTGGTTCGGAAAGCTAAAATATTAATTTTTTTTTAAAATACTTAAAAACATTTGATATATTAGGCATAATCTTTATTATTTTTTCTTGTTTCCCACTTGTTTTGGATGAAACGATATTGAACATTGTTTAATTGTCAACCACAATAGATATTGTTGTTCATTTTACTTGTTTTTAGAGAAATTACCCCCACAATATGTTTTGAATGGAGTGATATTAAAATGATTAACATAGAGAGTCTATAGTACATGACTTTGACAAATGGAAATGGCTACAATATGTCAATAAATAACCTTATTGACACACTAAAGCACATTGATCTTAGGCATAACCAAATCATTGTGTCGACATTTTTTGTCATATTTTTACTTTTTCTTTTAGTTTTTTTGTGCTCAATTGACCAAAAAGCCTCAAATATGGTATCGACTAGTGTCGGGTGTCAGTCAATATCGGATCATATATTCCAAAACCTATACGATACGATCGATACGTATCGTTATTGACCGATACTGCAAACATTGGTTGTCACGCCCTGATCCCGGAGGATCGAAAAGTTGCCACAAGATAAGCCTAAGTTGCACTTGTACAAGACATGAACATGCACAGTGAATAGATTACATGAAAATAATACTTTGATGCGGCAACATTTCAAGTAGAGAACCAAATGACAATAAAAATAATGCAAAATAACTTCTTTTATTGATACTTACAGCGGAAATACAAAAGGCTCTTAATTAGCAACTGAAATTGCCAAGTTGGTTTAAAACTTTTTGAAATTGACATAAAATACTATGTTCCATACATCATATTCTTTTATTAAAATAAACTACAATAAAATCTTTGGCAAAAATCTTCAACTGTAATTTGAAAAAGCTTTAAGACGACCCAAATGCTTTGACTGAATGGATGAGCTTCTTGTCACGCTCCCGGCTCCGCAGAGCCGAACGTCCTCGCATGGGTGTGATGTTGCGCGAGCCCAAGTTGCGCCCACACAAGGCAAGTACCAAAACGGCCGAAGGAATGCTAAGCCACAGAGTCGCACAGATGGTCCCCAAGTAGCGGAAGTTGAATAAACACAAGTATGAAATGAAACAAAGTCTTTATTGATATGAAGTAAATGTTATAAATGACACTAGGCCGAGTTTTACAATCGCTCAAGCTCTCTCTCAAAAACAATAAAATATGCCAAGCGGCTTACAATTTTGGAATGATAACATAGCGATGTTCCACTACATTATGTCATGTATACGTGCTTCAGCTCCAGCCGCAACGCTCTAAGGCGCCAGAACGAACTCCTCGCCTCAGCGCGTACGAAAGAAACTTCGTACCGAACGAGGTACTCCCGTACCCTACAAGCAATCTGGTGGGTTATCAGTACATTGAATGTACTGATGGGGAGGCTTCTCATCCACTCAACAAAACCAAACACGCTCATTTAGTTACGTGCACCATCTATTTGTTGTCTTTCTAGTCTTCTCTTAGGATTAGTTTCATGACATATGATATAAAGCCTAACTTGTGTTGCAGATATGAAGTGTCGCATAAGATATGAGTAACGCGACACAACTTACCAACTTACCATTCGCCATTTCCTGCCCAAAGATAAATCAAGTTAACCAAGTGAATATATATTGAATCAAAAGAACGTATGTGAAACTCAAGTGTTTTGAACGTGTCTTTGCCTTAGTCAGGTTATGCATGAAGCCATGAACTGTATAATGTACCATGCCTTTCGATCAGTGAACATACATATGGAGCAACTGAAATAACTGTGTCACCGTTCAGTGACTTTTACTGGGACCAATGTATCCATCTGCACAAAACTTACCATGTTCTTCCCTGACCAGAAAACATCGTCAATACGTATTGTGGACTATAGTCTGGGTTGGTGGCGAACCGTGCAGCATGGGTAACGAGCCCCGCTACACGTCCCCATCCGTACCCGTGCTAGGCCATTAACACGACTATACCACTCTGCCCGGGTCGAGTTGGCCCCGGAGCTACCGGCTTATCCGTTCGCAGGAACGTACCCTTGTGCACAAGTTGTCCAAGTCGCTAATGCGACATTAAAACTCAGTTATCCATTGAAGCAGTACAGGGAAACATGAATGAAACACAGTGATACAGTATCAGTCCATAGCACAGTGATTCAGTATAAGTCCATAACATAGTATATTTGTTCAAGTGATTCAGTAATCCATAGCACAGTGATTCAGTATAAGTTCATAGCGAACAAGTATATGACTGTGCGGTTGGTTCCGTAAATTGTGTGACATGCATCAAGTGTTTCAAGTCTTTCAATCGTGTGATATATATAAAATGATGGCATAAGAAACTAAGAACGACAACATTAGAAACTCTATGGCACATGTTGATCGCATAAGAAAATACTATTATCATGTTTTATACAATGTGATATAAGTTGGGATTATTCCCTTAGCTAGGTTGGTTCACTACTTTATTAGCATGTATCGAGTTATTTGCCTAGCGACTAGCACGTATCGTCCATGTTATTAGGTGTGCAGGCTAAGCAAAGACAGGTTCATCGGAGCCACCCACCTTAGCGATGAATCGCATCGGCCGAGCGAGATTCCGAGCGCGCCTTTGAAACGCCTAAGTTTGAACTTCTTCTAAAGAGCCAAGCCCAAATGCCTTTGCATCAACGAGTCATCTCGCCGAGCGAACTGCTGAAACCTCCAAGTCCAAGTGCTGTTGCGCTGTTTGGATCATCTTGATGAACTGAGCGGAGCGGGTCGTTACACTTCTAGTTCCTCTGAACATCCAAAAGATTTTCGACACTTGTAGGGTCGAGGGTCAGTACATTGGAGAATGCACTCGTGTGCATTATTAATCCGATTTATCAAAATTAACACGGTAATCTTGTGAAAGCAGACAATTAATATTATGTGATCTTTATACTTTTTCTAGGATATGTTAACAATTCATAACACAACCGATGTCCTTCCCTGCAAATAAGGGATTAGAAAAATATATGATTTATAGTTTTTCGTCTCTATTAAACAACCATTATGATACATTTATCTAAGCATCATAAGTTCGTCTATGCATCAAACGGTTAGGCCTGCAAAACAACTGTTGTTAACATGCAACATAACTATAGGATGGTCCATGGGTAACTCCCCATAATTAGAAGTTGGGACATACTAGTCCATCCCTCTAATAGACATAACACGCCCCTGATCACGAGGACATTCAGTCCTCAGAGTGTTCACATCTCTCCTAGGCCGACACGATTCCGGTACCAGAGAGAATATTCGAAAGATTAAACCTTGTGCATAAGTTGTCCAAGACCTATGCATGATATGCAACATCTATCAAATAAAATAATACGATGCAACAACTATATGCTATGCAACTCATTTATTTCTTCTTCCTTATATTCCGACAACCCAGTCGTGAATCATAGAGCCTTAGCTCCGTTCTTCCTTTCTATCTCATAATACTATTTTTGTAACCAACACATTTTGTCATTTAACAATATAAGATCTTATACTCATATTTCAATTTGCCGCATATAATACAGAGTCTACAAATCCCATTCTTTTCCTAGCAACTAATAGTATCCAATTCATTCAATTGTATCAACAGTCTATTATTTCAGCATGCAATTAATCTCTTTTACTTAGTTCTTTTATTAAGGCACCACTGATCATAGGGACATAACAAAGGAATGGAAATGATTTCTTTAATTAAGAAGTGAAGATAAGGATAAAAAGATTAAAGCCACTCACTGATTAAAGAATTACGGAGAACAAAGAAGTTCTTATGCTATCATCAAGCCTCATCTTTGGTTCTCCTGAAATGCACCAACAAAGGTTCAACACACTTCATTGTATCTTTTCCTTTTCTATTTCTCTCAGTTTTCAATAGAAATGCAAAATCAACGAAACAAGCAAATAAGAAAGCATCCAACAAAAAAGCCTATAACGAAATTCATCAATCAAAAGCCGACAACGAAAATGTCCAAAAACAAACAACAATGAAAATGATGGAGAAGAGACTTATATAGTTCTTTCTCCAAGCATGATTTACTGTATTTTGGACTCAATTCCAACATGAGCCAATCCATTTATCGGAGAGGGTCTCAATTCATTTGTCCCGATCAATCGATACCGAGAGGCTTTTTCTACTACCATTTTCTTCCGACTGGATACTCAAGCCACAAGTCCACATAGTCACTATATTAGTAAGGACTCTGTCACGTCCCGATCTTTCGCAGGATCGACCATCCCCGCTGGACGCGAATTACTGTGCCAGCGCTCCCGCAGGACGATCGTTCCCATCAGAACCTGATGCCGCACTAGCACAAGCTGCATCCACGCAAGGCCAAGGTCCGAACATGCGGTGAAATGACTAAGCCACAGAGTCGCACAGATAGTCTCCAATGCAGCAGAAATTTGAACGACATGAGTAAACGGCCGTTCGATAACTAGTTCTCAAAGTCGATATAGCGGAAGCATAGAATGAACACAAGTATGGATACAAAAATAAGCTCTTTATTGATAATGAAATAAGTATTACAAGCAGCGCTAAGCCGAGATTATAAGTCGTTCATGCTTTCTCTCTCGAAACAATAAAAGCGTGCCAAGCGGCTTACAACATGGAATGATACATAGACGATGTTCCAACATTATGTCATGTATATGTGCTATAGTTCTGGACGCAGTACTCCAAGGCTCCAGAGCGAACTCCACGCCTTAGCGTGCACGAGGGGATACTCCGCACCGAACGAGGTTCTCCCGTATCCTGCAAGCAATCTGGTAGGTTATCGGTACATTGAATGCACTGGTGGGGAGGCTTCTTGCCCGCTTAACGAATCCAAACACGTTCAATTAGTTTCGTGGACCATCTATTATGTTGTCTTTCTAATCTTGTCTTAGGACCAGTTTCATGGCAATGATATAAAGCCTAACTCATGTGGCAGTGCGCCGTGCGATATAAGAGTAACACGATGATACTTGTCAACTTACCATCCGTCCTTCCCTGTCTAAAGATAAAACCAAGTTAACCAGCACGAATATATACATATGAAATCAAAGATCGCATAAGCAAACATGAGCGCTACGAGCGTATTTCTGACCCAGGTGAACGATATACTCAGATTACTTGATTTGTGATACATAGATTATTCAAGTGTGTTATACATAGATTCAAGTTGGTTCAAATGTGTTATTCAGACCTTTCAGATGTGTTGCTCAAATTATTCAGACTACTTGTTTCATTGCAATGACTCGCACGCGGATTGCCGCAATCGAGCCAAACTTAGATCTATATGAACATGAGGTCGCTGGCTTAGCCATAAAGGACCCTACGAGTAGACTCAGGTAACCAAGTGTAGGTGTGAACTACCAAGGTCCCGTCTATCTGATATTGTGTTGCCCCCAGCGGACTATCTACACTTAGCCACCCCTGAGAACGCAATACCCCATATTTCCTCCTATGCTGGCACGATCCCGGAGCCCCGACGATCGTTCGAGGAATCCATATACCTCGTACACGAGTTGTCTGTGACCATGCAAGTTTCTTATTTATTACTCTTGTTCTGGTAACACGGCGATGGTTGCAGCACAGGTAGGCCATTACCCGCTACACGTCATCCCGCCTTACTCGTGCTAGGCCATTAGCACGACTATCTTTACTTGTTTAAATCTGATAACTTCTTGTTCATAAACGGCGATGGTTATAGACGCGGTAGGCCATTACCCGCTACAAGCCACCCCGAACATCTTTTCTTGTTCTTCTTTACTTAACATAATGCAATTCCCTAGTTGGTGATCCAAAGGTCCCGAAGTCGTTCCATGTTTTCCATTACTTGGTTAGAAATGATTATTTTGATAGTCTTCGTGTCTCAGGTGAGTTAACCATAATCATATGAAGTGCATCGATTCGTGGCATGAATCTATGTGACAAGCATTGAAATGAGACGAGCGAGTACTAGTTAGCACGTAAAGCAGACAAACATTGAAATAGTAGAACATAAGCCTTTACACTAGCGCGAGTCTAAAAATTTGCGTGAGGATTGAAACCGTACATGGACATATAGAGCGGTGCATAAGGAAACCTATCACGAATCACGTTACTTCTTTTCCATGTTCTAGACAATCAATACAAGATGAGATTATTCTCTTAGCTAGGTGCGTTGTATTCTTTATTAGCATGTAAGAGGTGATTTTCCTAGCGACTAGCATGTATCATCCATATTTTACGTGTACAGGTTAAGCAAAGACATGTTCATCGTAGCCACCCACCTTAGCGATGATTCGCCTTGGCTGAGCGATACTCCGAGTGCGTGTTTGAAAGTCTATGTCTGTACTCCTGAAGGGCCAAGTCTGAATTCGTTTGCATCAAGCGAGTCTTCTCACTGAGCAAAGCGAGATGGGTCGTCGCACTGATGCCGTTTGAATCGGCTATCCGCATTGATGCGGACCAGGTCGTTACAGACTCGACTTGCAACTAATAGTTCTAGTGGTCTACTGGCTTTCGAGTGTTGACCCAAAAACTATGAGATGACTTTTATGACAATATTGAGGAAGACCTAGCAAAGTGAGTATTTAAAAATATTTATCCAAGATAAACACAAGGTTCAAATATTAATATTAGAATCGGTTTTGGACCCTTATGAGTATTAGTGTCAGTAGTTTTAGCTCTTTCACATTGATCTTACGGAGTTTTGAGAAAGTAAAAAATTAATACAAATCTAGAAAATATTAGATACATTAGGCACTATTTTATGTATTATTTGTTGTTTCTCGTTATGTTTGATGGAATAATATTACACATTGATGAATACATACTATTCTTTATTTACTTGCTTTTAGGCAAAGTACACCCTATATACTTATGAACAGAGCAATATTAAGGTCTGGTTTGGTTGGTTGGTATTGCTGCTTTTCAAAAAGTAGAAGCAAAAATAGTTTTTGAAAGCAGTCTCCCATGTTTTTAGAAACTATCCTAAAATGAACTAGATTTCAAAGAAATAAACAGAAGCATCAATTACTAAACAACTTTTGCTACTGCTTTTCAAAGAAAATATGCATAATAGGCCAAATAACCTATACCAAACCCAACATAAGATTGATGCATATTGTGAATTTTGATATACAACGTCGACCAATAGTAATAGTTATAGTGTGTCAATGAGGACCTTATTGCTACACTCTAGGATGTCGATCTTGGGCACGACTGAATCATTGTGTCGATACTGTTTTCCATACTTCTCTTGTTTTCTTTTAATTTTATTTACTGAATTGACCAGATAAGAGAGCCCAATATGGGCCAAGATATCAGATTGGGGCAAACAAAAATGATACGATAAGGCCGATACATGTCAGTAAACGGTTGATACTGGAAACTATGAATAAAACCAATAAACCTCAACTAATAGATTCAACATTAACTAAATACATAGTTGGGAAGCTGGTTCAGGACAGGCTGGGTGTGATAGGGAGTGAGGACAACTGAGGGTTCCATAGAGGATGTTTCTAAAGTGTTCATATTGCAAACACGATAAATGTTAACATCCAACTCAATGATCATAACTGGTTACGCAACTTCAAGCACACGCTCAAATTTTGAGGGGTTAGAAGACTTATTGCTTATGAATTTCCTTGTTCAGTCTTTGTTCCGTTGTTCTATAGTCATTCCGTTTTGGATCTTAGCAACACAGTTATTGGATATTCAGAAATTCTTGATGTTCTGTACATATTTTCTTTTTGATGCATGGATAATAATGAATGATGCAGATCATCCATGTTTATGGCCCAGCAATAATTTTATTTCTTTCTGATTCTTGTATGCCATCTTGTTAGTACATTTTATTTTTCTTTTTTAAAAAAAAAGAAAGGAAATGCATAGGTAGTTGTGCCAATAACAACCAATTTTCTCACTAGGAAAAATGTTTGAGCGATTACATACTTTTATAATCATTTTCTTTCATCGTCTATATTGTTTTCTTTTCTTTTCTTTTCTTTTCTTTTAGAGAAATACATAGGTTGTTGGGGGAAAGTACTTGGCCCAATTTCTGTTAGGGAAATAGTGAATAAGAGAGAGATCCAAAAGGAAAAGAACCTTAGAGTCATGTCAGATGTGTTCAATAGGACGATGGAGCTCTAGGCTGGGGGTCTGGTGCTATGAGGACACCTTGAAATAATCATAGTAGATATTTTCATGAAACACCTTGAAACAGGTGCTATGAGGACACCTGGAATTTTTCATATGTTGTGCTTAAATAAATCATGGATGCCTTCAGTGGAGAATCAGAGTTATATCTGCTTCATAGACCGGAAGTTGGTGGATCTGACCATCCACCTCACTTCCTTTTCCTAAAAAAGAAAGAGAACTCGGCACCCATATAATGTAGCTCTCCATGACTTCTTAAGCTCACAGTGATAAAAAGAAGTAAAATTTTAATATTTTTTATTCCTTCTGTTTTCAGAAAGCTCTATGTTACTGCATAAGCCTTGTTCTTTTCTTCAATTCTGAATAAATCTTGTAGGTGCAGTGTTGAAGATGAGGAAGAAGAGATTCCTATTATGCAGCACACAGCAACAATAGGGAATGGTAGATTTTCAATTGTCATTGGTTAGTTTAGCGCCATATCATGTGTAGATTGATGTTAGCATTTCCATTTGCAGGTCCTCCTAAATCAGTAATCGACTGGACTGGGGAGATTGAATCGGGGTCTTCAGATCAGAATAATGTTGAGCAAGCTTCCTCTAAAAAGCACTGGCGGCTAGTGAGATGCCAGAATGGCAAGAGTTTTCTTTTTGTTCTGTTAATTTTGTACATTTAAATTTAGCTTTGCATGGACGATTATGCTTCACCGATTAACTGTATTAAAGCTTCCTAAAGCACTAAGTTTCACCCACTTTTTTTTTTTTAGGGAAATCCAAATTCTTATTTTGACTTAGCATACATGTATACTGACGATCTATTCTACATGAGTTGCAGGACTAAGAATTTTTGAAGAGCTTCGAGAAGTTGACTACCTTGTATGTAGTGAGATATTAGTTACTATCTACATGTTGGTAATAATAAAAGTTTATTCTCGGATTTAAATTCCACAGTGGTCTATGCATCTTGTGCTAAGTGCAGCCACGAAGCTGCAGCAGAGCAATGAAAGCTGTTGGAGTAGTGGAGGCCACATGTGATGCAATATTTGAGCTTGTAATGAGCATGGATGAAACACGGTTTCAGTAAGTTCCTTCACCATTTCTGACTCTTTTTAAGCTAGACTGGTTCCTTAATTCTCTTTTACCCTTGTCATGAAGGTGGGACTGTAGCTTTCAATATGGTAGCTTAGTCCAGGAGGTCGATGGACACACAGCAATACTGTATCTCAGACTGCAGCTGGACTGGTACCCAAAGTAATTCTTGCCTCTATTAGTGGGAATCCTCCACAAATTACTTCTGCTTAGCTTTTATTACTATAGCATGTTGCACAACATATCATATTTTAGCCAAAGGTGCATCTTGGGGTGGTTAGGAAATTGGAAACGGAGTGTGATGTGGATTATTATTGATTGGTGTGTGCGTGTGTGTGTGTGTGTGGGTGTGTGGGTGGGTGGGGTGGGGTGGGGTTGGGGGGGGGGGGGGGGGGTGTTGATTATGCAACTTTAATTGATATTCCCGAAAGGAAAAAGTAACTCATATTTTAGACAAACATTGTGTTTCTAAATAGTTTATACCCTCTGGAATTCATATTAACGGAATGTCTCTGCAATTGTTCCATAAGCAGATTGTAATGTGACAGTGTAATGTTCGACATTCACCAAGTATAAATAAGAAGAGGAGAAAGAAGGAAGAGGGAAAAAAGAAAAGAATTTAGTTGGCAGGTGAACACCTCATGGAAGAGTCAGCTTGGACTTTAGTAGCTTAGTAGAAATTTAACATAATAAGTTGGCCATTTTGTTTGATCTGATTGCTTTGTTCCAAGAAATCTTCGGTGATAAGGTTAGCTTGTGTGGCTAGTACCCTTAAGTTTTGCATTTAGGTTTGGGGAATCTCATTTCCAAAAAAAAAAAAGTGTCTCGAGCATCATGCCCTTTTGTTTATAGGAAATTTTTTGAAGAACTTTTAGCAATGTCAAGTTTTCATTTACCAAAATCTTCTAAAATATTTGCCTATAGTACTCTCACAAAAGATAAATAAAGCAAAATAAAACCTAACAATCCTACCATATTAAAAAAGTTCCTGTTCATGTGAATAATACTCGGGATCTCCCCTCCTTAAATCTATATTTTTTTTTTGAGACAAAAGGTAAGTACTCGTCCACGATCACCTTAAATCTATACGTCAATCATAATTTTATTCAATATAAATTCATCTCACCATTACAGCTCCTAATCTATCTAATGACCTAAGATTCTAAGTAATTGAGGGTATTGCCTTGGTGCTCAATATAAGATGGTGTCCCACTGCCACGCCACTAGGCTCATGCTAATGCAACGTCTTGGGAGGTTCAAGATTCATGTAACCTTATCCTATTCTATGGAGAAAGGCACGTCCTCCCAGATGCAAGCGCCAAGCTTAATCGTTTTCCCAACCTTTAATTTTGTATAAAAGTTATTATTCAAAAATGATAGAAGTGTGTGATACACAACCTTCACGTATTATCTCCTTCCACTTTACTTTTTTCCACCGTCATCTCCTCTCAGGCCAAACTCCTGTGCATCTCCCGTCCACCCTCATATTTCTAGGAGCCTTAGCTATCACCATCATCTTATTCCTTTATTGATCCAATTCAAAAATGTAATTTATAAGACCAAACATTTTTCATATCATTTGTTGTCCTAAACATACTGTTCTCCATACACTTCATTCTACCATGTTGAACCATGGTCCCCTACACATCGTTATGATTTTTATTTTTTTTGCAAACTGGGTGATGTAGTTGGCAATTGTATGCATATATTCCCATGATGAGTGCATTGTTGCTGTTTTACCAAAAATTGAAAGCATTGTTTCAATGACTCCTAGTATTGTCATTTGGAGTGCATAAAAGCTGACTGCTTTCGGGTATTTGCAGGTTTGTGTGGCCCCGTGACCTTTGTTATGTACGTTACTGGCGACGCAACGACGATGGGAGTTATGGTGAGTTCTCCTCTGTCTTCCTTTATATTGTTGGATCCCAAAGATCCTTGTATATATGATGACGGCCAAGGAGAATTTAGTGCAGACACGAGAGGTATTATTTCTGGAAGCAACAGATTAAAAACTCTAACAAACACCTCAATTGCTACAGGCAAACCCACCTTCTAATTATTCTCGAAGTTACATAGCTACAACCAATAGCCTCCCTCTATCTTACTGATCAACTCTCTTAATCTCACAATTTCTATGAAAGCCGTGACAGTGATGACCTATTTATAGGTGCTGCAGACTGACTAATTGAATTACTTGTTAAGCAAGTCATCGATTTATTAGGGAACAAAGATCCGAGTACAATAAAATATTTCTCTGTTCTAGGCTACAGAACCAAGTACCTCTACTACAGGAAGTGAACGATCCTTCCTCTCCTTTTAGTAGTCTTTCTCTTATTCCCTATTACAATGATCAAGGACCACCATCGTTTATAGAGTCTGACATCATGGACTCATATCCACATAAGGAAACAAACTTATATATAAGAACTCCACCAATGAAAGCCTGGACTTTCTTTTAGTTCTTATATCTAAATCAATGCTATGTTAAACAACGAAAGTTATAATCACATTCACCTTCTGCTGTTTCCTATTGTGCAGTTGTGTTATTTCAATCCAGGGAGCATGCGTCCTGTCGTCCACAACCAGGATTCGTGAGAGCTCACGTTGAGAGTACATTTCAATATATGTTTTTCTTTGATTAAAACTGAAGCTTCTTTGGCTGTTGTTTTAGTTTGAGTTATCTACATCAATGTTTGTTCATTTTATCTAAAATTTGTCAATTAGGTGGTGGATTCAAAATATCTCCACTTAAATCACGAAACGGGAGACCTAGAGCTCGAGTACATCATCTTATGCAAATTGATTTAAAGGGATGGTGTGCAGGCTATCTTCCATCATTTCATAAACACTGTTTACTTCAGATGTTGAATAGTGTTGCTGGTAATATTCTATCATTTGTTCACAAGTAGACTTTGCAGTAATACATGCGATTTTGCAGAGAACAGCCACTTCTGATTTTCTACTCCATGAAGAAACTCAAATGAAAATAACAAAGCATATACATCCCTCACCTTCCTTAAATTACACATGGACCTTGAGTTTTGCGGCTGACATGTAGGTTATTGACTGGCAAGTGGTAATGCACCCAACTTTGATAGACGAGTGAAGGCATACTATTAGGGTCAGTGTAACTTAATGTAGTACAAACCAATACTGCTCTGTAGTCTATATGGTCTAGTTTCTCTTGTGAATATGGAGCATAGCTACCATGAAGCTTCATAGAAGGGTTCTGTTATAGATTACTCTACACAAGAATATGCCCTAGCCCTGTAGCTGCTTGTGTCTGGCTGTAGCTTGAGTACACCGGAGACCAAATGTGCTATGTATTTATACTTTTATAATTGTAAAAATAATGGATATAAGACTTGATAATGGTGTTGATGCAATCCTGTCAGTATAATTTCATGCAAAAAGTATACTCACCATATAAGATGAGTGTCCATGGTGTCTGGAATTGCACTAGATTAAAAAGGATATGTATGATAGAGTTACGAGTGTCACGGTGTCTGGAATTGCACTAAAATTGCATCCTAGTTCACAAAACTAATAGATCATCACTCTGCCATCTACGAGTCTTTTGGTTCCATCAACCGGCATGCAGTTGAGCCTATCTGGCCTCTCTTTGTTTTCCTGCAACTGTTTTGGATCTTCTCTTCCCAGTTAAAATCTACCCTCTCTCAAATAACATCATTGCCCATGCTCCAACACTCATGATATCCACTCTCCTTTTTTTCAAATCCTGACTATGGTTCATAGCTTCAACCTATCACCTGACCTCTATTTCAATCTAATGACAGGATGAGTCCCCATCCTCTCTAATGGACCAGATCCCCATCAACATCTACTTGCACAACATATAAAAAATCATACTGTTATTTAACCTCCAATTAAATTTGGTCACATGAGCTGGCCTACACTGGTACTTCCTATTATCAGCACCTACATTGAATGGATACTTCAAGGTTCCATACCCATGGTGCACAATATCTGATATCCAGGAACTCCAATACTTAAAAAAAGGATGTGTTGGATAAACTTCCTTACATATCCTAGAATTTAAACACTGCTTACATTATTGTGTAATGTATATGAGGTGTATCAATGACTCAAGGTAGAAAAAGAACAACAATAATGGCGAGAAGAATAAGTAATGCTTGGAAGATATTTTTAAATAAATGCATTTTATCATACTTTTTTTTTTTTTTTTAAATGAATTTATCTTCCCCACTTGGTTAGCTCCTTCCCTCTTCCCTGGCATCTGATCTGATCCTCAGAAGTTTTATTGTCATTTATTTACCATCTGATTTTGTCTGCAGGGCTGCGTGAATGGTTTTCTCAAACAGACGAAATTCACAGGGTTACAAGAATTCCTACCATGGTTGATATGATGTTGGATTCTGTCTCTTCCAATAAATTTCATAAGTCACAAGAAACTGATATGCAACCTAGTTCCCCCACGGATCAAATTCATTCAGCCAGCAAGCATTCTGCTATGTTAGATGAAGACTCCGACGATGATGACGATTATCAAATTCCTGAACCTGAATTAGGGGTCTGTAAATTGTTATTATTTATATATTCTTAGGTGGCTGTTTATCCTGAATATGATAACATGCAATTTACAGGCTTCCACAGTCAAACCTGAACCTGATACTAAACAGACAGGTTCTTGATACTTTTATTTTTCTCCGGCATTTGATTGACATTACTGAGACTTTAACTAGTTTCTGATTGTTCTAATCTTTACAAATTGAAGTTTCGGATGAGGAGCCTTCGGATCAAATCGATCTGGCTTGCTTTTCTGGCAATCTACAACGAGATGACCAAGAAAATGGTCGCAACTGTTGGAAAATATCAGAAGGCAACAATTTCAAAGTCCGCAGTAAAACTTTTGCTTTAGACAAATCAAAGGTCAGAATGTCCTTTCTGCGATAAACTGTTTTCTTACCTTTTCTGAAACACATGGCTAATATGGTATACTTCACTAACCTTTTTGTGTGCATTATTCCATATATGATATATCTGTTGCAGATTCCTGGAGGAAAGCCTCTTATGGAACTTGTAGCAGTTGATTGGTTGAAAGACATGAAACGGATGGACCATGTTGCCAGACGACATGGCTCTGCTGTCCAAGTAGGTTTTTGTAACTTCACAAACTTTTCTATGACAGCATGGGGACCAGTTGGTTGTATAAGCCCGCTTTTGCATGTCCTTTGAGCAATATTAGTTGTGTGGGGGTTAAATTTAGTACTTGGTAGTATCAGTGACGCGGATGTTTTGGATGTTCAGACTAGAATTCCTGTCAGTATCCCGGTCAGAGCAAATGGAAAACCGAGTATGGACTGATTTTGCACAATTTGGCAGTGGAAAAACCGGTATTCCGGTTGGGTGGGCCAAACCGTAATACTGGTTCGACGCATTTGAGCCTATTTTAGGCTGTTTTTGGAATATCTTTTGGACTATTTTTAGTATTTCTTTTTCCCAGTATGTTTAGGAGTCTTTCTTAGGTTATAAAATATTTTTCTTATAAATATTTGTTATATAGAAGACAATAAACAAGTTCATTGTATTGTTTTGAGATATCAATAAGAGTCATTTATTTAATTCTCGTGTGGGAATTGAGGTGCCAGTCCTCGTATCTTGGTTGGTTTCAGCGATCGACATTTCCGTGCTGTGTTAGGTGGTATCAGATCCCTCAACGCATCGCGAGGCATGTCTGAAACCAACGGGAATGACGACCAACTTCTCCCTAAAGAAGGACAGAGGGTTGAAGGCCTCTTTGCGGCGGTTTGTTGCATCAAAGTCTCTCTGTTGTCATTGGTGAGCAACGTTTGCGATCTCCCGGAAGATGGTCAAGTACCGGTGCGAGAGAACATCCACGGAAGGCTCGTGTGGATTCGTCTAGCTTAAGAGAGGAGTTCGATGATCTCGCTAGGTGTGGTCGTGGTGACGATCATGCTGGTAACATGCTTCCTGATCGATGGGACTGCTGCAATTGACGTGACATCGGTAAACACGATCGATATGGCTACTACGTATGGAACGATTTTAGCGGCGGCGGAGATCGGTTTGACAACAACTAAGCTTATCATCATAATGGTCATGGGGAAGGTCCGTATGGTAGAGGAGAGGATTTTAAGTTGAAGGTCATTATTGTATTGAGGAGTTCATGGATTGGTTGTCGAAAATGAATCGATTCTTCGACTACATGGATATCCCGGTGGACTACAATTTGAAGTTGTTGGCCCACCGATTGAAGTTAGGAGCATCAACTTTGTGGGATAGTCTATAGAATGAGCGTAGATGGAAAGGAAAGAGACATTACCTTATGGAAGAAGATGCAGAAGAAGCTAAATGCGTGCTTCCTAACCATTGATTATGAGAAACATTTCTTCCATCAGTACCAACGGTGTCCACAGGGCAATGAAGTGACAATGAGTGAAGTTTTTGCTTCTTGCCGAGCAAAACCACCTCGATGAGACCAAGGACAACGGGTATCACGCTTCATAGATGGACTCAAGTCAGCGATTAGCTTAATGCATCCTTAATCTAATGGAGTCCATGAAACGAGTCTTCCATGTCAAGCAATTACTGGAAGAAAATTGACGGTTGAGTGGCATATCGAAGTGGCAATAGGAGATGCGGACCAGGACCAAAGCAACTGGTGATGCATCCAAAGATGATAGAGTGGCAGATAAGACGGCTGGGAAGAAGTCCATAAAGGCAAAATACTCGATCCAACAATCAATATGACAAACCCGTTCTTGGAAGTGTTTCAAGTGCAATAAATTGGGTCACCGCTCGAGTGATTGTTCATGAAGAAAGCTTGTCATTTACACTGATCGAGAAGTGTTTGACGAAGAGGTGGATGATGATATCAACTATGGCTTCGACGAATCCGAGGAAAAAATGGCCATTGGTGTAGTACGAAAGATCATGTTACTACTAAGACTCCAAGATTTCTCATAATGGAACAAGCTCTTTCGAACACAATATATCGTCAACAGTAAACGATTTTGGGTTGTGGTCAACAAGGACATTCAAGAGAACATCATCAACCGACAAATGCATGTTTGATTTGGAGAAGCAACTGGACCCATACTCTGTTGGGTGGGTTCAGAAGGTGCCAATTGTCATGGTAGCCGAGTGGTACTGAGTTCCTTTTTTCCATCGATATCTATAGAGACAAGATTTACTGTGACACGATGGATTGGATTGGCAACATTTGTCATATGCTGCTTGGTGGTTATGATGGTTGGATATCGAGAAAAAGTACGACACGTGCAACAACACATATCAGTTGGTGAAGTACATGAACCAGACTCTTTACAAGAGGAGGGGAAGACTTTTCTTTCATTGACGATCTCTACGAAGGAAGCGGAATTTAAAAAGGCTTGTAAGGTGCATGTATTGGTGGTTAAGGGAAACATCTAAGGCCGAAGGGTCAACCGAGGGAGGAGCAATTCCACCGAAGGTAAAACGGTTCTCGACGAGTTTTGCGACTTTCTTCCGGATTAGCTTCCCAAAGGGCTACCATCCATTCACGACATCCATTAATGCATCGATCTTGTACTAGGGGCGAGTTTACCAAACTTACCACACAATTATATGAGTCAGCTGTAGGAGAACGAGATTCTTAGGAGAAGTTGGAGGGCTTGTTACAAAAGGGGCATATTAGGGAGAGCATGAGTCCGTGTGTAGTTCCAATATACCGAAGAAGGGTGGCAAATGTATGGATATAGTTGTGCGATCAACAAGATCATGGTTGGGTACAAGTTTTCAATATCATAACTTGATGATATGTTAGATCAATTGAGTAGGGTTGAAATTTTCTCCAAGATAGTTTTTCGGAGTGGCTTCCATCAAATAGCATCTTGCCGGTGGACATGTAGAAAACGGTGTTTAAGACGTAGGATGGATTGTTCGAGTGGATTGTTATGCCATTTGGGCTGTCTAATACACCAATTACCTTCATGCGTCTCATGAATCAAGCGCTACGCCATTTAATTCGTGAGTTCATTGTGGTCTAGTTCGAGGACATACTCATTTATAACAAAGACCGTGACGAGCACTTGAGGAGATTTTTGGATGTGCTAAAACAAAACCAACTTTACATCAATTTGAAGAAGTGTTACTCTATGAAATTAAAGTTGTTTTTTCTCGAGTTCATCCTAGGTGCAAGTGTGCATCCATGTGGACGAGGAGAAGGTTCGTGCAATTCAGGAGTGGCCGACACCGAAGACCATAGAAAAGATACGAAGTTTCCATAGTTGCGATGTTTCACAGAAAGTTCGTCCGGGTTTCAGTACCATCGCGATGCCTATTATATAGTGCATAAAGAAGGAAAAGTCTAATTGGGTAGAAGTATCTGTGAATTTGCAATGATTAAAGGGAAGCTTTGTACAAGACCGGTCTTAGCTATTCCCAATTTTGTCAAGACTCTTATAAGTCGAGTTCGACGTCGACGACGTTGGATTTGTTGCAATGCTATCGCAAGAGAGCGACCAATAGATTTCTTCAGTAAGAAGCTAGATGATGCTCGCCTATGATAAGGAGTTCAGGTACTGGTGTATACGCTAAAGCATTGGGAGCACTACTTGGTCGGTAAGGAATTTGTGCTTTATTCTGAATATGAATTTCTCTTAAGTATTTGAGTAGCAAAAATTGCATCAAGAACAACATACATGCAAGGTAGAGCATGTTTTTCTAGAGATTTTTGTACAACCTCGTACACAAATATGGAACCTCTAACTGGGTAGCCGTCACACTTAGTATGAGGGTCTCATTGTTGTTAGTCCCGAGACTTAACCAAAGATGGAAGAACGCGTGGTCGAGATCAGAGGTTCACACAAAAGTTTTCACTCTGACTATTCTCGATTTTCACGAAAAACTATATAAGGATTCTGATTGCAACTTGCTCTCAAGATTACAAAAGAATCATATTTAACCAAACTTCTCATTTTTTCTTGCAATTGCAGTTGCAGACGGACATAACAGAGTTACAATAAAACGAAAACTACCTTCGTTCTTCTTGCAAAACGCAGTTGCAATCAGACAGAACGAACCAAGAAGAAAAATGAGAAGAAGACAGAATAAAAAATTATTCTTGCTGGGGCAGTGCAGACCACCGTTGCTCAAAGCAAGATTCGTCCTTTATCGATGATCTGCTCCCAAGAGCCAGCAAGTTCACAAGAAAACTTCTGAAACGCTCGTAGTTACCTCTTTGTGTGACTTGAACGGACTCCTTTGGACTCATCTTTCTCAACTTTTTGGTCTGTCTCAAAAGGAGGCTAGAGAGTTCTTTATATAGGGAAGGATGGAAGACCATCCTCCTTTTATTTTCGATGTGGGACTAAAAAGCCAATATACAAAATTGATATTCCACAATCGCAGCCCAATGCATAGTCCGCTCAGTGCCCGTTCAGCACCCGCTCAGTGCCCGTCCAGCGCCCGCTCATGCAACACGCGCATGCAATTCGAGCATAAAATTCGCGCATAAAACGAGCGCACGAGCGCAACAATAGTGCACAAGTGCCTTACGAAGATGCTGACGTGCTAAGTGCAAAGTGCGCCAATAAAGCGCCACTTTGCGCCCTTGAGCCCAAGTACGAGTCACTAGGCCCCTTTAGGGCTTAGCTCCTGTGAAAATAATTCCAAGAGCATGAGAAAAAGCATAAATGCTTTCATGAGGAGTTAATCCTTTTTTCTGCTAGGAAAATATCCCCACATGGCACCCATGTGCCCTACCACATCCCATGTGCACACCTCAACTCATACAAAGTATTATATTGAGATACCCACTTGGTGGTTTAGCCAATGTTGGACTATCTTTACTAGTCCAAAGGTAAAAACACCAACAATTCCCCACATATCTCAATATATATGGGTTGAGCGTTCCCCACAGTGACTGTCCATCATGCATTAGGATAGATGTCGCTTCGACTTAAATCTTCCCGCATGGGTCGAACAACAGTATGATACAAGAATGGAAAGCCTTGAATTCTGCACCATAGCTGCAATTCTTCTCACTCACACAATGACATCAGCTATGCTTCCGGTTACACATTAAAGGTCCTGTGCACGCCTGGTTTCGGTGTATGTATTTTGGACATCTACAAGTTTTTCCTCAAGAGACGGCCTATATCTCTTTCCATACACTCTAGGTGAGTTCTTTTAAAGAGTCCTTGGCATGAAGCCTTGAGCTTCCTTGCGGTACTACTCCGATATGACATGGCCCAGAGCCGAGGCTAAACCTCATCGTGGTGTCATGCTACTGTAGCATGAGGTCCCATCCTCTTTATAGTGCCAAACTATCCAGCATAAAGCCTTGCGTTTCTTTGCGGTATTACGCCGCTGTGACATGGCTCACATAACCGAGGATTTATATCTTTTACCTCTGTGGTGTTACATCACTGTAATATGAGAACACCGGCCTCTTTGTAGTGTTGCCTACACTCTTCATTCTACAACATTAGGCTACCTGCCTATGTGCGGTGCTACGCCGCTGTGACATGGCTCGCGAAGTCGAGGCATTACCCTTACCTAGGAACCTCTTGGTGGTGTCACCCACTGTAGCATAGAGACCTTACGCTCCTTTGTAGTGTTGTGCTATCGTGCTTCTTGTTAAGCACACCAGGCATTCAAAATGCCTGAGAACTCATTAAGGCATCTAAGCCATCCTCCCACAGGACTTGTTCTACACAAAAGAACAATTAGTAGACAATGGTTTTGGGTCGTAACCCTTCAATATCTTAAAGGACTACCTACTGTTCCTGATATTCTCCCAGTCAATGATCCTCCCTTGAACCAATAACTAGATGCCTAGTAGATTTCTCTTTGAACTAATAACATACAACTAAATGGTAGGATTGCAAAGACATAATATCAAAGGTCCTTTAAGCCCATATATGTTGTGTCCTTGACTATATACGGTGTTACGCCACTGTGACATGACCCAAAGCCAAGGTTCACTCCTTGGTGTGGTGTCACGCCACTGTAACATGGAGTATTACCCTCCTTTATAGTTTTTGGGATCTGCTGGCGCTAGAGGCCTTACATGAACGGATCTGCCTGACTCTTCTGGCTCCGATCATCAAACACTGTAATGATCTACGCTAGCTGCGCTCATTCAGTGTCCTGTACTGGCCCTTGAGGCCTATCATGAATGGATCCACCAGATTTACCTGACTCCGACCATTAAAGCACTGTAATGATCCACGCAATTTGCACTCCTGTGTTCTATCCACACAGTTCTCTTCAAACCGTTGAAGAGATGAACAGATGCCACTGCTGCAGCTTCATAGTTTTCACAGTACGTCAGTATCACCCGAATCTGTGTACTAACCATAGGAAGATCATCTGAGAGCTTCCAGAGCCATTCTGCTTTATATGTTGCAGCTTGATAGTGCAAAAAACTCTGAGGGTAAAGACTGCTGCTTCGACTTCCACGATATAGCAACACCACCCCTGGAGAAGTCACGTCCTCCTGTGGATCTTTCACTCTTCTTTCCTGAGCACCAACTGGCATCACCGAAGCCTTCCTTCATATCTGGATAACTGTTGTAGCACATGATATACTACTGAGTTATCCTGAGAATTTTGACGACTCTCTTCACAGCTTTCAGTGTTCAACACATATATTGGTTGTGAAATGACTCAGCATCCCTACAGCAAAAGCTATTTCAGGCCTGGTGGTACACGCAGCTTCAATCATTCACTTGATGATGCTCGAGTACACCAACTGTTTGACGCTTTTCCTTGGATTTGGTTTCATATTCATGTCACACCTGAGGAGTATCGTCCCTGATACCCAAAGCGTGTGATCAATATTTCATGCTGAGAGCTTGTGACTAAGCAAGCCCACCTGGCATCCGGATTATCTTATATCCTCAGGATGACATCCGCAATCCCATGTCCTGAGTTTGGACAAAAATGACATATTTGTTAGTGACACTTCTTTGTCCACAACTGGGACTAGCAAGTCGTCCACATAGATACAAACGATGACTCCTCCATTATCAGCGAACTTCGTGTACACACTTGTCCGTCTCGCTGATCCTGCGACAACTTTGACTAGATGACTTGTCAAACTCCTGCTGCCACATCTTGAAAATTGCTTCAGGCCGTCGAGATATCACCAACTCGTAGACTATTTTCAAACCTGAATGACAATAGTTCTGACTGTTGTCCGTGAATCTCTCATGTCTGTCTTCATCCAAGACTTGTTGTCTTCCCATCATCTGATAAATAATCAGCTTGTGAATAGCAACTACGACAATCATCATTCTGATCTATGACATCCTCATCGAGGTGCCAAAGAACTCAATTCCCTATTGTCTGAGAAAACCCCTAGGCAGATAGCCTTGTCTTGAACTCAACTGTTCTGTCTGCTTTCATGTTCATCGACTTGAAGATCTGATAAGCATCTGATTGGTTTAGCTCCTTCAGGCAGATTGACCAACACCCAAGTGTGGTTGGAGGTTATTGAGTCATACTCATTATTTGTAGCCTCCCTCCAGAAGACAACATCTCTGGTTTTCATCGCCTCATCATAGGTAAGCGGATCTGCTTCCACATGATAGGTGACAAAATCTTCTTCGAAGTCCTTCACTCTCCTCACTCGCTTAGACATCGGCTCTGCGAGTTCTGGTTCGATCGTTGTCGTTGGGATGACAACTTCTTCTTGGACTACATCTTCATTGGAAACTTCAGCCTCCTGTGCACCCACACTATTTTCTGAAATATCCGAAATAACAATGTTCTTGTGCCTTGCAAATTTGTCTTCGAGGAGTTCTGTGTCACGAGATTCAATGATATAATTTAATTCAATATCAAGAAATCTCCAAGCATTACTCTTCTCGGCATCACCCTGAAAGATTGTCTTCGTAGTCCTCGATTCCAACTTATGAATCTTTAATTCCGGAAGCTTCACAGACGCCAGATACCCCCACACTCGAATGACGTTCAAGTTAGGTTTGACTCTGAACCAGAGTTCCTGAGGAGTGTCATCGGAAGTTGCGTATGGCACTCTGTTCTGAATGAACGTAGCCGTCAGCACAACTTCTTCCCAGAAGTAGTTTGGAAGACCCGTAGTCAACAGTATTGAGTTCATTATCTCTGTTAACGTCATGTTCTTCCTTTCAGCTACTACATTTGATTGAAAAGAATACGGAGCAGTTGTCTCATTGACAATTCTATTTTCTTTGCAGAACAATGCGAATTTAATAGACCTATACTCTCCGCCTAGATCACTTCCGAGTCTCTTGAGTTGTTGCCCCATTTAAAGTTCAGCCTCAACCCTGAACTTCTTGAATGGTTCGTCTTTTAACTAGAGCAAATAGACGAACGCGTTGTTGCCCCCAATCTCCAGATCCTCTGCTTGATCCTTGCTTGCCATCAAGACCTTCACCACTGAAAGGTTCGACCTTGATCAATAACTCTTCCTAAAGCACATGTGGCTAGATGTACCAGTTTTCATCCACTGGTCAGCAACCACGCCATAGGACTTAACCTGTGCAATCATAGCAACCAAGTTAAGTAATCAAAGGAACCAAGTTTAGTTATACCTTGCTATATTGGTTCGGATTGGTTCTACTTCCAAGTTCCAATTTCAGCCATGCGTCAAGTCCTGTATAGTGCAGTGACCTTCATGTGCATATGCCACCATGCGCATAAGCCACCATGCGCTAATCCATGCGAATAAGCCACCATGTGTCAATCTATGCGCATAAGCCACCATGCGCCAATCCATGCGCATAAGCCTTCATGCGTGTCCTGCATACGCAGAGCATGCGCATTGAGATACTATGCGCCCAACTCTGCCATGCGCCAAGACGCCAAGACTTCCAATGCGCTGCCATGCGCCAAGTCTTGCAAAGCGCCAAGTCCTGTCATGCGCAAAGGTCTGCCCCTTGTGCGCATACTCTGCAATCCTTGGTCATCTTGTAATCTTTCTTCCAACTGGAATGCGCGTCCTTCTGTCGCTATCTCCTCCATCCTCGGAAATGGTAGGTACCGACAGCTCACTTTCAACATTTGACAAAGGGCTCCTTCCCTCATCCAAATGTTCGAAGTGAATTCCGTCAATCTTTTCAAGTTTATGAAAACTTGTTTCCAGAAGACTTGAACGGATGTTCTCCATCTTTATTCGGATCTTGCTTTAAGATTGTTAGTCCCGAGGCTTAACCAAAGATGGAAGAAAGCGTGGTCGAGATCAGAGGTTCACACAAAAGTTTTCACTCTGACTATTCTCGATTTCCACGAAGAACTATATAAGGATTCTGATTACAACTTGCTCTCAAGATTACAAAAGAATCATATTTAACCAAACTTCTCGTTCTTCCTCGCAATCGCAGTTGCAGACGGACAGAACAAAGTTACATTAAAACGAAAACTACCTTCGTTCTCCCTTGTAAAATGCAGTAGCAATCAGACAGAACGAAACAAGAAGAAAAAGGAGAAGAAGACAGAATAAAAAATTATTCTTGCTGGGACGGTGAAGACCACCGTTGCTCAAAGCAAGATTCATCCTCTATCGACGATCTGCTCCCAGGAGCCAATAAGTCCATAAGAGAACTTCTGGAACGCTCGTAGTAATCTCTTTGTGTGACTCGAACAGACTCCTTTGGACTCATCTTTCTCAACTTTTTGATCTGTCTCAGAAGGAGGCTAGAGGGCTTAGGGAAGGATGGAAGCACATTCTCCTCTTCTTTCCGATGTGGGACTAAAAAGCCAATATACAAAATTGATATCCCACAATCGCAGTCCAATACATAGCCCGCTCAGCACCCGTTCAGCACCTGCTCATGCAACACGCGCATGCAACCCGAGCATAAAACTCGCGCATAAAACGAGCGCACGAGCGCAACAACAGCGCACGGGCCACTTTGCGTCCTTGAGCCCGAGCCCGAGTCTGAGTCGCTAGGCCCCTTTGGGGCTTAGCTCCTATAGAAATAATTCCAAGAGCATGACAAAAAGCATAAATGCTTTCATGAGGAATTAATCCTTTTTTCTCCTAGGAAAACACTCCCACATGGCACCCATGTGCCCCACCACACCCCATGTGCACACCTCAACTCTTACAAAGTATTATATTGAGATACCCACTTGGTGGTGTAGCCAATGTGGGACTATCTTTACTAGTCCAAAGGCAAAAACACTAACATTGGATTTGTTGCAATGCTATCGCAAGAGAGCGACCAATAGATTTCTTCTGTAAGAAGCTTGATGATGTTCGCCTATGATAAGGAGTTCAGGTACTGGTGTATACGCTAAAGCATTGGAAACACTACTTGGTCGGTAAGGAATTTGTGCTTTATTCTGAATATGAATCTCTCTAAGTATTTGAGTAGCAAAAATTGCTTCAAGAACAACATATATGCAAGGTAGAGCATGTTTTTCTAGAGATTTTTGTACAATCTCGTACACAAATATAGAACCTCTAACTGGGTAGCCGTCACACTTAGTATGAGGGCCTCATTGTTAGCAACGCACAAGCAAGAGGTGGTCTGTTGGGGTATATTAATGAACTTTACGCGGAAGACAAAGTCTTTGTGGAGGTATGTGAGCAACTTCATTAAACAGGCCGTTGACGACTTCCACATAGACAACAGTTTTTTGATGAAATGGGATCAACTTTGCGTCCCTTGTACGCCATTGAGGGAGAAGTTGATTTGGAAGCTACATGGTGGCAGGAAGACGAAGTCTTTGTGGAGGTATGTGAGCAACTTCATTAAACAGGCCGTTGACGACTTCCACATAGACAACAGTTTTTTGATGAAATGGGATCAACTTTGTGTCCTTTGTACGCCATTGAGGGAGAAGTTGATTTGGAAGCTACATGGTGGCAACTTGGCGGCACACTTAGGACGTGATAAGACTATGACGACTATTTTCACATGCTATCATTGGCCACAATTGAGATGTGGAAAAGATTGTGCAACAATGTTATGCATGCCAAACCGCAAAAGGGAAGGGCACAAAACATTGGTTTATACACCCTATTATCGGTTCTGAAAAATATTGGGAGGACTTAGCCATGGATTTAATTTTGGGGCTATCGAGAACTCAACGGGGCTACGATTCAGTGTTCGTGGCAGTGGATTGATTCTCGAAGATGGCCCACTTCATACCTTGCAAAAGGACGAATGATGTGGCACATGTAGCAAATTTGCTCTTTTATGAGGTAATTGCATTCATGGAGTGCCGGAGAGCATAACATGATCGGGATATGAAGTTCTTGAGCACGTTTTGATGGAATCTTTAGAGCATGTTCGGGTCATCATTGGAGTTCAATTGTACTGCTCATCCACAGACAAATGACCAAACTGAAGTAATGAATAGGATGTTGTGTAATATGATAAGGAGTGTGTGGAGAGAAGCGGAAGTAGTGTGACTTCACCTTAGCCTAAACAAAAATCACGTACAATAGTACAATTCATTCATCTCTAGGGAAGTCTCAATTTGATATTATGAATTCCAAATGACCTAACCATGTCCTTGGTTTACATGTTTCGCCAGGGGTCGGAAAAGAGTACAATAATGAATAATTCGGCAAATCAAATCCTAGAAGTTCATAAGGAGGTTCGAAAACAACTGCAGAAGGCTACTGCAAGGTATAAGTCAATGGCGGACAAGTACCGTAAGCATAAAGATTTTAACATTGGTGACGATGTCATCGTATACCCGCGGAAGGAGAGGGTACCTGTTGGACAATATGCAAGCTTTAACCGAGGAAGTTTGGACCTTTCAAACTTCCGCGAAAGATTAATGACAACACCTAAGTCATAGATTTACCAAGTTCGGTGGGAATATCGTCGACATTTAACATCACAAAACTCTACACTCATCGTACAAACGACGATGCACATTATCCACGCGATAGCACGAAGAACTCGCGGTCGAGTTCTTTACAACTAGAGGGATCTGATGCGAATGTTCTCTATGTTCAGTGTGGACTGATTTTTGCATAATTTGGCACGAAAAAACCGATATTCCGGTTGGGCCGAACCGGAACAGCAGTCCGAGGCGGCTGAGCTTATTTAGGTTATCTTTAGAAGGATCTTTTGGTCTATTTTTTGTATTTCTTTTTCCTAGTTTGTTTCGGAGTCTTTCTTAGGGTTTAAGTTATATTTTCTTATAAGTAGGTGTTACATTGTATTGTTTTGAGTTATCAATAGGAGTTTTTTCTCTTTTAATTCTCTTGCATGGGAATTCAGGTGTGAGTTCTCGTATCTTGGGTTGTTGGACTGTTCCGTGTTGTGTCAATTAGTTTCACTCACAGATTTTGTCAATGTTTAGTCATACATATAACAGGTATATAAGTATTTTTTTCCTTTTCCTGAAAGAGCGCACTACAAATTCAATAGCAAGATTGACATGATGTTGCACACTCATAAAATTAGATAAAAAGATGAACTACAGCCTCTTATTGCAGCTAGCTTTCTTATGGATAGAACACGCTGTAACCAAATAGAGAATGCAGACATATTACAGCTTGCTTTATATTTACTAAAATGAACTCTTTGAAAACTATTAGAAGTAAACGTCTAAGTTCATTAAAGAAACATGAGCAAATTAATTGAAAAAGAGAAGATATCGTTGCAGATTCACATGTGACGATATTGTAAGTTCGTCGAAGAAAGTGGTCAACTAATTTGCCCAAATCTATTAAGAGGGAAAATATATCATTGAGCATCTACATGAGCCATCGAGTGAAACAAGCCAAAATCCCTGGTAGCAATGTTTAATGATCCGTGACAAAACTAGTTGCTTCAATATTGAGACTAATATACAGTGCTAGAGATGTTCTGATAGTCTTTTGATAATTGAAATATATCATTGAAATATATCCTGTTTCTAAATGTCTAATCTACCTCTTATTAGAAGCATTTCATTTTGATGTATGAATTCTCTAGGTATTGCAGTTTGCATCATAGTAAATCATTTACATGTCTAGAAGAAATGGCTTTAGTAGAGAATTCTCTTTATGCAGGTTGCCTCTGAGAAAGGGTTTTATTCCTTGGCCATAAATCTTCAGGTAAGGTTCTTTTTGGGGGTATATTCTTACATTTGAAATGACCTTTATTTGGAAAATTTAAAAGAACTACAATCATAACAGATGAGTGATGCTGTAGTAACCCACAATCTGATTTGCATAAAATTAGACAATTGAGTTCTGTTGAAATTAGTTGATGATTTTATTGATTGTCTCATTGGCATTATATAGCCTTACAGTCATTAATACAATGATCTCAATCATTATGACAATAATCTCATAATGGAATATCCTGTGACATATTATGGCATCCCAAATATGTCCTCAGGATATTCCCATGTGCTTATACTATACTTAAATATGACACCCAACATACCATATCAACACTCCCCCTCAAGATGGGTGAAAGATATTCACTAAGCCCATCTTGTCACATCCTCTAATCATGCTCACTGAGGCGAGTCCCTTGGTTAGTCCATCTGCTACTTGATCCCTGGTTGGAACATGGCCAAGCTCCAGTAATCCACTATCCAACTTCTCTTTGATGAAGAATCTATCAATCTCGATGTGTTTGGTCCTGTCATGCTGTACTGGATTGTTGGCGATACTAATAGCTGACTGATTGTCACACCACAGCTTCATCTTGGCTCCTTGATCCAGCTTCAGCTCCACCAGCATATTCTTCAACCATAGCAGCTCTGCAACTCCCAAGGCCATAGCTCTGTACTCTGCTTCAGCTGTCGATCTGGCCACCACAGACTGCTTCTTACTCCTCCAGGAGACCAAGTTACCTCCTACAAATATGCAATATCCTGAGGTAGACCTCCTGTCATCAGCACAACTAGCCCAGTCAGAATCACAGTAGCCCTCGATGCTCACGTGATTGTTCTTCCTGAATATTAGTCCCTTCCCGGGAGCACCTTTCAGGTACCTCAGAATCTGGTACACTGCATCCATATGACCCTTCCGTGGGTCATGCATGTAGCGGCTCACCACACTTACTGCAAAGCAGATATCAGGACGTGTGTGGCTCAAATAGATCAACTTGCCAACCAGTCTCTGGTATCTGTCCCGATCAACTGGTTCTCCAGCCTCAGCATCAATCTTGAACCTCTGATCTATTGGTGTCGCTGCAGGTTTGCACCCCAACATCCCAGTTTCTGTGAGAAGGTTCAGTGCATACTTCCTTTGAGAGAGAACAATCCCCTCTGCTTCTCGAGCAATCTCAATCCCAAGGAAGTACCGAAGAAGGCCGAGATCCTTCACCTCGAATTCCTTGCCAAGCTTTCCTTTGAGTTGGGCGATCTCCTGCTCATCATCTCCTGTGATAATCATATCGTCCACATACACCGCAAGCATGGTGATGTGGCCTCCACTCCGACGGAAGAACACAGTATGATCCGCATTGATCTGCTGATATCCCATCCCTATCATCGCTCTTCTGAATCTGTCAAACCACGCTCGAGGAGACTGCTTCAGTCCATAGATGGACTTCTTCAACCTGCAGACCTTGCCTACTGTCTGATTGGTGCCAAATCCTGGTGGTATCTCCATGTACACCTCCTCCACTAGATCTCCGTGAAGAAACGCATTCTTCACATCCAGTTGGTGTAGCTTCCATCCACCATTCGCTGCCAGAGAAATCAGAGTCCTGACAGTGCTCATCTTTGCAACTGGTGCAAAGGTCTCGTCATAGTCGATGCCGTACGTCTGACTGTATCCTTTGGCTACTAGTCGAGCTTTGTAGCGCTCAACCTGTCCATCTGGGTTCTGCTTCACGGTAAAGACCCACTTGCATCCAACTGCTCTCTTCCCCTCTGGCAATCTCACAAGCTCCCAAGTGTGGTTCTTCTCCAGAGCTCCCAACTCCTCGTGCATTGCCGCTTTCCACTTTGGATCGTTCTTGGCAACCTGCCAATTGTTAGGTACAGTAATACTATCCAAAGATGCTATAAATGCTCCATGAGAAGAAGAGATATGGTCATAAGAAACAAACTGAGCAATATCCCAACCATATCTGTTTGGAGGATTTCCTGCATTGCTGCGAGTGGTCCTCCGTACAGATAGTGGTGTGGGAGGAGTAGAAGTAGGAGGAATGATATTTTGTGAAGGAGGGGGTATCACCTGAAGGGGGGTTGGTGTCGGTGCCTCAGGAGTTGGGACGAACGCAGGCAAAGGACTTGGCACTGGCACTGTCGGTACTGGTCCTGCAGTTTGCTTCTCTCTCCTGCTGTAGGTAAGTAACTCTCCCTGAGCCGTAGGCCTAACACCTTCACCTTCTTGTCCCTTCTCCGTGCCTCCATGCCAAACTTCTAAATCGGTTACCACAAAGTTCTCCATCTCCCCCTCTCGCCTAATACTGACAGTATTAGGCGTGTTGTGTGAAGTTCCGTCCTGGTGGTAGTATGGCTCATGCTCCCGAAAGTGGACATCCATACTGACAAACTTCTTCTTCTCTACTGGACTCCAGCACACATACCCCTTCTGGGTCGCCGAGTAGCCTACGAAGATGCATTTGACCGCTCTAGGGTCAAGTTTCCCAACTGATGGCCTGTTGTCCTTCACAAAACACACACACCCAAACACCTTCAGTGGGAGTATCCCACTATTATTGCCTTGCAATACCTCACATGGGGACTTCCATCCGAGGACCTTCGAGGGCATCCTGTTGATGAGTTGAGCTGCTGTCAACACTGCATGCCCCCACAGACTCTGTGGGACATTCATGTCGATCATCATACTTCTTGCGACCTCCAGAAGGTGTCTGTTTTTCCTTTCTGCAACTCCATTTTGTGCTGGTGTGTATGCACAGGTGGTCTGATGCTGTATTCCGTGTGCTGACAAGTATTCTGCAAGCGTCCTGTTGGTATACTCCGTTCCATTGTCAGACCTCAGTACCTTCACAACTGCTTTGTACTGAGTCTGGACATGCTTATGGAAATCCCGAAAACAAGCAGGTACATCATTCTTATTTTTCATCAAATATAACCAGGTAACACGAGAGGCACACTCAATGAAAGAAACAAAGTACTTATAACCATTCATAGTATTAGTAGCACATGGACCCCAGACATCAGAATGTACTACCTCAAAAGCAAAAGTGCTCCTATGACCCGTGCCAACATATGAGCTCCTAGTAAGTTTTCCTAACTCGCACGCATCACATACTAATTTCTCTTTTTTTGTTTTTGCATAAATCTCTGGATATAACTTACTTAGAGTATCAAAGGAAGAATGTCCCATCCTCCGATGATGGAGCATCAAGGTATCCTCAGTCCTCTGCTGCAGTCCTTCCATGCCCGCCTTCTCTGCCATAGATACCAATGCTGAGTCCAGTCCTTCTCGATCTAGGTACCACAGTCCCTCATGCCAAGTGCCAGTCCCAAGTCTTCGTCCTGTCCCTTTCTCCTGGAAGGTCACCTTAGGAATATCAAAAGAAACAATACATTTAAGTTGGAGGATTATAGAACTAATGGACAAAAGACTGACTGGAAAGGATGGAGCATGTAAAACATTGGATAATCTTACTGAACCTGTACAATTAACAGTACCCTTACCGACCACTGGCTGGAAAGTGCCATCAGCTGTCTGAATGCTGTCTGCTGATGCTAGGTGAGTGTAGGAAGAAAACTCACTAGCATTCCCAGTCACATGTCGAGATGCTCCCGAGTCGATAATCCAGTCTGATGATTTAAGGGAAGAGATAGACGCAAGGGCAAGTGATTCGTCAGTACCTTCTGATGGATGGGCATATATGGCAGCGTTGCCCCTAACAAAGAATGAGGTGGACGCCTCCTCTGTTCTACTCCTCATGTCTCCCAGTGCCTGGTCCTCCACAGTAATGGTGCCATCAGCTTCTCCGTTCCCTTCTGATATCAGGAGGTTTGCTCGATAACCTCCTCGGCCGCCTCGTCTACCCCCTCGACCACGACCACGACCACGTCCTCCATTATATCCTCGTCCGCCGAACGGTCCTCGTGCACCACCTGAGTCTTCCTCCCTAGGTGGTTTGGTACAAGCATATCGATGATGACCCATCTCCCCACAGTTGTAGCACTGCCGGTTATCCTGCCAGGGTTCTCCCTTAGATCGTGTGTTACCTGAGCTGGTGATCGCTAGTGCTGACTTTGCTTCGGGGGGACCACATGTCCCTGCTTGCAGCCTGATGCGTGTCTCCTCCTGGATCATGGCTGAGATAGCCTCCTCAAGGCTAGGGATCTTTGGTTGGGCTAGAAGTAGGGCCGTCCTCTGTGCGAAAGCTGCAGTCAGCCCTTTGAGAAACTTCATCGTCCTCTCCTGCAGACACACCTGTCTCTCCTTACACTTAGGGTCCCCGCAGCTCGCCCGATCTGAGGAGTGATCATAATCCAACCACAGACGCTCCAACTCCGTGGCATACTCCTGCACCGTCTTCTCTCCCTGTACGGTGTCATCAATCTCCCCCTTTATCTGGAAGACCCGTAAGTTGTTCCCCACACCATCATAGGTCCTTCTCAACTTCTCCCACACATCTTTCACCATCTCAATACCGTCTACTGTGGCGGCAATAGACTGGACTAAGGAGTTGAGAAGCCAGATGTAGATCACCATATGAGTGGACTTCCACTCATCGCGTCCTGTCGAGCCCTCGTCCGGCTCTGTCGTCTCGCCCGTCAGGAACCCCTCCATGTTTTTTCCTGCGAGGGTTCTTCTCACCCGCCGTGACCAACTCAGATAGGTGGCTGGTCCATCTAATTTCAGATCGATGGAGAGAAGCTTCAACTCCGGCGACGTTCGTGTCGTGTTCTCACCAGCCGACATCGTCAACAACTTCATCAACGTCGCCACCTCTGCAGAATCTAGCTTCTTGATGATCTCCTCCATCGATGCTTCGTCTATCCAATCACGTCACGTCCGCTCCACGACTCACGCTCGTCCTCGTCGTCCGCTCCTAGATCCGAACATGTCCCCCCTTTTTCCAGATCTAGGCATCCCTATTAGGCGATGTCTAGTGCTGGTGTGGAGGAGGCGGCAGCACGCATGTCACAGCCGCCGTCGCAGCAGCAGCAGCAGTCGCAGCAGCCGTGAAGATTTTTTTTTTTTTTTTTTTTTGAAAGGGAGGGGGGTAGACGAGGCGGGAAGGGAGGGGGGCGTGGAAGAGTTCGGTGGAGGAGATCTAGAAAATCCTCCTGTGGGTTTGTGGAAGTTTGGTGACGGCTAGGGTTTGTGGAAACTTGGCTCTGATACCATGTTGAAATTAGTTGATGATTTTATTGATTGTCTCATTGGCATTATATAGCCTTACAGTCATTAATACAATGATCTCAATCATTATGACAATAATCTCATAATGGAATATCCTGTGACATATTATGGCATCCCAAATATGTCCTCAGGATATTCCCATGTGCTTATACTATACTTAAATATGACACCCAACATACCATATCAACAAGTTCACATGCTGAATGGACCATCATGTATTTTATGGTGGATTGATGATGAAACATACTTATGTTCCAATTAGCTTGCTAACCTACCATGAAGTTACAAAATTTTCTTTGAATTCATGTATCTGAAAATTAGCTCTCTGGTTTATTGTTACTCTTGTAGATTCCAGGATCAACCTGTTACAGCATGGTCTTTTACTTCGTAATAAAACAATTGGTACCTGGATCCTTGTTGCAGCAGTTCTTTGATGGCGATGATGAGTTTCGAAACAGTAGGTTTAAGCTCATCCCATCAGTTCCCAAGGTGTTCATCTTCCCCTGAAATTTTCTAGTTATTAAATGGTAAGATTTGTTAACTCTGTGAGGGTATACATAGCTCTTCTCACGTAAGCCTTAATTCTGCAGGGCTCCTGGATTGTGCGCCAAAGTGTAGGAAGCAACGCTTGTCTTTTGGCCAAAGCAGTTGATTGTACTTTCATTCGCGGACCAAAGTATCTGGAAGTAAGAAAAATGAAGCCAGTTCATACTTGTTAAGAGAGAAATGCCTATAACACAAAATATCACGTGAAGATTTTCCATTTGATGATAAGAGAACTGAGGTTTGTGGCTTGCAGCAGCTTTGTAATTAGTGAACTAACTCAGATTTGCATCCTGCAGATAGATGTTGATATTGGTTCGTCTACAGTGGCCAACGGAGTTCTTGGGCTTGTATTGGGAGTGGTTACGACATTAGTAGTTGACATGGCTTTTCTTGTGCAGGTGATACTCTTTAAGTTCTTTATTTGCTCCGAACGAACAGGCTTTTGTAAGAAATTAAAGTTTGATCCCTGAACAAATTGGCTTTTGATTTTAAACTGTTTTTCTTGTCGGCTTCGTTTATATGCTTTACCCATTGGCAAAAAATTTCTTACACCCCTAATTTTCTATAGCTTTTCTCTTTTCCAAATGGTTCCTGAATTAAAAGTCTTATGGAGCCTTTTGTGTATAGAGATATAACAGAGATAAAATGGGTTTGAACTGAAGAATTTGTTGATTCTTCTGCTTTCTTTTTTCTTCTTCTCAAATTGCTTATGAAAATCTAGTTCCATTTGTCCTCTTGAACCTGATGCTGCTTTTATAGGCCAACACTCCTGAAGAACTTCCCGAGCGGCTAATTGGTGCTGTTCGCATTGCCCATATTGAGCTCTCATCCGCAGTAGTTCCAGTATTTGATTCTTCTGCTGAATAATCATCGGACGAGCACTTTCCTCTTTAATATGCTAATTTGTGGCAGCCCTGATATAGTGAGATGCTCACATCAACTCTACACCTTTTGTACTAATCAGAGCCAGCACGAAGCTGATCAATCCAAGAAGATCATCTTGAAGTTTTCTTGCACAATGTAGGTGGCATTGTTGGCAAAATTTTACTCCTATGTAGTCCCATTGCTCTCTTTTTCTTCTTCTAAATTTCTTCAGTTCGTCGTTGTTTTTTCTTGAAACATTTATTGTTGAGTTGAATATTTTCTAATTCTTTTTCAAGTTTCCTACTTGTTTTGTGTTTTAGATTTTAGCAACTGGGATCACCTTGATTCCATCCTTTATCTGAACGTAAACTAGTATGTCTGCTTATTTAGTCCCACTTTTCTCTTAGTTGTTGGCATGTTGGCACCTGTGGAAATGACTTCTCTCTACTTGTACATGAGGTAAGAGCTATCTTCCTGCATAAAAAAAAAAAAAAAAAAAAAAATCGTATTATCAAATTCCTATTAATTGGTGGTTTACCAATTAATAGGAATAATAATAATAATAATAATAATAATAATGGAAGAGTGGTGGTGGTGGTGGTGGTGGGCAATAGAGGTCCCAAAGTCAACAGGGTTGGATGTGCAAGGTAGGCATTCACAGGTGACAACTGCAAACTCTTTGAAGAAAGAACTTGAAATGAGACTTTGAGAATTTTTTTTTTGTCTTGGTTTACAAATAGAACGTAGTTCCAATGAATATTAGTGCATTTAGTTCTACAAAGTTTGGATTTGAATAAATATCCATTCCAACCAAAAGGGGAAGATGAAAAGGTTCTTGGTCCTGAAGTACCGTATTTAAGTGCTATTGGAGCACTACTATATCTAGCACAATACAAAAGTTCAAACATTGCATTTTCTGTTAATTTATTGTCTAGATATAGTTCTGCACCTACACTTAGACATTAGAATGGAGTTAAACACATATTGAGATATCATCATGGAACAAGTGACATGGAATTATTTTATTTCTGTGATTCCACTAACAATTCTCGCTTAGTTGGTTATGCAGACTCATGTTATCTTTCTGACCCTCAAAAGGGTTGCACCCAAATATGTTTTGTGTTTATTAATAATCATGTATCTATATTTTTTCGATCAACAAAGTAAGGTTCAGTAGCAACTTTCTTTAACCATGCAAAATTAATTGTACCCTATGAAGCAACAAGAGAAGGTGTGTGGTTGAAATCGTTCATTCATCATATAAGAGTAAATTGTGAACCACCCACAGTTACAAATGAGCTGACAACAATATTCGAAGACAACGCAGCTTGCATTGCCTAAGTCAGATAGAGATTCATCAAAGGAGATCGAACCAAGTATCTTCGACCAAAGTTGTTTTATGCACATGAGCTCCAAAAGATAAAAGTGATTGAAGTCAATCAAGTAAGATCAAATAAAAACTTAGCCGATTTGTTCACCAATACACTACCTAGACCACATTTCAAAAGTTGGTACACGGAAGGCATACAACGACTTAATCATCAGACCAATTAGCGGTTACAAATCCATTGTATCGGAAAAAAATATGGCTTATGAAGAATATTTTTGAATTCTGCACGTTGTACTCTCTTTTTTTACTAGGATTTTTTTAACTGAATTTTTCTTGGTAAGGTTTTAATAAGGTAATAAATACGCATATACCATCAAGTAATTAATGGTGAACGTCCAAGGGAGAGTATTGTAAATATGAATGGTCCACCATAACCTATGACGATAATCTGTCTTTTGGCATTTCTCTTAATTTGTTATTATGATAGGGTTCTTCTCTTGTTGATTTATAATGTGGATGCAGAAATAATTTCTCCATTTTTTTTTCTACCTTACTTTTTTCTACTTTATAAAAAAAAAAACTATATAACAGAGAGGAGGGGAATTGGAATTTTTGGGGTGGATCGAAAGAATGCAATCGAAATAGGGTAGAGCACGACTTAAAGTTTTGCAATAAGCAACGGCAAAGTCGATGCCAGTCCGTCGCACTGATTCGTCATTTCTATAGCGACGAAACTGGCAACTTGTCAGCGACGAATGCATATCTCTTATGCAATTCGTCACTTGGCTGTAATATATCCGTCGCTGATCAGCACGCACTGGATCTGTCGCCATGGTGCGTTACTGATTTACAATTATCTAACTATTAATATGCACTAAACATGTGGTAGGTTTTTTTAAGGCTGTTATTAAATGCACCCATATTTTCATGCTGTTTATCTCTTTTTTTGTTTTATTAAGTTTACCTTTTAATTTTTTTTTAGTTTACCTTCTTTCTCTTTACCCCTATATTCTATAATTTATTAAAATATATACAGTTCATATAAATTGGTTTGTTGTACAAATATATCACAAACACGCAGGAATAAAATGTATGATGGTTAACCGTATTATCTGCATGATAGATCTGAATTGTATAGAACACTATAAACTAGTTGTCTGCAACCACAGATTAATTTTATTACAATATTTTCTTTCTCAATGTAATATTACTTATGACAAACATTAGCATACACGTGTAAAGAAAAAAAATTCCATTACAATAATTATCTTGTTCTCTAAAAAAGAAAAAAAAAAGATTAGATATACATGCTTATTTTTATGTAATCTGACGACGAGAAGTAATTTGATTAATTTTTTTTTCCAAACGTATGTAAAAATCTTTACGTAAAAATATGTATGGTTAATTTTAAACATCTTTTTGTAGAAAAGTAAACTGATTATATTAGCTTTACGTAAGGGTAAACATGTCTAACAACTTTACATAATCATCTACTTACATAAATATGTTTAAAATGTGGACATGTCTATCAACTTTACATTTAAAATATTTTAAAACATGTCTATCAGTATGTTTATCAACTTTATATTTAAAATATTTTAAAACATTTCTATCAACATGTTTATAAATTTCGCTTTTAAAATATTTTAAAACATGTTTATCAACTTTATGTAGGTGTAAATTGATTAGATTTTTTTTAAGAATAAATTATCAACTTATTATATTATACATTATTATCTATAAAAAAATTCAGTTGTGGGAGTAGATTTATAGGTTAATTTTTAGAAAAAAAAATATAAAGTTGATCAAAACTCCTAAGATAAAAAAGATGTAAACAGAATAAAAACTTGGGTGCGTTCAATAACACTCTTTTTTAAAGTAGTGTGGATCATACATGTGATAATTTTCTAAAATAATGGAGGTTGGTTTGTATTGAAATATAAAATCTCCACCTACCAACAGGAGAATCTCCAAATTATTGCACTGTCGACAATATTTATTTGTATAGTTAAAGAGTATCAGTGCAGGTTGCTACTAAAGTTTTCAAAAAAAAAAAAAGAAAAAAATTGCTACCAAAGTTTGATTATTACTTGCTTCTTGTCAGTTAGCCTGAAGTAGTTGTAACCAACTAACTTGTCATTCAACAAGTCCCAACCTTTTGGGAACAAATTCTTAAAATGATAAGTACTAGTGACACAAGCTTTCACCAGCACAGTAACATAATCACAAACTTGTTTAAACAGCACCAGCACAGTAACATATCACAAACTTGTTTAAACAGCACAGCATACAAGTTTCGAAAGTTATATCGGATATCTTAAAAAAAATATTAATATTAACATTAAAATTAGAATTAAAATTAAAATTAAAATTAAAATTTGTAATATTAGCTGTTATATTGTTGGTATTTTTCATTAAGTTTTGAGAGTTTTAGTCCCACATTAAAAAATCACCAATATGTATATCTCAATATATAACTATGCTTAGTATTGGTATATGCACATGGAATGGAGGCACATAGGGTGGAGGTCCATATGAGTTAACTTTTCTAAAGATTAAGTGAGAACTCCATTATGACAATCTTTTGTCACCACATTTGAGAAGTTTTCCTTAGGAGCTAAGTCTGCGACTCAAACTTGGGCACATGCTCAAGGACGTAAAAGTGGCGCTTTATTGGTGCACTTAGCACGTCAGCATCGTCGCATTGCGCGAGTTGCATGCACGGTTGCTAGTTCGGGCGCATCATCGTGCGAGTTGCATGCACGGTTGCTAGCTCGGGTGCATGCTTCGTGGCGTTATGCTGCCAGGGGTTATGCGGCCAGGGTCTTTGTGGCCAAGCGCTCTGCGACCTGGGACTATGTGGCCAGGTTAGGATGAGCGAGTCGCATGTGGAGGGGACATGGTCTTCTTTAGGCGGCGCATGCGGTGCATGGTTTTCTGTGCCTTCCGGATTATGCAGCACGAGCGGCTATTTTCTGCGTTTGGCGACGCTGTCTGTCTCGTGCAGTACATCGTGTCAGGCGGCGGAGATGGCGTATGCGGCACGGGAGGCACATGCGGCTCTGACACCCATAATTTGGGAGATCTGGTCGGTCAACGCATATGCGGCCTTGAGTTTCCTCAGGCCGCATATGTGTTGTTTTCCTCTATTTATAGAGGACCTCCTCTTTCATTTGAGGAGAGAGAAAAACAGATGGAAAAACCGAGAACACCGGATCATATGCGGCCTAGAGTGTCTCCCTCGCACATGGTGCTTTTCGAGTGTTTTTGAAGGTGATATTGAGCGTTTCCGAAGTTCATTTGTGAACTTGCTGGTTCCTTGGGGCAGATCGTCTGTACGGCGAATCTTACTTTGAGCAACGACGGTTTTGACCACCTCGGCAAGGAGCTTTTTTTCAGCATTTTTCTTTGCAACGTTCTTTCTCATTGTAGCATCTGCGAACATAAAGAGAAGAATACTTTACTTGTTGCTTGTTGTAATCTTCATTTTTCTCGAAGTCAGTTTGTAACCTGTTCTTAGTTCGTGCTTCGTTGAAATCAAGTAATATCAGATGATGAACTCTTGTGTGAATCTCTGATCTCGACGACAACTTGGGTTCCAGTAGAGAGCGGACATTCGGGTATCGCTAGTAGCTCTGCTATGGTCCACGTTCTACCATCTTTGATCCGTCTCGGGAATAACAATCTTAAAGCAAGATCCAAAGAAAGAGGTAGAACATCCGATCAAGTCTTGTCACGCCCCACTCCCAAAATACCGAGGGACTAGACACGTGGCAATGGCCAGCAGCACACACCGATGGACAAACCCAATTTAATGGATCCATCGGGGCGTACTTAAGCTGTAATACAACAATAAATAGGTCCAATGATACAAGTCACAGTCTATTTTAATCTCATCCACATCAGATAATCACAGATCAATGCCAGAATATATGCAAATAAAATAAACTAACAAATCTCAATAAAAGTGTCTCGGAGAATAATCCGAGAACAAGTCTGATACATCAATGCAATAGACTGAAAATAAAGTACTAGAAATAGAAATAAATGAGTATCTCAAGCCAATACTCAGGAGAAGTCCTTTGGTACGATCTCGTCCTCTGATCCTGGTTCTACTCCAATGTAGGCACCTGTTTCTGCTAACGCTAATGCTCCGGTCCCATATACCTCGGGATAGATCTCGTCAGCTAATCCTGGGGACATAATCCGGATCCAGGTCCTCAGGGGACATAGCAAGGTACAAAATAACTCAAGCCAACATAAAAGCAGTGAAATAGGAAATGAAATAAACAGGGTAAATATGTAACCATCTATGTGAAATGCAAGTGAGAGCATCACTAGTACTCAGGCTGAGACCACTACAAGCTCTGTGTCGGGGAGCCGGTAGCAGTAATAACTATGTATTTTACTATATAGTTTACTATGTATTATATGTATAACATCAGCCTGTAGCCTGTGTGTCTCTCCCCACCCCATGTAATCACACGTCTCATGTCCACGATGCCTCATGTCCATGTCACGCACGATCATATCTAATGCAGCAAGTCATCTAATGTCTATAAATATAATATCTATGAATATAATGTCTATGTCATAAATTCTGCAACCTACACAGAATCACCATGAATATCTCAGGAAAATTCTGTCTCATGAATAGTGTCAAGTGTCCTGGGTTATAATGTACTTGATAAGACAAGTACGAGAATGTAAAGGGTCACGATATCCATGTCTATGTGACGTTACACAACTCCGCGTACGGTGTTGGCACCCGACTATTAATCGGACGCTAAGTAAAGTCACACGGTCCTAGGTCAAGCATGTACAATAATATATAAATAAGCCAAGGAAATATGTAACAAGAACTGCAATGTAGGCAAGGTACACTTGCCTGGGGTTCTGGCTCCAACTGTAGCTCTGGTCTCAGTGTGATCTGCAGGTACTACTCCGGTTGCTAAAATAAACATCACCATTAGATTCAGAAAATATCAAATAGCTAGAAACGCCTGTCCTTGAGTCTAATTTGGACACAAGAGCAAAAATTACAGTTTCTGGTCAAAGCGGGGTCCACATGTGGACCACTTTGCACCGAAAAATGTGTCAGGATCAAAGGTCTCTAAATTCGTCAAACTTAGTGTCAATAAGTTCAGAACGATGATACGAACCCAACGGAACTTTCAGAATTGGATTCCGATGAGCCGATCATAAAATCGCCCGTCAAGTGGAGCCTGTGGGGCCCACGATACGCGATTTTGTCAATGTTCTCAGAATCGAACCAAACTTGGGTCACAGGACCAGCATATTGCTACGAGTCCGATGGTGTAAGTTTTGTTTCGATCCGACATGTGTACACAAAGTTACAACGAGATCCAGAAAGGACGGATACAGGGCGTTGTCGGCGGATACGCGTTGATTCCGGTGTGCACGCATATCCAAATCAACTTCTGCGAAATCCTACACGTCCGTATCGACGGCGCACATATTTCGGTAAAGACCGCACGCGACCAAGTCGTCCTGTTTGGCGGGGCGCACTCAGTTCCGGGGTGAAACAGGGCATTGTTTTTCCTATTTTTGGATTGCGGTTCTCGATCGCCACAGGACGCGACGCACCGAGCGGGTTGCACGGGCATCGAGAGGGTTACACAGTCTACGCGTCACAACTGACAGGACGAAAAATGGGTCAACGAGGAGAGAGAACGGGTTACCTGAACAGGGCTCCGTGAAGATCGATTTTTCGTATCCGTGAGTCGACACGACGCGAGGGGACACGGTGTCCTGCCTAGGGTTAGGGTTAGGGTTTTGTTCGTGTCGGATCCTGCTGTGTCCGTGTCAGCGGGGCGGCCGAAGGTGGCTAGGGCACGGTTGGGAGTTCGTCGGGGAAGACAGCTGAGGGCGGCCGTGGCTAGGGCAGGGGAGTCATCGTCGGCTCAGGCTGAGGGCTGCGAGTTCGTCGAGGTGCTGTCGAGGGGGCCGCTGCGGGATGGGGAGAGGGCTGATGGTAGAGGGTCGAGGCCCTGGGTGGCGGAGGAAGGTGAGGAGAGGGGCGGAGGAGGAAGGCGGAGATCGGGGTACGGCGTTGGGGGTTCGAGGTGAGGGCGGTGGAGAGGGAAAGGGAGTTAGGTGGTGGTGCTGGGCCGGGCAGGGCACAGCGAGGTGGCTCGGGGTGTCATCGAGGGCTGGGTGAAGAACACGGTGGAGGAGGGAAGTGAGCGGCGAAGACGGTCGGGCTGGGCGGTTGGAGCAGGGAGTTAGGTCAGGGAAGATGAGGTCGGGGGCGGGTCGAGTGGGGCTGACTGCTGGGTGATGGAGGTTCGAGGTTGGCGGAGAGATCTGGGATGGGGGAGGACGGAGAACGGCGAGGCGGGTTGTGGCGGAATTAGGGTTCAGGCGGGTGTTTAGGGTTAGGGTTTCGGCCGGCGGGGGGGTTAAATAGCCTCGTCGGAACAGTGTTCCGACTAGAATTAGGATTTGGGTTTGGGTTACGGGTCCGCGGGTCGGGTTCATATGAATCCGGCCCGACCCGCTAGTGTTGGGGCGGGTTTCGGGTATCCGGGTTTCGGGTCACGGGTTAGACCCGGATCCGACCCGCTAGGTTTGAGTTGGGTTGGGTTTGGTTCGATTTAACAGTGGGTTGGTTCGGTTTGGTTTATTTCAAATAAACCGGATTTATTTCATGGTTTATTTTGGTTTAAACAAACTTAGTTTTTAGGGCTTTAAAAACTGTTTTTGGAGTCCAATAAATTCACAAAAAATTACCCTATGTCCGGTTTTCCATTTTACACCATAAAATATTATTTTCATAATATTTTAATATTAATTAGCAGTAATTAAAAATTATTTAATTACCAAATACCTAGGTTTTAATTACAGAAAAATCCCAGAAAATTACAGAAAATTATGAAAAATCCAAATTAAAAATTTCTGAAAAATCAGGGGACTTACAAGTCTTCTCGGCAACAAGTTTTCACAAACTTGAGAAGATTAAACGGATACACTTCGAACATTTGGATGAGGGAATGAGTCTTTTGTCAAATATTGAAAGTGAGTTGTCGGAACCTACAATTTCCCAGGATGGAGGAGTTAGTGTTTGAAGTATGCGCATTCTAGTTGGAAGGAAGATTACAAGATGACCAAGGATTGCAGGGTTTGTGCATGACAGGACTTAGCGTAAGACAGTTCTTGGCGGTTGGTAAGACTTAGCCCATGGCAGTTTCTTGCTGCATGGCAGTCTCTTGCCGCATGGAAGAATCTTGCCGCATGGAAGACTCTTGTTGCATAAAGACTCTTGTCTCATAGAAGCGCATTGAAGGTCTTGGCGCATGGCAGAGCTGGCCGCATAGTAACTTATGCGCGTGGACGTCTCTGCGCATGGCAAGACTGACGCATGGTGGGCTTTGCGCATAAAGGTTACTACTCTGGACAGGACTTGGCGTATGGCTGGAATTGGAGCTTGAGAGCAGAACCAGTTCGAACCAATATAGCAAGGTATACCTAAAACTTGGTTCCTTTGATTACTTAACTTGGTTGCTATGATTGCACAGATTGAGTTATCATGTGTGGTTACTAGCTGGTACGTAGACACTGGTGCATTCGGCCACGCATGCTCTGTGAAAGAGCAGTTCACCAAGAAAGCAGTATCTAAGAAGAATGTATCTATGACGAACAAGTGTCAAGCAGAAGATCTAGGGATTAGGATTATGATTATGATTCTGGACTTACGGCTTGAGGAAGAGATTGCTCTTATTGAGTTATGACGCATCTGACTAAGACATGTCTTTTTCAACAAAGATGTCTAGTTCAGGGATATCTCCAAGATGTGGGGGTAAGGAGGTGAAGAGACGTGATGGTTGTGTTCAGACATAGATAGTCAGGAAGCCGTTTAGATGGATGACTACAAGTACAAATCATATGGAGCTGGTGCGTTCAGATATCTGTGACTTCTATTCTCCACAAAGGGCCGGGATAAAGTTTTTTACTTCTTTCTTCGACGATTTCTCGAAAAATGCGTTTGCGTATCTTCTCATATTTGAAGGATGAAGCGTTCGAGAACCTCAGGGACTTCAAGTTTGGAGCTGAGCGTCATACCGGTCTACAACTTAATAGACTCAGGAGTTATCAAGACAAAGGGCATTGTTCTTTGGATTCGCATGGTTCAGCTTAGAACATGGAATTGACTATGGAACATGCATCGTTCTTTGGATTCACATCGTTCAGCTTAGAACATGAAATTGACTATGGAACATGCATCGTTCTTTGGATTCACATCGTTTCACATCGTTCAGCTTAGAACATGAAATTGACTATGGAACATGCATCGTTCTTTGGATTCACATCGTTCATCTTAGAACATGGAATTGACTATGGAACAACATCTTCGTACTTTCCCAGTTATTTAAAGGAGCAGATAGGAAGGACGAGCAGTTAACAATAATGATGACTTCTATATCATTGTTCAAAGGGCCTTCCAGATTGTCTGTGAAAGAAGGTTGCACTTACGGTCATGTCCTTAGTATCGTTCGTCACTTCTGATGTAACTCTAGTTCAAAGTCAGATCCACATGAATATCGTTTGATTGTAGGAGTTTTTTTTGGACGACCGTATTAGCCAGAGTTGTTGGAACTTCTGTAGAAGAAGACGTAGTCCATGAAGGATTGTCTTTTAAGAGACAATATTTGAACCAGAAATCGAAGAGCAGTTAGCTAGAAGATTCAGGAGGTCAAAGGACCAAAGATGATCTTATCACCTATCATATGGAGGTCATACCACTTACCAATGATGAGGCGATGAAGACCAGGGACTCGGCCTGCTGGGAGGAGGCATTCTATGAAGAGATTGACCCCATAACAACACTTAGATGTTGATCAATATTCCTGAAGGAGCTAAACCTATCAGATGCTTATATATCTTCAGTAGAAGAAAATGGAAGCAGACAGAACAGTTGAGTTCAAGACTAGGCTTGTAGCCTAGGGGTTTTCTCAGATACAGGGGACTGAGTTTTGTGGCACCTCGTTGAAGTGTCATATATTAGGACGATAATTGCCGTAGCTGTTATTCATAAGCTGATTGTTTATCAGATGAAGGGAAGACAACAAGTCTTGGAGGAAGACAGTCATGAGATATTCACGGACAACAGTCAGAATTATTGTCCTTCAGGTTTGAAGACAGACTGCGGGTTGGTGATATCTTAAATACTGCCTGAAGCAAATCCCAGGATGTGGCAACAGAAGTTTGACAAGTCATCTAGTCAAAGTTATCGCAGGATCAACGAGACAGACAAGTGTGTGTACACAAAGTTTACTGATAATAAATGAGTCATCTTTTGTATCTATATGGACGACTGGCTAATCCTAGCAGCGGATATGGAAGTGTCACTAGAACAAAGATGTCCTTTTATCCAGTCTCAGGACAGAGGATTACATATATCATTTTTAAGGATATAAGATAATCCGGATGCCAAGGGGGCTTGCTCAATCACAAGAGTTGTGCATGAAGAACTGATCACACGCTTTATATTTCAGGGATGATACTCCTCAAGTGTGACATGAAGATGAAGCCTTATCCAAGGGAAAGCATAAGACAGTTGGTGTACTCAAGCATCATCAGGTGCATGATTCAAGCTGCGAGTACCACCTAGTCTGATATAGCTCTTGCTGTAGGGATGCCGAGTCAGTTCACGAGCAGTATGCGTGTTGTTGAACACTGAAAGCTGTAAAGAGAGTCATCAATATTCTCAAGTGGACTCAGTGGTATATCCTGCACTACAGCAGTTATCCAGATATGATGGAAGGCTTCAGTGATGCCAGTTGGTGCTCAGGAATTAAAGAAGAGTGAAAGATCCACAGGAGGACGTGACTTCTCCAGGAGTGGTGCTGCTATATCGTGAAAGTCGAAGAAGCAGTCTTTACTCTCAGACTTCTATGCACTATCAGCTGCAGCATATTAAGCATGATGGCTCTGTAAGCTCTCAGATGATCTTTCTATGGTTAATACACAGATTCGGGTGATACCGACATACTATGAAAACCAGGAAGCTGCAGTAGTGACATCTATTCATCTTTCAAAGGTTTGAAGAGAATTGTGTGAATAAAATACATGACACTGAATGAGCGCAGTCTGCGTTGATCATTACAATGGTTAAACGTTCGGAGCCAGGTGATTCTGGTAGATCCGTTCATAATAGGCCTCAAGGGCCAAAATAGAACACTGAATGAGCGCAGCTAGCTTGGATCATTACAGTGGCTAAAGATCAGAGTCAGATAAATCTGGCGGATCCGTTAATAATAGGCCTCAAGTGCCAGTTGATCGTAAGCACTATAAATGAGCGTAGTACTCCATGCTACCATAGGGTGACACCACCATGAGGTACCTTGACAGGGTAAAGCCTCGGCTTCAGACCATATCACAGCGACAGTACCACTGCAAATAGTCAGAGTCAAGCACTATAAAGGAGCGCAGTACTACATGTTACTGTGGGATGACACCACTATGAGGTACCTCGATAGGGTAAAGCCTCGGCTGCAGTCCATGTCACAGCGGCAGTAACACCGCACATAGTCAAGGACACAACGGATATGGGCTTGGAGGACCTCTAGTATTGCGTCTCTGCAATCCTACTATTTAGTTTTATGCTATTGGTTCAAAGAGAAATCTACCAGGCATCTAGCTATTGGTTCAAGGGAGGACCATTGACCAGGAGAATATCTGGTACAGTAGGTAGTTCTCAGGGATATTATGGGATATGTACCCGAAAATACTGTGGTCTACTATTTGTTCTTGATCATAATATTTTTTGTGGGATGATGGCTTTGACGCCTTAATGAGTTCTCGTGCAGAGTGAATGTCCGACGTGCGCTGGAGGAAGTACGAGTAGTTTTACCACTACAAGGGACTTGTATCCCATGCTATAGTAGCGTGACACCACACAAGGGACTGAACCTCGGCTTAGGACCATGTGTCACCCTCACATTTTCATTTAAGGGTAGTTTGGTAATTAACACGGATATTTTTATTTTAGGATTTATTGTATTTAAATATTGTGCATGTAATTTATTTATTTATTGTATTATTTATTGATTATTAGTTATAGATTTATTTTGGATTTGTGTAGTGGACCTAACCCATTCATTAGTTGCATGAACCCAACATTTAGATTAGTTTAGATTGAGCCCATAAAATTAGGCCCATGGATTAGGAGGATGGATTAATTAGTGAAACCATTAGACTAGAACCTCCGCCCTTAATTAATTTCTTCATGAGAGGACCCAAGGGGTATTTTGGATATTTTATATTGCTTGGGAGAGGGTTTATGACCAGCCATTAGAGGAGGAGAGAGAGTGTCTCTCATTTTATTTTTTTATTTCTAAATAGATCTAGATTTTCTCCCTTTCTAAATTCCTTCATTCCCTCACCATTCCTCACCAAATTTGCACCCAAATTCTTTTTCTATTCATCAATTGAGTCTACTACAACAAGGATCTACAGGAAGAAAATAAGGATCTAGAAGGAGGAGGTCAAGATCTAGAAAGAGGAGCTATTTTCCATTTTGGAGATTTTTTATTGGGAATCCATCTCCCAATAGGTACATTTTAGTTTTTTCTCTTCTAATACATTCTAAATCTGAGATTTAACCATGAGAAACTAACCCACATGCATAGGCTACCCATAGGAATTGGTTTTAGGTTCATAGGACACTTATGGTGGAAGTTATGTGCATTTTGATACCAATTTTGGGAGAATTCCGAGATTGGCACGTGTAGTGGTTGTCGGTCTAATAGATCTAATTGATATTTGATTGCTTGTTTGTGACTAGTGTCGTATCCACAATTGGATATGTGTAGGCCGTATCTCGTCAATTTGACGAAACTGGTTAATTTTGGGGGTTTTCTTCGACACGGGGAGTTGTGCACATCAATTCTTGACACGGACACGTAGTGAATCTAATTATGGTTCGTATATTTCATAATTAGTATTTTAGATTTGTTCGTGTCCTCCGGGATGCGTTTGGTTGTGTGTTGGAGCCGTATCCCAAGCGTATCATAGAATTAGTGTGATACGGGTGCGGTGCACTCCACGTGTTTGATTTATTGTCCTTTTTTCTATTTGTGCATGTGTGTGTGTATATATATATATATATATATATATATATATATATGTGTGTGTGTGTGTGTGTGTGTGTGTGTGTGTGTGTGTGTGTGTTTGTGTTTGTATTTATGTGTGAGGGTGTATACATAAATATATCTATCTATAGATATATGAGATTGTGTAGGTGTATATATATTTAGCTATAGGTAGTTGTGTTTATATATATATATATATATATATATATATATATATATATATATATATATATATAGCTAGTTATTATATGTGGGTGAATATATACATATCTATAAGTGTAGGTATGTTTGTGTATATATATATGTATATAGGAGTGTGTATATACTAGTTGATATCTATATGTATATATATGTGTGTGTGAGCATAGATGTGTAGTGTTGTGTTTGTTATATTGTGTGTGTGTGCACGAGTGGTTGTGTGTGCGCGTGTGCTGCGAGCAGCAGTCGCGGCGCAGTGCGGTGCAGGCACAGAGCAGTCGCGGTACAGCAGCAGCAGACTGTAACAGTAGTCGCGGAGCAGCACGGTGCAGGCGCGATGCAGTTACTGCGCAGCAGCAGTTGCGGTGCAGCGTGGTGCAGTCGCGGCACAGCCCGGTGCAGGCGCGATACAGTCGCGACACAGCAGCGCGCGGTGCAGTGTGCAGCAGTGTGCTACTGTGCAGTTTCAGCTAGTTTTCAGTAAGGTTCAGTTCACTTTTGAGGTATTGGGTTAGCAAGGTATCAAGGTAATTGGTTTATATATAGTTAGCTAGTAGTATTGTTAGTTGGGTTTTGGATTTGGCATGGAGTTTAAGTATTTGGTTTACGGTTATAGTTAGTGTATGAATAATTAAGTAGTTAGTATCTATAGTATGTATGTTTGGTATTAGTATATATATATATATATATATATATATATATATATATATATATATATATATATATATATATATATATATATATATATATATATATATATACTTGTTAGATATGTAGTAAGTTATTATGTAGGTATATGTATGTATGTATTGGTATGTATTATATGTTATTAGTTAATAGTTTTAATAGTTTAGTTATGTTAGTATAGTTTAGTATATGGGGGTTAGCTATATATATTAGCTAGATGTATTAGAATTTGAATTTTCTTGGGATACCAAGGTAATGTCAAGGTATTGAGGGATACTCAAGGTATTGGATAATGGGTTGGTTTAGTCTAGTTAGTTACTATAGTAGTTAGTTAGTTATATATGTTTGATTATGTAGATAGTTAGATATGTAAACTAGTATATATATGTTATGATTGATAGTTAGTCTCATATACTAATAGGTAGTGTATCTTGATAGTTAGTTATATTAGCTATACATATCTATGTATGATAGTATTATAATTAGTTCTATGTTATATTGAGATGTATATATTAGTGTTAGTTATAGCTAGTATTAGTTTGGGGTTTTATATATCTATTGGTATTAGTTATATGTTAGAGTTGGGTTACCTCGGGATACCTAGGTATTACCAAGGTATTGGGTCGATACCCAAGGTATTGAGTTTGGGTATTGAGATAGGTGCGATACGCATTGGTGCAAGGCCAAGGTATCCTAAATTCCTTATTTTAATATAGTATTAAGTATAATGATTTGTATATATATATATATATATATATATCTAAAATACTATTTTCATATAAACGAACTTGCGTATCTTAGGATACGACTTTTTGAATGCCTTTTAGTATCTTAGCTTAGATTGTATAGTACAGTTTCAAAGTGTTTTGACTTAGTGACTTAGTTTTAGACTCTTGCGACCTAGATTTCATCGGTTTGACCTAAAAATGGCTTTATGACTTAGAATTACATCAACTTAACTTATTTCTATTTTAGAACCTTGTATTGATGCAACATACCATATATAGGTTGTGTGGCACTAGCTTGGGCATCGAGAGACACACCTTGCTCAGGACTTCAGGCGAGTACATTTCTCTGATAGTTTTTAATTCTTGTATATATGCATGTTCTAGAATTGTATACATTGATCCCGACATAGTAATTTTACGGACTAGTACTAAATGGATCCCGTCAGGAGATGTTATCCACTACCGTGTTCAGCGGGTACTCGTGTATATTGCATCTCATCGTGTATATTGGGTATTGATTATATTTCATGTTCACACACTGCTCGTATTCAGTGTGCTTATTCGTGTACACCCACCGCTCGTATTCGGTGGTTATGATATTCGTGTACACCCACTGCTCGTGTTCAGTAGTTATATTTCATGTTCGTAGCGTGTCGTGATTGAATCCATCGGTATTAGTTGGGGGTGGGAGAGTAGGAGTTGATTATGTGATCAAAGTCCCATTGTTACATCGTGTACATTCTGGTTACGTACCTCACTTGTAATCGTCTTACCTGATCATGTTCACCCAACCCGATAACATAATGAACTTGTATTCTGAGGCACATTAGCTAGTTTAGATTGCAGTTATTTCATCATATTGTTGATATTCATATTGTTGTTCTATATTCTCGTATATTACCTGTATATCTATTATTCATCATTTATATATTTAGTGATCTTGTATTTCATTTCTATATCTGTTTATATGCTCTATTATGCTATTGAAACTGCTTTCAGAGGTATGTACTTCGCTCCAATTCTGACTGGATATATTTTTTCAGATGTTTGGCTTATAGAGCAGTGTCCCACATTCTACGGTCCACAGGACGGTGTATCTTTAGAGGATCCTTTGGTAGACTATGAGGACTTAGTTGCAGAGCCCGAGGAGGTCTAGTTTATTTGTGTTGGACTTGTATTATATTATATTATTAAGATTCTTTGGGTTGTATATTATTTCAGATTATGGTTTATATCTTATTCTTTCCTTCGCTATTCCATTCGTGCTTATATTCCTTAGTTTGTATTGTGATTGAGTTTAGTTATATTGTGAGATACCATTTTGTTCCTCCGTTTGGAGTTGAGATGATTGACAGGTACCATATTATATTGTTGAGATGCTAGATAGTTAGAAATGACCCAGACATTATTCTACCACCGATTCTGCGACGTAGGCTGGGCGTAACCACGTACTCGTGCCCGAATATCAGGGTGCGGATCATGACACGATGTCATAGCGATGGTAGCACCGCATATTAGCAGGTAGTCTAATTCTGAAAAGAAATAGAGAGTAGTAGTACAACTCTACAAAGAGGCATGTGACCTCATGCTACAGTGGGTGACACCGCCTGAGGGAGTGAACCTCAGCCTCGAGCTATGTCACAGCGGCGTAGCACCGCACGGAAGCGCAAGGCTTCATGCTGGGAGGTAGTACAACAATACTAAGAGGTTTTTGACCTCATGCTACAGTGGTTACACCACATGAGGGAGTGAACCTCGGCTTTAAGCCATGTCACAATGGCATAGCACCGCACAGGAGCACAAGGCTCCATGTTGTGTGTAATAATGACACTACTAAGAGGCATATGTCCTCATGCTACAGTGGTATGACACCATAAGAAAAGGATCCTCGACCTTGGGTGGCCATGTCATGTGGCGTAGCACCGCACAGAAGCGCAAGGCTTCATGCCGGATAATAAACTCTCAATAGTGGAAGAACTCACCTAAGTGTATGGATAAAGATGTAGGCCGTCTCTTGAGAAAAATCTTGTAGACGCCCAAGATACATATACTGAGACCAGGTCAGCACATGGCCTTTAACGTGCGACCGGATAGCACAACTGAGGTCATTATGTGAGTGAGAAGAATAGAAGCTATGGTGCATAATTCAAGGCCTAGTCCATTTTTATATCTCACTATTGTTTGACCCATGCGAAAAAATTCAAGTCGTTGGCAACATCTATCCTAATGCATGCTGGCAGTCACTGTGAGGATTGCTCAACCATATATTATGATATATGTGGGGGATTGTTGGTATTTTTACTACCAAAATAATTCAAATTAGCGACGCCTGAAAATGTCGCTAAATGACCTAAAAATATCGCTAAAAAAATTAGCGACGTAATTAGCAATGTTTTAATGAAGTCGTATTTAAGCTAGTCGTTGACAGAAAAAATGTTGCAAAACGTCGCTATAGCGACATATTTGTGTCGCTTATATTTTTCTTATTAGTGACGTTTAGCGACTCAACGTCGCTAATTTAGCGACATATTTTTTGTCGTCAAACGTCGCAAAAATTTTTTTTTAGCGATGTTTTGCAACACATTTAGTGACATTTTATTGACCTGACAAATAATGCCATGTCAGCAATTTAGCGACATTCAGCGACGTATTTAGCGACGTATATAAATGTCGCTAAACGTCGCTAAATTTTCAGTAAAAAAATTAAAAAAAATATAAAATGGTTTCCAAACCAATCTTCATGCAGTTTATGAATTTCTAATTTATATAAATAGACCCGAAGCAACCCTCCGTTGAATTCTCTGGGTTTGTCGACCCCTTCGGTGGAATACTCAACACCGGTAAATTAACATACATTTAATATGAATAAAATAAATACACAGACTTATAATAGTTCATAAAAATAGACAAACCCGGAGCAACCCTCCGTTGAATTTTCTGCGTACGAAATATCACAAAAGTATATAAAATATCACAGTCACACAATAAACACAAAATAAAAGTATCACGGTCACACAAAAAGCATAATATAAAAGTATCACAGTCACACAATAACCACAATAAAAGAATCACAGTTACACCATAAGTCTTATCCAATTTCTCAATCTCGATGATATCTAATACGCTGGAGCAGATACCAGTCCCTCAGATACTTTGCATAAATATCGTCTATGTGATCAATCTTCGCTATAGGTGCTGGGTGACTGGAACTCCCCCTCTGAGCTGGTGCCTCCCCAACAGTAGGAGGCACCACTTCCTCCTTAACAGTAGAAGTTGCCACTTTCTCCTTAATAACCGCTTCCAATTTAACAGTAGGAGGTATCTTTTCCTCCTTAACATTCACTTCTTCCTTAATAATTGGAGATATCACTTCCTCCTTAACAGTAGGAGGTGCCTCTTCCTCCTTAATATTCACTTTCTCCTTAATAGTAGGAGGTATCACTTCCTCCTTAACAGTAGGAAGTGGCTCTCTCAAGCGACGTGCACGTGCTCGGGTCATGGGTACCATCTGGTAAGATAGATGAAAACAAAGAATATAATTGATAACGTATATAAATATATGTATCCATATAGTTAATATAGATGTTACGTTCCACATTAAAAATACAGTACAAAATTCCTTAACTAATTTCTTAATTTGGGAAATACTAAATATTTTATAAACTATCCAAATACAAAATTATAAATACTTATTTATCGATACTGCGACCCAACTTAATTTAGCATCACTCCATAAGCATGTTGCATACTGAGGTAACCAAGGACTTGATAAAAATGTGCATCATTGGTGAAAATTTGTAGTTAATGGAAAGTAGTACATAATTCATGGATGGTTGCTTAGGTGTAGTCCATCTACATGGGGACTTGTACTGCTTCACTGCCTAATGGTTCTGGCTTCTATGGGTTTTGCTAAGTTTGCTTGTACGGTAAACTTTGTGTCTTATGGACCATTTTGTGATCTATAGTTTTCTTGTGCTACTAATATTCATGTTTCTGAACATAATATATAAGTTATATGATATACTTCTTTCTTTTTGTTAAAAATTATATTTTCAAAATTTCCATGTAATTAAGGAATTCTACAAGTGTAATTTTATGTCGCCCTTTCAGTTCTTATATGTTCATGTTATTGTACTCATAGATAGTATTTTCTTGTTGCAATGATCCTAATATAGTTAGGCTGCATGCTAACTAGAACAGTTATGTATGCTTGATTGATCATTGGTAGATACTATTCATATTGTGTATGTCAATGCTAATCCTTATTTTGCAGGGATAGGACAAGTGGACTATTGGTAAGAATCGCTAATAAGCGATATATAATATATTTTACATATTCAATTTATACTGCTGATCCTATAACATGCTTTCATTATGCTGTTGGATATCGTGATTACTGTGAAATGAATTTAGTTCGTAAATAGAAAGATCACAATTCTAAATATTGTATATGTCACATAAATTTGTATATGATACATAAATTTGTCCCAATCCATCTCCATCGTTGTCACTACTTATGGTGATTCTAAGCTGATAATCAGTTATATGTTTCTTCCTGTATTAGAAGATTTTGTGATAGTATAGAAATGGTATTGAGATAATATTGGCATAACATGGAAGAAAGAAGGGTGAATAGCTTAGAGTTGGGAATGAGGACATATAGGGTTAGGGTTTTATTTTTTATTTCTTTTTATCATAATGGAGTTATAGTTTAAATGGAGGATTGTGAGAGTCTCGTCTTGTAATGTATTATGATTCCAATGCATTATTATTTTTATATGACATGAGGTACAAGATAATATCTTTCCTATATGAGAAGGCTATATTTACAAAATATAATAAAGTAGAAAAGTATTCTCTTAAGCAAAAGTGTCATGCCCCTCTTCCCAGAATACGGTGAGCCGGGTACGTAACATTATCCCCAGGCTACGAACCATACAAATACACCTGTACTCGTATTTGCGATTGTTGCCCGTAAGGTTTTAGGATAAGATTATAGCAGGTCACATAGTGCATAATATATTAAATAACAAGTTGACTACATGATATCCTAATCTATAAGTAGAAAATTTACTATTCTACCCGATTACAACCATTTACCCAATATCCTAATCTATAATTCAGAGTGATTAATGCGTTAACTTAAAATACGATTCTGACTAGAATTTATTTTAGTGAATTCTTCAGTGTTCGCCTTATACCTACGTCATAATAAGTAATACTCATAATTATTATAATTACAACCACAATCACAGTCATTATCAATAATTATTAAGCATAACGCATCAACGGACAACAGTTTACCGTATAACATCTAACATCTATCAATATCTGCTTTGTCAACTGAATTCCGTAACCTGTCATCAGTATAATAGTCCACCCCTACACCAAACAGGGATAAGAAAATAGATTACGGCACCGGAGCAGCTTACGTAACAGTTGACTGACAAGCAGTACATCCTAGCTAAGAAATCAACAATCAATCGGAATCACAAACACAGACAAGTTTTCTAAATGATGATGATGCAATTTGGAGAACAACCTTTAAATAACCACTTTAACTAGTTTTTTGCCAACAATTCCATATACCAGGGATCAAGCTGTGACTTGATGGCACGGTGCTTAGAATCCGGCCCTGCCCTTATGGGCTTAAATCTTGAATTCACCTATTCGATAATTTTGAATCGAAATAGGTGCACTTATATTCAGGTGACTTGAACAGGATGGCATGGGGTTATGATCCGGCCTAACCCTTTTTGGGCCTAATCTTGAATTTACCCATTCGATGGTTTTTGAATCGAAGTAGGTGTACTTATATTCAGATGACTTGAACAGGATGACACGGGATTATAATTCGGCCCAGCCCTTTTTGGGCCTAAACATGAAAGTGAGCTAAGCCTCACCCGCTCACTTCGCAAGGCCTTACGAAAGAGCTTTACTGCTGATCAGCTATACATATAATTAATATGTCACATAATTTCGTAGGTGGTATTTATGTTGTTCTCCCCCGCCCAATGCTTTCTAGCCTAATTCTACAGACAATCCTTATTCTATTATCTTGTATTCAAGTCTCTGCTCTGTATATTACGTTTACTATTATTTATGCAAAAATACATTTCCAGGATAAAATAAGATATATACTTTTCATTTTATTCACAATCCAGGATGTAGGTGTCAAGTTATCAAAACACGAATTCCAGGAACATTATTTATACAGAGCAGATTATCAGGAATCTATATTTTAAATTTTGTTGAGTGACTTGTGTCCTTGTCCTACATATCCTGGACTCTGGCTAATCATCCCCTAATTAATTCACAGTTGTCGGTGGTCTGTCGCTAAAAGTATATTAACTAAAGTTTAGGGTTAGGGATATCGGCAATAATTTTGGATATCGAAATATTGGTTAACTTCCGAAATTTTTAAAAAATTTGTCAGAGTCTCCTTTGTATTTCGGCTTCCAAAAATTTACAGTTTTATATATTTGACCCATAGCAACCCTCCGTAGCATTTTTCGGGTTCGCCGACCCCTTCGATGGAGCAACTCTCAACACCGGTACACACGCAGTTTCAATATCAAGAAGCAATATAATTAGAACTTCAATGATAGAATTTCTTACCGAATTCTATTACTATAGCTAATTGTAATCGCTCCACTTTATTCAAGAACAAAGATATAGTTAGCAAGATATTTATCACAAAAATAATACATAAGGTCAAATTTCAATCCATGATCATGAATATCTACATGCCGAAATATACATATATATTTTTAATATTTCTCCTTTGTAGAGTATTGATCATCACCTCGCTTTATGATAAAGTTCTAATTCTAGTATAGTGTTTGTGTCGTTATAATACAAGAGTACCAAGATTTGGATTTCATATATTTATTAGAATTTTATGAACTTCTAAGTTCTTCTTCATATCAGATTATTATTAAACCTAATTTAGTTCAAATGCTCAAGGAATCCTTCTCACACTCCTATAACATTCCCAAATATTCATTTAAAATATGATGCTTAGTTCATTTTGGAATGGTGAACTCTATATCATGTCATAATTAAATTTCAAAGTTATCAGCAATTCTGACAAGGCTAATATCATGTCTGAAAATAACTTTTAAACCTATCGGAGTGCCTATACTAATTCATGTCATCATTATAGTCAAAAATAGAACTAAAGGTAGTTATGCTAGACCTTATTCAATATTAAGTTGGGACATAAACTAACACATGTCTAAGCGTTAGCTCATTCGTAACCAAATGAGGAAGTTCTTATTTCTAAGCCTAAGGGAAAGTTAAACTTTTATGAAAAATATATTTAAAACATATACATATATATGCATTCTAAGTCATACCATGCATACAATTTCCATACAAGACACATACTAACTTTTGATACCAACTAGGATACGATAATTATCCATAGTATCATATATATATATATATATATATATATATATATATATATATATATATATATATATATATATATATATAGAACATGCCAATTTTTATCTCATATAACATTCCATGTATGCAAATATGACCTAAGGTTTATATATATAATATCTCTAACAAATATATTACAACCCTTGTACAATTTAATTATGAAATTGAACCGTTATTTCCTTGTGTTTGTGTGTCCGAATCGTGTCCAAGCTCTATGTTAAAGTGTCCAAAATTCTTCGAACACGTGTCCATATCACAACATTATGAATCTAAGTTCTTACTCTTATCTTATATACTAGAACAACCTAATTAAATCTTATCCTAATTATTTTCCTACTTAACAACAAATATGTTAAAGTTAACAATATTGAAGAACGAAAAAAATTAGAAAATATAGAAGATACGAATTAAGTAAGGAAGAGGGCTTGCACACTATGGATATGAATTTCTGAAATAGTAGATGGAAAGAATATTTAGGCAACACTTTATAAACACAAACAACTTAAAAGAAAGAATTGAGAGTCAAGGAGGAGGGCTTGCCTTGGTTTGGTTTTCCAAATCGAAATCGATCCTTGATTTCCTATATTCTTCCCCAAATATAATTATTTCAGAATTTCAGAATCATATAATCCAAATTTAAGATCTAACCTAGGTTTAAAATTGGAAAGGATTAGGAAAATACAAATTATACCTAGAGTTGGAGAGAAAATCAGAGGAGGAAGATGGAGGAAGCCGGTGGTGGGGGTCCGGGGTCGCCGGAGCTTGGTAGCCGACGATGAAGCTGCCAGTGGGGACGCATGTGGCCACGGGCGGCGAGGTGCACAGCCACGGGCGACGGAATGCGTGCCTGCGAGCGGCACTGGCACAGCGGCCGCGGCAACGGCAATAGCCGCAGCAGCAGCAGCAGTGGTAACAGCGGTAGCAGGAGCAGTAACAACAGTGAAGAGAGAGAGAGAGGAGGAAGAAGAAGAGGATGGAGAAAAGGGTGGAGATGGAGAATATATGAAGAATAAGTAGAGAGGAGGAAAGCGGTGCTGGTATTGGTGTGGGTATTGGAAATGGAGAAGAGGGGAGGGGAAGCCATGTGTCATATGGAAAAAGGAGATGGAGTGTGATGAAGCCAGGTGTGTAGGTATTAGGTGAGTCATAGGGAATTGGAGAATGGAAATTACGGTGGGTTTGATGGTTTATCTCCCCCTTATTTGTTGTTTATCCATTAAGGGCCCTCCTAAAACTTGGTATTTGCAATTTTACCAAAAGTCCTAATTTGCAAACCTAATTTGGGGTTCATAAACTCAAAGTAAAACAAAATTTTCGCTTATAGAATAATTTCAAAATACAAAACTTATAACAATAAATGGAAATAAAAATATAATAATAATTAAAATTTTTTTTTAACTGAACATAATAATTATAAAATAGAACTATTACACTGTCACGCCCCAGTCCCAAAATACGTAGGACTAGGAATACGTAACACGCCCAGCCGTATGTATACGAACTCCAATATATGGAAACCATATACACACGTACGATGTACATGAATATTCAATCCACTAGTGGTAATATACTGTCACAACAAGTCATACACAATCTATATCTCATCCATATCACAAATAATAAGTAGGAATAAAGAGCTGAATGATATCTGAATATCAAGATGAGTATCTAGTCTGATAGTCGGGTGGAAACAAATCCACTACAAAATGACTATACTGAAGTAGCAACATGGATCTCTAAACAACGATAATAAAATCACAGATACTCAGAAGGTAAGACCTCCTCAGTCTGGTAAGTAGAGTCAGGTCCAGGTCCGTACTCCTGGGGATACTCCTGCTCGTCCATATCTGGAAAGGGACCAGGTCCTCAGAGGAACGTAACAAGATACATATAAATATGCCAACAAAGTACTGAAATATAAACATCTAATGGGTCGCCTAACCGTCTAAGTGAATGCAGTTTGAGAACAACTTTCCAACACGTGGGTTATCTGACCAAAAATGGGATTGGCATGGTTCTCTTGGAGATCCAGGGGCCTACAAAGCATGTCATCTTTTGAACGGCAGAGGCCGCCTGATAATATAATATATAGTGGTCATCACCACCCGTCTCTCCGGCGGATAATCCGGGCGCACATGAAAAAAGTGCAAAGGAGCCCAAACGCTTTACTTATTGTTCTCCCCACCCCATGCTCTAAGCATGCCACATCCATGACACGATAAAACCTCTAAATAACTGCCAGGTCTACTAGCATACAAAGTTTCTATCATCCCTAACGCACGGCCCATCCGTACAGGAGGCCAGACCTGTCACGCAGTCCATGATCTATATGAGACTCACAACTCGTGTGATAGCTGTGTCACGGACAATGAACCTAATGATGCTCCATAATAATGGGATGGTCTCATAAAGTAGGTCCAAATATACATAAGTAAAACATGATACGACGACACCGTCGTTGCACCCAAGTTTCCTTGGACGCACAATTTATGTAGCAGTTAAAATAAATAAACTAAATAGGCAGAAATAAAACATGCGTGCATTATATGGAATGTAAATAATAGTACAATGGTAAGGTATACTTGTCGGGCAAGAATTCTGTATAGTGCACGTCCAAAACAGTGTTTTTAGTTTGTGTAAGAAGTAGGGTTAGGGTTTGGGAGAGTTTGCAACATATATATAGAGATAAGAGGCGGTGGGGAAAATTTTAGTGGTCTCAAATGCCACTGCTGCTGCTGTTTCTTTCTTTCTTTGGCTTGGTTTCGGTTGAGGAGAGTTTAGTAATACTAGAGTTAAGAAGCGATGGAATGAGAAGGCTCACACGCGCGGAGAAGGGGAAGGAAAGTTTGTTTTTGCTACTGCTGTTGTTGATATTTCTTCTCCTAACGGGTCCGGGTAGGGGCTAAACGGGTAGTGGTTTTAGGATAGCGGGTTTGGATTTCGGGTTGAGATCCAATAGGAATTTCTTTCTAATTAATTATATACATATATATATACACATAGAAAATTCTAAAAATTTATATTGGTGTATATCATTAAGCTAGCAACTGTCCAAAGGGGTCTCCTACATGGAATAAATTAGAAAAAATTTATAATGGCTCCATAATCCTCTAATTATACAAACATCTTAAATAAAATTAAATAAAAATCTATTCCCTCTATTTAGCTCATAACTACAAAATAAATTAATAATTAATACGGTTTTCAGAATTAGAGATTTTACATTCTACCCAACTTATAAAAATTATCCTCGAAATTAAAACTAAGCCACAGTAGAAAGTCAAGGATGGTAGAAGATATAAATTAACAAGGTAAATTTATACCTTGGTCAACGAATAGGTTCAAAAAATGTTCGCGCCTGCCGTTCTCGCGCTGCCAAGTTGATTCTCCCTGTCTATTCATCTGCTGAGCTGGCTTTGGTGTTGGAAGTGCTAGCTCCTGTACTGGCGGTAAAAGTGTCACTGTCTGCTGCATTGGACAGTCTCTTACCAAATGCTGTTCGGAACCACAACTTATACATTGTCCTAAGCGGTTCCGATAATCTTTCAAAATATGCCCGTGTCTCCCACAATAATTATATTGGGGCCTCTCCAGAATCTGGTACAGTCCGGCTCTGTGTTGATACGGTTGTTATTGTTCCAAAGGATGTCTGATAGGTCCTCCTTGTTGTGTCCTTATTGGTCCCGGGTACGTCCTTGCTGGTCCTTGTTGTGTCCCCAGCTGACCTCTTTTTCCTCGGCTGATGGTTTCTTGCAATCTGACTTCTGTCAGTAACTCAGCATAAGAGATCCGGGACTATGAGCTTGTGTAATATTGGAACTCCTGGGTCAGTCCGCGGTGAAATCTCTTAGCCTTGGCCAAGTCAACTGGTATCAGGGCAGCGCCATATTTACTAAGACGACTAAACTCAGCATCATACTCGTCTACTGTTTTGTTCCCCTGCTCCAGGTGGAGAAACTGATCGTACAATGCATCTTTGACGGTGTCCGAGAAGTACTTCCTTTCAAAGCACTCCAGGAACTGCTCCCATATCTGGTATGTACCCAGCTGACGCTCCATGGATTCCCACCAGTGATAAGCATTACCATCTAGAAGCGTCCTTACACCTGTCATCCATAGGTCTGCAGGTAGCTGCGATGCTTCTAATAATTTTTGAGTGTGAGTGATCCAGTTGGTAGTTTCCTTTGGGCTTTCAATGCCTTTGTACGACCTTAGACCCATCTGTACAAAGTCCTTTACTGAACCAACTCTAGATCGAGGTACTGGAGCTAGTACTTGAGCTGGTACAGTAGTCTTTGCAGCCATTCTTTCAAGTGCTGCTAGGAACTCTTGTCTCTGTTCTGCTGCTTGCTGTCTCTGTTCCTGTATCATCATCTGGAAGAATTAGAACAGTTGTGTCTAGCCATCCTGCGGTGTCGATGAGACTGGAAAGTTCCTATTAGGTGGAACGGGAAGATCAGATGGAGCTGGATTGTGAATCTGTCCATCTGATCTCGGAAGTCTAAGATTTGTGGAGGTCCCTCCTTGAGTCTGACCATTGACTCCAGGAGTTGTGTCGCCATCGGCGACAGTACATCCCTTCTGCATATCCATCTCTCTGCAGGTGATGTACACAATGATTAGAAGAAGTACATAAATTAAACAGGATGCAAGCATTAAACGGAATATAGAAGCATGAATTGTGTTGTGGAATTGCCCACGGAAAACAGAGATTCAAAACTGTCGGCGTAAAATATGACTTCAGAGCTGCCTGCGTAAAAGTCTGCGTAAAAAGTCTGCGCGTAAAAGATCTGCGCGTAAAATCTGCCCGCATAAAGTCAGCGTAAAAATCTGTCTGCGTAAAGTTTGCGCGTAAAATCTGCGTGCGTAAAGTTTAGCATACGTTGCAGCGTAAAGTCGTACGAGGAACTTTTTGTATTTCCTTGGATTAATTTGTCAGACAAATCAGTGAACCTGACATCTGACAAAAGTACTGCACGATGATTGAGAGGACGGTTGTGATAATGATTTTTTTTGCACAGAGACCCAGGTTGTCGTTTAGTGACATATTTGATACAAGTCGTTTTTACACATCCAAAAGGAAGAAGAATGGAGTCTTCTGAATACGCTGCCTCCAGAAATGATTTTTACGCTCAAAATGAGACAAAATCAGACACCACGTCAAAAAGATGTTTGTTGCACAGGGCTCGAGGCATATCTCTGCATTTAATGCACGAGATTTGATCTAATTGGTCATGACTGGGAAAACTAAGACTATGACAAATACGCTTCCATCACCATCATTATATTTTACGCCCAATCAGGCTACTCTATGCTGGTTATCTACTATTCCTGAATCCTCAAGTTTACGTAAGGGCAGTTACCTACGTGGCTTGTATGACGTGTCATACGCAGGATTAGGAAGACTATTTGAACGTGGGTAGCAGTTGTCATTACTGCAGCGTAAAATAGGCAATCTTCTTCATAGCTTGACTTTTTACGCCAACAAGACAGTCTTTTGGCTTTTACGCCAACTAGGCAATCATTTGGCTTTTACGCCAACAACAGTCATTTGGCTTTTACGCCAACAAGGGTAAAGGGTTTTTGGCGTAAAACTTTGTTTATCCAAACATAGGATGGTTGAAAGGAAGAATGAGGTTTCAGTCAAGTATGGATAAGATCCTTATACTCTATTCCTATACGCAGGCTTGTTCGGTACAGTTACGTAACCGAGACAATATATTCTTGACCTGCATGGGCCACCACCAAAAACATGTCACGCCCCAGTCCCAAAATACGTAGGACTAGGAATACGTAATACACCCAGCCGTATGTATACGAACTCCAATATATGGAAACCATATACACACGTACGTTGTATATGAATATTCAATCCACCAGTGGTAATATACTGTCACAACAAGTCATACACAATCTATATCTCATCCACAGTACAAATAATAAGTAGGAATAAAGAGCTGAATGATATCTGAATATCAAGATGAGTATCTAGTCTGATAGTCGGGTGAAAATAAATCCACTACAAAACGACTATACTGAAGTAGCAACATGGATCTCTAAACAACGATAATAAAATCACAGATACTTCAAAGGTAAGACCTCCTCAGTCTGGTAAGTAGAGTCAGGTCCAGGTTCGTACTCCTGCGGATACTCCTGCTCGTCCATATCTGGAAAGGGACCAGGTCCTCAGAGGGATGTAACAAGATACATATAAACATGCCAACAAAGTACTGAAATATAAACATCCAATGGGTCGCCTAACCGTCTAAGTGAATGCAGTTTGAGAACAACTTTCCAACACGTGGGCTATCTGGCCAAAAATGGGATTGGCATGGTTCTCTTGGAGATCCAGGGGCCTACAAAGCATGTCGTCTTTTGAACGGCAGATGCCGCCTGATAATATAATATATAGTGGTCATCACCACCCGTCTCTCCGACGGAGAATCCGGACGCACAGGAGAAAAGTGCAAAGGAGCCCAAACGCTTTACTTATTGTTCTCCCCACCCCATGCTCTAAGCATGCCACATCCATGACATGATAAAATTTCTAAATAACTGCCAGGTCTACTAGCATACAAAGTTTCTATCAGCAGCCATCCCTAACGCACAGCCCATGCGTACCCAGACCTGTCACGCAGTCCATGATCTATATGAGACTCATAACTCGTGTGATAGTTGTGTCACGACCAATGAACCTAATGATGCTCCATAATAATGGGGTGATCTTATAAAGTAGGTCCAAATATACATAAGTAAAACATGATACGACGACACCGTCGTTGCACCCAAGTTTCCTTGGACGCACAATTTATGTAGCAGTTAAAATAAATGAACTAAATAGGCAGAAATAAAACATGCGTGCATTATATGAAATATAAATAATAGTACAATGGCAAGGTATACTTGTCGGACAAGAATTCTGTATAGTGCACGTCCAAAACAGTATTTTTAGTTTGTGTAAGAAGTAGGGTTAGGGTTTAGGAGAGTTTGCAACATATATATAGAGATAAGAGGCGGTGGAGGAAATTTTAGTGGTCTCAAAAGCCACTGCTGCTGCTGTTTCTTTCTTTCTTTGGCTTGGTTTCGGTTGAGAAGAGTTTAGTAATACTAGATTTAAGAAGCGGTGGAATGAGAAGGCTCACACGCGCGGAGAAGGGGAAGGAAAGTTGGTTTTTGCTACTGCTGTTGTTGATATTTCTTCTCCTAACGGGTCCGGGTAGGGGCTAAACGGGTAGTGGTTTTAGGATAGCGGGTTTGGATTTCGGGTTGAGATCCAATAGGAATTTCTTTCTAATTAATTATATACATATATATATATATATACACATAGAAAATTCTAAAAATTTATATTGGTGTATATCATTAAGCTAGCAACTGTCCAAAGGGGTCTCCTACATGGAATAAATTAGAAATTTTTTATAATGGCTCCATAATCCTCTAATTGCACAAATATCTTAAATAAAAATCTATTCTCTCTATTTAGCTCATAACTACAAAATAAATTAATAATTAATACGATTTTCAGAATTAGGGATTTTACATACACTCTATCCACCTTTCAAAAATTTCGTCCTCGAAATTTAAAATTTAGGAATAAGCTTTTCAAAACAATATCAATGTAATCAAGGTATTCTATCCACCTTACAAAAATAAAGTAGTAATCTATTTTCAAATAAATATTTTCAAATTCATAATTATAAATTTTATGAAGATGGAGATAATATAGAGACTTGAAGTCATTAATAATCTTAAAGTTGTATGAAATCAGTAGAATGGTTAACTAGGTCACCATTATATTTTCTTATTTCTTATTTTCTTACGTGATATAGTAATCTTGTATGCCACGCCAATGTACACATGGTTGCAATCAAGATACAATTTTACTTATCAGGATTCATGGCTGCAACTTTTGCTACCACGCCATTGATGTCCATAAAATGAGAAGAGATTAGGATTGTGAATGAGTCTTACAAGTCAGGGTATTCTTAGAAATCAAAACATATTCAAGAATCAATAATTTTAAGTTTTCAAGTTTCCTAAATATAATTTGCATTACCTTTATCATAGTATCAAAACTAATAATATAAGATATATTCATATATCTATACCATCAAAAGTATTAAATTATTCAAGTCAATGATTTTTTAAGTCCAAATTGGGTTAAAACAAAATCAAAGTCTGAATATCAACTTTGAATCCATTTTAGAAATATTATGTTTTGATCCCCAAAATCTTATTAAATATCTGAACCATGTTTCAAGAATATAGTGTATCGCCAGTCCGGATGGCTGCAACGATTTCTCTTTTCATGTTCCAAACTGATTAACTGCAGGTTCTTCTGTGTGGTCAAATCAGTTGATAAATTATCGGGTTCTTGACATAATAAATAAGCATTTAATCATAGAAAATTCAATCACAGAGAGTCCAATCAAAATGTTGCTTCACAAGAAGTCAAATGAATAATGAGTAAGTAATAAATATAGATATTAAATGGAGAATAGTTCCCAAAATTTGGGGTTGTTACTAAAGATAGAATTGAATGGATAAACTGAGAATATTATTCTAGGTTTTCAATCAACAAAATATTGAATGAAGCAAGGGAATTAAATATTTTTTTGAAGAAGGTCGGATCTGTGAAATGATTAGATATCGAAAATTTTAATAAAAAAAATGAGTCATGAGTTAAACAATCATAATATCAAGAGAGGGAGGAATGATACCTTAAATAACTATATATAATAAATAATCATAATATCAAGAGAGGGAGGAATGATACCTTAAATAACTATATATAATATATATATATATATATATGTTATACATATTCCTTAAGCAAGATATTGCTAGTACTAACTTACCCGACAATTCTTTCAAGTAATATTATATATCTATAACCACCCCCACCCCCGCCCCCATAATAAATATTACATCCAATCTAAATAGAAATCTATATCCTTATTGGCCTATTGACTTCATAACCCTTATATCCCTTTTTAATTTCTAATTATATAATAGTTCTAGATGAATCTTAACTCCAGGTTTCCTAAGGATACCCAGTTGAGGTCTTTACAGAATTTTATAGATCCTTCACCAATTCAAACGAGAGTACTTGTCTAATGCTCTCTGAATTACTTAACCTAAATTTTCTGATCATATCTATCCTTATACTATCCTTGATATCCTGAATATCATTTATACCCTTAATTCTTTAACCATATGGGATGTCAGTAAAGAATCTATTAAGTAAGGATATATGAAACATAGTCTGAATAGATAAACCTATAGGTGTTTTCCATTCTAGGTTCTATGTCTATCTTTCCTGAGAGCATGTCCTAGGTTTCACAATTTAACCTATATAAGCCTCCTCAAAGTTTGGTCTTCATCATATCCTAGGTTCTCTATCTTTCGGGACCCACCTATGTTTCCCAAAAGCTAGACCTGCATCTTATCCTAGGTTCTTCATCTTTTGGAACCTACATAGGTTTCCTAAAAGTATGACTTGCATGGGCCACCACTAAAAAGATGTGTCACGTTCCGCTTTCCAGAATACGGTGAGCCGGGTACGTAACATCATCCCCAGGCTACGCACCATACAAATACACATGTACTCGTATTTGCGATTGTCGCCCGTAAGATTTTAGGATAAGATTATAGCAGGTCACATGGTGCATAATATATTAAATAACAAGTTGACTACATGATATCCTAATCTATAAGTAGAAAATTTACTATTCTACCCGATTACAACCATTTACCCAATATATGTAACAATACAGTTATACCTTTAATAAATAATAAGAATAATCTGGTTTCAGTAGATCTCCTGAAAAGTAGCATCACGTTCCTACTCTCCAACTATTCTTCAATGTCTGATAGCAGCTTCCCTTGGCATTGCTACAAAACTAGTGAACAATACTAGGTTGTCAAACGACATGCAAGCCCTCAGTCAAAGGCGAAAGTAAAATAAAATAAATCGAGAATCTGAGAAGAATTAGGATTCTCGAAATTCTGGAGTAAAGGAACTAGATAATTCAGAGTGATTAATGCGTTAACTTAAAATACGATTCTGACTAGAATTTATTTTAGTGAATTCTTCGGTGTTTGCCTTATACCTACGTCATAATAAGTAATACTCATAATTATTACAATTACAACCACAATCACAGTCATCATCAATAATTATTAAGCATAACGCATCAACGAACAACAGTTTACCGTATAATATCTAACATCTATCAATATCTGCTTTATCAACTGAATTCCATAACCTGTCATCAGTACAATAGTCCACCCCTACACCAAACAAGGACAAGAAAATGGATCATGGCACCGGAGCAGCTTACGTAACAGTTGACTGACAAGCAGTACATCCTAGCTAAGAAATCAACAATCAATCGCAATCACAAACACAGACAAGTTTCCTAAATGATGATGATGCAATTTGGAGAATAACCTTTAAATAACCACTTTAACTAGTTTTCCGCCAATAATTCTGTATACCAGGGATCAGGCTGTGACTTGATGGCACGGTGCTTAGAATCTGGCCCTGCCCTTATGGGCTTAAATCTTGAATTCACCTATTCGATAGTTTTGAATCAAAATAGGTGCACTTATATTCAGGTAACTTGAACAGGATGGCACGGGGTTATGATCCGGCCCAGCCCTTTTGGGACCTAATCTTAAATTCACCCATTCGATGGTTTTTGAATCGAAGTAGGTATACTTATATTCAGGTGACTTGAACAGGATGGCACGAGGTTATGATCTGGCCCAGCCCTTTTTGGGCCTAAACAGGAAAGTGAGCTAAGCCTTACCCGCTCACTTCGCAAGGCCTTACGAAAGAGCTTTACTGCTGATCAGCTATACATATAATTAATAGGTTGCGGGATTTCGTAGGTGGTATTTATGTTGTTCTCTCCCGCCCAATATTTTCTAGCCTAATTCTACAATCAATCCTTATTATATTATCTTGTATTCAAGTCTCTGCTCTATATATTATGTTTACTATTATTTATGCAAAAGTACATTTCCAGGATAAAACAAGATATATACTTTTCACTTTATTCATAATCCAGGATGTAGGTGTCAAGTTATCAAAATATGAATTCCAGGAACATTATTTATACAGAGCAGATTATCAGGAATCTATATTTTAAATTTTGTTGAGTGACTTGTGTCCATGTCCTATATATCCTGGACTCTGGCTAATCATCCCCTAATTAATTCACAGTTGTCGGTGGTCTGTCGCTAAAAGTATATTAACTAAAGTTTAGGTTAGGGATATCGGCAATAATTCTGGATATCGAAATATTGGTTAACTCCCAAAATTCTTAAAAAATTCGGCAAAGTCTCCTTTGTATTTCGGCTACCAGAAATTTACAGTTTTATATATTTGACCCAGAGCAACTCTCCGTAGCATTTCCCGGGTTCGTCGACCCCTTCGATGGGCAACTCTCAACACCGGTACACACGCTGTTTCAATATCAAGAAGCAATATAATTAGAACTTCAATGATAGAATTTCTTACCGAATTCTATTACCATAGCTAATTGCAATCACTCCACTTTACTCAAGAACAAAGATATAGTTAGCAAGATATTTATTACGAAAATAATACATAAGGTCAAATTTTAATCCATGATCATGAATATCTACATGCAGAAATATACATATATATTTTTAATATTTCTCCTTTGTAGAGTATTGATCATCAGCTCGCTTTATGATAAAGTTCTAATTCTAGTATAGTGTTTGTGTCGTTATAATACAAGAGTACCAAGATTTGGATTTCATATATTTATTAGAATTTTATGAACTTCTAAGTTCTTCTTCATATCATATTATTATTAAACCTAATTTAGTTCAAATGCTCAAGGAATCCTTCTCACACTCCTATAACATTCCCAAATATTCATTTAAAATATTATGCTTAGTTCATTTTGGAATGGTGAACTCTATATCATGTCATAATTAAATTTTGAATTCATCAACAATTCTGACCAGGCTAGTATCATGTATGAAAATAACTTTTAAACCTATCGGAGTGCCTATACTAATTCATGTCATCATTATAGTCCAAAATAGAACTAAAGATAGTTATGCTAGACCTTATTCAATATTAAGTTGGGACATAAACTAACACATGTCTAAGCGTTAGCTCATTCGTAACCAAATGAGGAAGTTCTTATTTCTAAGCCTAAGGGAAAGTTAAACTTTTATGTCAAAAACATTTGAAACATATACATATATATGCATTCTAAGTCATACCATGCATACAATTTCCATACAAGACACATACTTACTTTTGATACCAACTAGGATACGATAATTATCCATAGTATCATATATATATATATATATATATATATATATATATATATATATATAGAACATACCAATTTTTATCTCATATAACATTCCATGTATGCAAATATGACCTAAGGTTTATATATATAATATCTCTAACAAATATATTACAACCCTTGTACAATTTAATTATGAAATTGAACCGTTATTTCCTTGTGTTTGTGTGTCCGGATCATGTCCAAGCTCTATGTTAAAGTGTCCAAAATTCTTTGAACACGTGTCCATATCACAACATTATGAATCTAAGTTCTTACTCTTATCTTATATATTAGAACAACCTAATTAAATCTCATCCTAATTATTTTCCTACTTAACAACAAATATGTTAAAGTTAACAATATTGAAGAATGAGAAAAATTGGAAAATATAGAATATACGAATTAAGTAAGGAAGAGGGCTTGCACACTATGGATATGAATTTCTGAAATAGTAGATGGAAAGAATATTTAGGCAACACTTTATAAACACAAACAACTTAAAAGGAAGAATTGAGAGTCAAGGAGGAGGCTTGCCTTGGTTAGGTTTTCCAAATCGAAATCGATCCTTGATTTCCTATATTCTTCCCCAAATATAATTATTTCAGAATTTTAGAATCATATAATCCAAATTTAAGATCTAACCTAGGTTTGAAATTGGAAAGGATTAGGGAAATATAAATTATACCTAGAGTTGGAGAGAAAATCCGAGGAGAAAGATGGAGGAAGCCGGTGATGGGGGTCCGGGGTCGTCGGAGCTTGGTGGCCGACGGCGAAGCGGCCGGTGGGGACGAGTGCGGCCGCGGGCGGCGAGGTGCGCAACCGCGGGCGGCAGAATACGCGCCTGCGGGCGACGCCGGAGCAGCGGCCGCGGCAACGACAGTAGCTGCAGTGGCAGTGGTAACAGCGGTAGCAGGAGCAGTAGCAGCAGTGAAGAGAGAGAGAGAGAGGAGGAAGAAGAAGAGGATAGAGAAGAGGGTGGAGATGGATAATGGATGAAGAATAAGTAGAGGGGAGGAAAGAGGTATTGGTGTTGGTGTGGGTATTGAAAATGGAGAAGAGGGGAGAGGAAGCCATGTGTTACATGGAAAAAGGAGATGGAGTGTGATGAAGCCAGGTGTGTAGGTATTAGGTGAGTCATAGGGAATTGGAGGATGGAAATTATGGTGGGTTTGATGGTTTATCTCCCCCTTATTTGTTGGTTATCCATTAAGGCCCCTCCTAAAACTTAGTATTTGCAATATTACCAAAAGTCCTAATTTGTAAACCTAATTTGGGGTTCATAAACTCAAAGTAAAACAAAATTTTCGCTTATAGAATAATTTCAAATTACAAAACTTATAACAATAAATGGAAATAAAAATATAATAATAATTTTTTTCTTTTTTTTAACTGAACATAATAATTATAAAATAGGACTATTACAAAAAGTATTGATAAGTTTACTCTTTTTTACTACTTATTCCATTTCTTTCTTTTTTCTAAATATTTTTTTATTAATAATTAATGACATAGAGGAGAAGACATCGTCAAGGATAACCAACTTCACAATATATTTTCTAACTTTTACAACATTAATTCCACAATTACATGACAATTGCATTAAAAAGAAATTAATAGAGATTACTAAATTAGGTAACGCGGTATAAAACATGATTAGTAAATTAGTCAAAGGGGGTTAAGGGGGTTAATTTTTTTTAATAATTTTCTTTAAATATGGTTTTACATGATAATTGTACCACTACTTGTAACTTCTTTGATGTGGTTTGAGATTTGACTGCATACAGTAGTAACTATGTTCACTGACTTCATGGGATAAACTTGTAGATTTAGACTACACAGTAAAAGTACATCCACTCGTCCTAGCATATATACACAGGAATACCCAATTATGTTATACACCTACTTGTCTACACACACATATGAATACTCAGGAATATAGTACATGCACTGATACACCTAGTCCTAGCACTGATACTTCTTCGTTCAACTCTGTATCCTGGATACTCATATTGCAGTGTATCAGTTAGTGTCAACTGAGCAGATTTGGGTTAGGGTTAGGGTTTGTGCACTGCTTTAAGTATTAGTCATCTGGTTATGGGGGAGTGCCTGTCCATAGGAGTATATGTCATGTTGACAGCAGATTTGGGTAGCAACACAGTGAGCAGTGAGATGGGGAGGGGATGTACACATGAGTGTTGCGGCAGACTTCACAGGATCTGTGCACACCATCGTACAAATCAGGGTGCGACATTAGGCAGCAGCAATTTGAAGTTGCATTTTAAACTTGAGTATCACAACAGGCATTAGAAGATTGGGGGAAACTCTGTGTATCTTATGTGTATCAACTGTGGTTGTATGTAGGTGAGGAATGGATATAGGTATAAGTTGTGAGTAAGATTCACCCGAGTTAATCACCCTACAACTAAGGGCTTGATGTCAGTCTATTTTGGTATCAGTAGTACACTGATGGACCTTTTCTGAATCAACAGAAATACCATTTCTTGTAACAATATGTCCAAGAAATGAGACTCTGTCCAAGAAGAACTCACATTTATTGAGCTTTGCATATAATTGCTCTCTCCTCAAGATTTCTAGAATAATCCGTAGGTACTTCTCGTGCTCCTCGTGGCTCTTTGAATAGACAAGTATATTATCTATGAAAACGACTACGAACTGGTCCAAATACTGATGGAAGACTTAATTCATTAAGTCCATAAAGATAGCTGGAGCATTGGTCAATCCAAATGGCATGACCAGAAACTCATAGTGCCCATATCTTGTCCGGAATGTGGTCTTCGGAATATCCTCCTTCCGTACCTTCACTTGGTGATATCCCGATCTCAAATCTATCTTTGAGAACATCTTGGCTCCACTAAGCTGATTAAATAGGTCATCAATGCGTGGCAATGGATATTTATTCTTCACAGTCACTGCATTCAAGGCTCTATAGTCAATGCATATACGCACTGACCCATCCTTCTTTGGTACAAACAACACTGGTGCTCCCCAGGGTGATACACTTGGTCGGATTAAACCTTTCTCTTCTAGTTCTTTCAACTGTGTCTTCAGTTCATCCATCTCCTTCTTCGCCAGTCTATAAACATGTGATGCTATGGGTGCTGCTCCCGGTGTCAATTCAATTGAAAACTCTACGTCTCTGTCTGGGGGTAGTCCTGGCAATTCTTCTGGAAAGACGTCTTGGAATTCTGAAATAATGAGGTGATAAACAATATCATCCATTGCAAGCTACATACCATCCAGGATTTCTGTAGATCCTCGTACAAACTCAAGTTCAAGCTGGCCTGGTACCTTGAAAAGAACGCTTCCTCCAAAGCAATTGAAGAAAGTGTGGTACTTGCTCAGCCAGTCCATTCCCAGCACAATATCAAAAGTCGGCATAGGAAGAACTAAGAGTCGGGCGTTCATCTCTCTGCCACGTATCACTATAGGACACGATCTACAAATTCTACTAACAGGTACAACTCCTCCTCCGGTAAGAATTCTAACATATATAGATAAAGGTGTAGAGACAATTTTGTGTTTGGCAATAAAACTAGATGATATGAATGAGTGGGTGGCTCCCGTATCAAACAATGTCACAGCAGAAAAAGTAAAAGCAAGAGTGATACCTGCTATGACATCAATCTCCTGATTTATGTCATCCACTTCTATTGCAAAAGCTTGTCCGTTCCTATGTGGTTGTCCATGTCTGGCCCTCACGAATTGATCCTCTTGTGTAGGTAATGGTTGTTCTTGCTGAAATCCTCCTGCTGTTGGAGGTCGAGGTGCTCCTGGTCTAGTTATTTGCTGTGCTGACTTTGGTGCTGGAAGTGCTAGTCTCGGTACTGGCGGTGGAAGTATCTGTTGTATTGGTCAATTTCTCGCCAGGTGCTGTCTAGAACCACATCTCATATACTATCCCAAACGGGTCCGACAGTCTCTTGAGATGTGCCCGCGTCTCCCACAATAATTGCATTGGGGCTTCTCTGGAATCTGGTACGGTCCTGCTCTGTGTTGGTACTGCTGTTGCTGAGCTAAAGGACGTCTAATAGGTCCTCCTTGTTGTGTCCTTGCCGGTCCTTGTTGTGTCCTCAGCTGACCTCATTTTCCTCGGCTGATAGTTTCTTGCAATCTGGCTTCTGTCAGTAACTCGGCATAAGAGATCTGGGACTGTGAGCTTGTATAGTGTAGGAGCTCCTGAGTTAGTCCGCGATGAAACCTCTTAGCCTTGGCCAAGTCATCTGGTATCAGGGCAGCGCCATATTTACTAAGGCGACTAAACTCAGCATCATACTCGTCCACTGTTCTGTTCCCCTGCTCCAGGTAGAGAAATTGATCGTACAATGCATCTCTGACGGTGTCCGGGAAGTATTTTCTTTCAAAGCACTCCAAGAACTGCTCCCAAGTCTGGTATGTGCCCAACTGGCGCTCCATAGATTTCCACCATTGATGAGCATTACCATCTAGAAGCGTCCTTACACCTGTCATCCATAGGTCTGCAGGTAGCTGCGATGCTTCTAATAATTTCCGAGTGTGAGTGATCCAGTTGGTAGTTTCCTCTGGGCTTTCAATGCCTTTGTACGGCCTTGGACCCATCTGTATAAAGTCCTTTACTGAACCAACTCTAGCTCGAGGTACTGGAGCTAGTGCTTGAGCTGGTACAGTAGTCTTTGCAGACATTCTTTCAAGTGCTGCTAGGAACTCTTGTCTCTGTTCTGCTGCTTGTTGTCTCTGTTCCTGTATCATCATCTGGAAGAATTGGAACAGTTGTGTCTGGCCATCCTGCGGTGTCGATGAGACTGGAAGGTTTCCATTAGGTGGAACGGGAAGATCAGATGGAACTGGATTATAAATCTGTCCATCTGATCTCGGAAGTCTAGGATTTATGGAGGTCCTTCCTTGAGTCTGACCATTGACACCAGGAGTTGTGTCGCCATCGGCCATAGTACATCCCTTCTGCATATCCATCTCTCTGCAAGTGATGTACACAACGATTAGAAGAAGTACATGAATCAAACAGGATGCAAACATTAAACGGAATGTAGAAGCATGAATCATGCTGGGGAATTGCCCGCGGAAAATGTAACACCCCGTTCCGTTCTAGCGGACTGCCGACTCAAACGGCAAAAGTTCAACTGTCCCGACCCGCTTTGCCTCAAACGAGAAGCAAATGATATCCAGACTTGTCCCTATAGGAATCCGGCTTAGGCTTTCAGAGGCTCGCTTGACATATCGCTCTACCGAGGCAAATCATCGCTAAGGTGGGTGGCTACGGTGAACTTGTCTTTGCTTAGCCAGCACACATAAAATCGGAAATGATACATGCTAGTCGCTAGGTGAATCACTCCCTGCATGCTAATAAGAATACAACGCACCTAGATAAGGGAATAATCCCAACTTGTATTGCATATGCTAGAACATGGAAAGGAAACATTGCTTGTATATATATGTTCAGACCCTCGTATGCTGCCCTAGATTCGTGTCGCTCGGGAGGTCCCCTAACGGTTTTACCCCTCGATTTACCTTCAGGCCCGAGCCAAACGTGATTGCTTATGGTTGTGTAAATGCATGCTTGCCTGTTAGTACGTTGCCTCGACTCAATGCTTGTAGCATAAGTATGCCAACACCCCGTATACAAAATATTGTTCAGTAAGACTGCAAAATAAATCAGGCAATACCCCTTGTCTTGTACTATTGTTGCCTCAACAAAATTGCCTCTTGTCTTGTACTCTTGTTGCCCCAACCATGTAAATTGACTTAACCAAGACGCCGTTCGATCATGAACAACTTGTGCACAGGGTCACAGTCTCGTGGGCGATACTGGGGCACTGGCATCGATCCGGTCCGGGAGAGACCTATTGTTTAGTCTCTTATTCTTGGCGGAATGGCTTGCAGTGTTTATTGTACTTTCGTTGCACACCATTCTCGTCAAAGACTATATCTCCATTATGGCATACGCCAGTGATCGCCTTGTATTTAACTTGTTGCATGCTTGCTGGTAAAATAAAAAATAAACAAGTCATCCTCGCTTAGCGGCTATCCGCGTGCGAGTTATTGCATCGCATCAACTGAACACCTGAACGATCATGATACAACAACTCTCATGTTTGCATATGCTATGCCCCTAAATGTTTTATACTTGTCCGTGCTTGAATTTACAATATTTGCCTTGGACAGGGAAGGACAAATGGTAAGTTGGTAAGTCTCGCCATGTTTTCTCTCATGTCGTACGATGCACTGCCACACGGTTTAGGCTATTCAAATCTTGCATAAAACTGATCCTAAGGCAACTAGAAAGACAACTTAATAGTTGGTGCACGAAACTTATAATACGTGTTTGGATTTGTCGAGCGGGCGAGTAGCTTCCCCACCAGTACATTCAATGTACTGATAATCCACCAGTTTGTATGTAGGGTGCGGGAGAACCTCGTTCGGTGCGGATGCTCCTTCATGCGTGCTAAGGTGTGGAGATCACTCCGAAGCAGTGCTGCGTCCGGACTGAAGCACATATACAAGACATAATGTTGTGAACATTGCCCGAACATCGCCTGTACAATCATTCCACAATTGTAGCCTCTTGGTACGCTTTTACTGTTTCTGAGAGAGAGGCTTGAGAGACTTGTAATCTCGGCTATGCGCCGCCTGTAACACATGTTTATATCGATAAAAGAGTTGCTTTACTTTAACTTGTGTTATTCAATGCTTCCGCTATATTGTTAACTCAGTGAACTTGTTACCGATCGCCTATGCATTCATGACTCCGATGCACTCGGACAATCTGTACGACTCTGTGGCTTAGAACTCTTACCGCTAGCCAATGAACTACGGCCTTGCACGGGCGTGGATCATGCTCGTGCGACATCATGCCCGGATGGGTCAAAGCGATCATTCCGCGGGAGCGCTGGCGCGGTGATTCTCGTCTAGCGGGAACGGCCAATTTGCCTGCGGGAGATCGGGGCATGACATGTTGGTATCAGAGCATGGCTTTTACACCTTTGACTTCGATTCAAATATCTCAGTTTCGAAAGCTCGTTCGTGGATTATGTGCACGCTCTCTCCCAATGCCTCGATGGGATGTTCCAACAATAAGTCTAAATACTTTCAAAATATATTTTGAATGATATGATTGCTTGTGTGATATTGTGCTGCGAGTGGCCTTTATGCCAACCCGTACGAACCCTTGAGAGTATCGCCAGTAGCTTGTTCGATTTCACTAACTCTAAGTTTGGTTGAATGCATCTATTCGAGGGACGCCTTGAACTAGTGCACGATCCAAGACTTAAGAAAAGGTGAAACTCGAGTGCTAAGACTTCGCTATCACTAAGCTGGTTGACGTGCTCACGCTAGAGGTGCACTTCGAAAGTGCGCATAATCCAGACTAAGCGATATGCTGATCTCGATGCTCGTGCAAGTGAATATCCAAATAAACAAGTTCAACGACTTGTATAGGTTTGTCTCAGCCTTGTATCGTTAAATCAAAATTGATTGAAATGTACTGCTCGTCCTCAGTAAGTCTCGAGGACGAGACTTTTTCTGAGTTGGGTAGGATGTAACACCCCATTCCGTTCTAGCGGACTGCCGACTCAAACGGCAAAAGTGCAACTGTCCCGACCCGCTTTGCCTCAAACGAGAAGCAAAGGATATCCAGACTTGTCCCTATAAGAATCCGGCTTAGGCTTTCAGAGGCTCGCTTGACGTATCGCTCTACCGAGGTGAATCATCGCTAAGGTGGGTGGCTACGATGAACTTGTCTTTGCTTAGCCAGCACACATAAAATCGAGAATGATACATGCTAGTCGCTAGGTGAATCACCCCCTGCATGCTAATAAGAATACAACGCATCTAGCTAAGGGAATAATCCCAACTTGTATTGCATATGCTAGAACATGAAAAGGAAACATTGCTTGTATATATATGTTCAGACCCTCGTATGCTGCCCTAGATTCGTGTCGCTCGGGAGGTCCCCTAACGGTTTCACCCCTCGATTTACCTTCAGGCCCGAGCCAAACGTGATTGCTTATGGTTGTGTAAATGCATGCTTGCCTGTTAGTACGTTGCCTCGACTCAATGCTTGTAGCATAAGTATGCCAACACCCCGTATACAGAATATTGTTCAGTAAGACTGCAAAATGAATCAGGCAATACCCCTTGTCTTGTACTATTATTGCCTCAATAGAATTGCCTCTTGTCTTGTACTTTTTTTGCCCCAAACATGTAAATTAACTTAACCAAGATGCCATTCGATCACAAACAACATGTGCACAGGGTAACGGTCTCGCGGGCGATGCTGGGGCACTGGCATCGATCCGGTCCGGGCGAGACCTATTGTTTAGTCTCTTGTTCTTGGCAGAATGGCTTGCAGCACCTCTTGTACTTTCGTTGCACACCATTCTCGTTAAAGACTATATCGTCCATTATAGCATACGCCAGTGATCGCCTTGTATTTAACTTGTTGCATGCTTGCTGGTAAAATGAAAGATAAACAAGTCATCCTCGCTTAGCGGCTATCCGCGTGCGAGTCATTGCATCGCATTAATTGAACACCTGAATGATCATGATACAACGACTCTCGTATTTGCATATGCTATGCCCCTAAATGTTTTATACTTGCCCGTGCTTGAATTTATAATGTTTGCCTTGGACAGGGAAGGATAAATGGTAAATTGGTAAGTCTCGCCGTGTTTCCTCTCATGTCGCACGACGCACTGCCACACGGTTTAGGCTATTCAAATCTTGCATGAAACTGATCCTAAGGCTACTAGAAAGACAACTTAATAGTTGGTGCACGAAACTTATATTACGTGTTTGGATTTGTCGAGCGGGCGAGTAGCTTCTCCACCAATGCATTCAATGTACTGATAATCCACCAGTTTTTATGTAGGGTGCGGGAGAACCTCGTTCGGTGTGGATGCTCCTTCGTGCGTGCTAAGGTGTGGAGATCACTCCAAAGCAGTGCTGCGTCCGGACTGAAGCACATAATCAAGACATAATGTTGTGAACATTGCCCGAACATCGCCTGTACAATCATTCCACAATTATAGCCACTTGGCACGCTTTTACTATTTCTGAGAGAGAGGCTTGAGCGACTTATAATCTCGGCTATGCGCCGCCTATAACACATGTTTATATCGATAAAAGAGTTGCTTTTCTTCAACTTATGTTATTCAATGCTTCCGCTATATTGTTAACTCAGTGAACTTGTTACCGATCGCCTATGCGTTCATGACTCCGCTGTACTCGGATAATCTGTGCGACTCTATGGCTTAGAACTCTTACCGCCATTCAATGAACCATGGCCTTGCACGGACGTGGATCACGCTCGTGCAGAATCACACCCGGATGGGTCAAAGCGATCGTTCCGCGGGAGCGCTGGCGCGATTATTCTCGCCTAGCGGGAACGGCCGATTTGCCTGCGGGAGATCGGGGCGCGACAGAAAATAGAGATTCAAAACTGTCGGCGTAAAACATGGTTTCAGAACTATCCGCATAAAGCAGAGAAGCATAAAGTAGAGCTTCAAAGTTGTCCGCGTAAAGTAGAGTGTCAAGGTAGTTTCGCGTAAAGTAGGGCTTTAAAGCTGTCTGGGTAAAAGTCTGCGTAAAAGTTTTCGCGCGTAAAGATCTGCTGCGTAAAATCTGCGCGTAAAAGATTTGCGCGTAAAATCTGTGCGTAAAAGATCTACTGTTCTTCTGGCATAAAGTCTTCAATACATTGCAGCGTAAAGTTGTACGAGGAACTCTTTGTATTTCCTCGGATGAATTTGCCAGACAAATCAGTGAACCTGACATCTGACAAAAGTACTACACGATGATCGAGAGGACGGCTGTGATAATGATTTTTGGCACAGAGACCCAGGTTGTCGTTTAGTGACATATTGATACAAGTCATTTTATGCATCCAAAAGGAAGAAAGTGGAGTCTTCTAAATACGCTGCCTATTCTGAAATGAGTTTTTACGCTCAAGATAAGATAAAATCAGACGCCACGTCAAAAAGTTGTTTCTTACACAGGGCTCGAGACATATCTCTGCATTTAATGCACGAGATTTGGTCTAATTGGTCATGACTGGGAAAGCTAAGACTATGACAAATACGCTCCTATCACCATCCTTATATTTTATGCATAATCAGGCTACTCTACGCTGGTTATCTATTATTCATGAATCCTCAAGTTTACGTAGGGACAGTTACCTACGTGGCTTGTATGACGTGTTATACGCAGGATTAGGAAGACTATTTGAACGTGGGTAGCAGTTGTCATTACTGCAGCATAAAATAGGCAATCTTCTTCATAGCTTGGCTTTTTACGCCAACAAGACAGTCTTTTGGCTTTTACGCCAACTAGGCAATCATTTGGCTTTTACGCCAACAACAGTCATTTGGCTTTTACGCCAACAAGGGTAAAGGGTTTTTGGTGTAAAACTTTGTTTATCCAAACATAGGATGGTTGAAAGAAAGAATGAGGTTTCAGTCAAGTGTGGATGAGATCCTTATACTCTATTCCTATACGCAGGCTTGTTCGGTACAGTTACGTAACCGAGACAATATATTCTTGACCTGCATGGTCTACCACCAAAAACATGTCATGCCCCAGTCCCAAAAATACGTAGGACTAGGAATACGTAACACACCCAGCCGTATGTATACGAACTCCAATATATGGAAACCATATACACACGTACGCTGTACATGAATATCCAATCCACCAGTGGTAATATACTGTCACAATAAGTCACACACAATCTTTATCTCATCCACAGCACAAATAATAAGTAGAAATAAAGAGCTGAACAATATCTGAATATCAAAGATGAGTATCAAGTCTGATAGTCGGATGGAAACAAATCCACTACAAAACGACTATACTGAAGTAGCAACATGGATCTCTAATAGCGATAATAAAATCACAGATACTCCGAGGGTAAGACCTCCTCAGTCTGGTAAGTAGCGTCAGGTCCAGGTCCGTACTCCTGCGGATACTCCTGCTCGTCTATATCTGGAAAGGGATCAGGTCCTCAGAGGGACGTAACAAGATACATATAAACATGCCAAGAAAGTACTGAAATATAAACATCCAATGGGTCGCCTAACCGTCTAAGTGAATGCAGTTTGAGAACAACTTTCCAACATGTGGGCTATCTGGCCAAAAATGGGATTGGCATGGTTCTCTTGGAGATCCAGGGGCCTACAAAGCATGTCATCTTTTGAACGACAGAGGCCGCCTGATAATATAATATATAGTGGTCATCACCACCCGTCTCTCCGACGGAGAATCCGGGCGCACAGGAAAAAAGTGCAAAGGAGCCCAAACGCTTTACTTATTGTTCTTCCCACCCCATGCTCTAAGTATGCCACATCCATGACACGATAAAACCTCTAAATAACTGCCATGTCTACTAGCATACAAAGTTTCTATCAGCAGTCATCCCTAACGCATGGCCCATGCGTACATGAGGCCAGACCTGTCACGCAGTCCGTGATCTATATGAGACTCACAACTCGTGTGATTGCTGTGTCACGACCAATGAACCTAATGATGCTCCATAATAATGGGGTGGTCTCATAAAGTAGGTCCAAATATACATAAGTAAAACATGATACGACGACACCGTCGTTGCACCCAAGTTTCCTTGGACACACAATTTATGTAGCAGTTAAAATAAATGAACTAAATAGGCAGAAATAAAACATGCGTGCATTATATGGAATATAAATAATAGTACAATGGCAAGGTATACTTGTCGGGCAAGAATTCTGTATAGTGCACGTCCAAAACAGTATTTTTTGTTTGTGTAAGAAGTGGGGTTAGGGTTTGGGAGAGTTTGCAACATATATATAGAGACAAGAGGCGGTAGGGGGAATTTTAGTGGTCTCAAAAGCCACTGCTGCTGCTGTTTCTTTCTTTCTTTGGCTTGGTTTCGGTTGAGGAGCGTTTAGTAATACTAGAGTTAAGAAGCGGTGGAATGAGAAGGCTCACACGCGCGGAGAAGGGAAAGGGAAGTTGGTTTTTGCTACTGTTGTTGTTGATATTTTCTTCTCCTAACGGGTTGTGGGTTCAAGCGGGTAGGGTAGGCTAAGGGGTTTAGGTTGAGATCCAATAGGAATTTCTTTTCTAATTAATTATTTCTATATATATATACATAGAAAATTCTAAAAATTATATTGGTGCATACAGTTAAGCTAGCAACTGTCCAAAGGGTCTCCTACATGTAATAAATTAGAAAAAATTTATAATGACTCCATAATCCTCTAATTGCACAAACATCTTAAATAAAATAAAATTAAAATCTATTCTCTCTATTTAGCTCATAACTACAAAATAAATTAATAATTAATACGGTTTTTAAAATTAGGGGTTTTACATTCTACCCAACTTATAAAAATTTCGTCCTCGAAATTAAAACTAAGCCACGGTAGAAAGTCAAGGATGGTAGAAGATATAAATTTATAGAGTAATTTCATACCTTGGTCTGCGAATAGGTTAGGAAAAAGTTTGCGCATGTCGTCCTCGCTTTCCCAAGTGGATTCTCCTGGCGTGCCATGTTTCCATGCCACACGGTCCAAGGGAATAGACTGGTTCCTCAATACTTTCTCTCGACGATCGAGGATTTCCACGTGTTGCTCTTGATATGATAAGCTCAGCCCAATGGTAATCTCCGAATGGTCGAGAACATGACTGCTGTCTTCCATATATCGCCTGAGCTATGACACATGGAATACGTCATGTACTCCCTCAAGTGAAGGTGGTAGCGCAAGTCGATATGCCACTTCTCCCACTCTCTCTAGCACGTCAAATGGTCCAATGTATCTTGGACTCAACTTGTCGCGCCCTCTGAATCGAATGGTGCCTCTGGTAGGTGATATCCTTAAGAAGACATGATTGCCCTCTTTAAACTCTAAGGGTCGACGATGAAGGTCTGCCCATTGTTTCTGCCTGTCTTGCATTGCTCGCAAGTGTCCTTGTATCTTCTTAACTGTCTCAATGGTGTTGACCACTAACTCTGGTCCCAGAATCTGACGTTCTCTCACGTCACTCCAATACACAGAAGACCTACACTTTCTTTCATACAATGCTTCAAACGGAGCCATCTGGATGCTCGCCTGATAGCTATTGTTGTAAGAAAACTCCACAAGATGTAAGTGGTCCTCCCATGATCGTTCAAAGTCTAACATACAAGCCCTCAATATATCCTCTAATGTCTGAATAGTACGTTCTGACTGCCCATCTGTCTGCGGGTGATAAGATGTACTGAACTTCAGACGAGTTCCAAGACTCTCTTGCATGCTCCTCCAAAAGTGCGAGGTAAAGCGCGAGTCCCGGTCTGATACAATGCTGACTGGTATGCCGTAAAATCTTACGATCTGCCTCATATATAAGTCAGCCAAAGTTTCTGTAGATTGCCAACTCTAAAAGACAAGTAATGGGCTGACTTGGTGAGTCGGTCTACTATTACCCATACTGCATCTTTACCACTTGGACTCTTGGGAAAACCCATGATGAAGTCCATAGTGATGTGCTCCCACTTCCATTCTAGAATCGGGAGTGGTTGCAATAACCCTGCTATTCTCTGGTGCTCCGCCTTTACTTGCTTACATACCAAATATTTAGCTATAAAGCGAGCTATCTCTCTTTTCATTCTATGCCACCAAAAGTGTTGTCGTAAATCACGATACATCTTGGTGCCTCCAGGATGAATAGAATATATCGAACTATGAGCTTCTGTCATCAGCTCCTGTCGAATCTCTCCATTTGGAACATAAAGGCGATTACCACATCGTAATATCCCGTCATCATGAATGCTCAGTCCTGTCTGCTCTCCGGTCTTTGTCCTTTCCTTTAACCTTCTGAATCTGGCGTCTGTAGGCAATGCTACCTTGATTCTCTCTACTAGTGATGATTGTACTTGCAAGTTGGCCAGTGTCCCGGAGTACTTCAATGCCAAGATTTTATAAGTCCTCCAATAATTCCTTCTGTGTTGTCAAGAAGTAAGCTACTGGTTTTCGGCTTAACGCGTCTTCTACAATGTTAGCCTTGCCTGGGTTATAATGTAGCTCTATCTCGAAATCTTTTATCAACTCGAGCCATCGACGTTGCCTTATATTTAACTCCTTCTGCGTGAAGACATACTTGAGGCTTTTGTGGTATGTATAGATTTCCACTCGTTCCCCATACAAGTAATGTCTCCCTAGCTTTAGAGCAAATACAACGGCTGCAAGTTCCAAGTCATGTGTTGGATAATTCTTCTCATGTACTCGTAACTGTCTAGATGTATACAGAATCACCTTGCCATGCTGCATCAATACGCATCCCAAGCCTTTCCCTGATGCGTCACTGTAGATCACATAGCCTCATAATCCTGATGGAATAGTCAATACTGGTGTTGTAGTCAGTCGCTTCTTCAATTCCTCGAAAGTGGCTTGACACTCGTTGGTCCATATGAACTCTTGATCTTTGCTAGTCAACCGAGTCATAGGGGTTGCTATCCTTGAGAAATTTTCTACGAACCTTCGATAATATCCCGCAAGTCCAAGGAAACTTCTCACCTTCGCTGCTGATTTAGGAACATGCCATGTCTCAACTGTCGAGATCTTTTCTGGATCAACAGAAATACCATTTCCTGTAACAACATGTCCAAGAAATGAGATTCTGTCCAAGAAGAACTCATATTTACTGATTTTTGCATATAACTGCTCTCTCCTCAGGGTCTCTAGAATAATCCGCAGGTGCTTTTCGTGCTCCTCGTGGCTCTTTGAATAGACAAGTATATCATCTATGAAGATGACCATGAACTGGTCCAAATACTGATGGAAGACTCGATTCATTAAGTCCATAAAGATAGCTAGAGCATTGGTCAATCCAAATGGCATAACCAAAAACTCGTAGTGCCCATATCTTGTCCGAAATGCGGTCTTCGGAATGTCCTCCTTCCGTACCTTCACTTAGTGATATCCCGATCTCAAATCTATCTTTGAGAACATCTTGGCTCCACTAAGCTGATCAAATAGGTCATCAATGCGTGGCAATGGATATTTATTCTTCACAGTCACTGCATTCAAGGCTCTATAGTCAATGCACATACGCACTGACCCATCCTTCTTTGGTACAAACAACACTGGTGCTCCCCAGGGTGATGCACTTGGTCGGATGAAACCTTTCTCTTCTAGTTCTTTCAACTGTGTCTTCAGTTCATCCATCTCCTTCTTCGCCAGTATATAAACATGTGATGCTATGGGTGCTGCTCCCGGTGTTAATTTAATTGAAAACTCTACGTCTCTGTCTGGGGGTAGTCCTGACAATTCTTCTGGAAAGACGTCTTGGAATTCTGAAATAATGGGGTGATAAACAACGTCGTCCATTGCGAGCTGCATACCATCCAAGATTTCTGTAGATCCTCGTGCAAACTCAAGTTCAGGCTAGCCTGGTACCTTGAAAAGAATACTTCCTCCAAAGCAATCGAAGAAAGTGTGGTACTTGCTCAGCCAGTCCATTCCCAGCACAATATCAAAAGTCGGCATAGGAAGAACTAAGAGTCGGGCGTTCATCTCTTTGCCACGTATCACTATAGGACACGATCTACAAATTCTACTAACAGGTACAACTCCTCCTCCGGTAAAAATTCTAATATAACTAGATAAAGGTGTAGAGGCAATGTTGTGTTTGGCAATAAAACTAGATGATATGAATGAGTGGGTGGCTCCCGTATCAAACAATGTCACAGCAGGAAAAGTAAAAGCAAGAGTGATACCTACTATGACATCAATCTCCTGATTCATGTCATCCACTTCCATTGTAAAAGCTTATCCGTTCCTCTGTGGTTGTCCCTGTCTGGCCCTCGCGAATTGATCCTCTTATGTAGGTAACGGCTGTTCTTGCTGAAATCCTTCTGCTGTTGGAGGTCGAGGTGCTCCTGGTCTAGTTATTTGCTGTGCTGGCTTTGGTGCTGGAAGTGCTAGTCTCGGTACTGGCGGTGGAAGTGTCTGTTGCATTGGACAATTTCTTGCCAGGTGCTGTCCAGAACCATATCTCATACACTGTCCCAAACGGGTCCGACAGTCTCTTGAGATGTGCCCGCGTCTCCTACAATAATTGTATTGGGGCTTCTCTGGAATTTGGTACGGTCCTGCTCTGTTTTGGTACTGCTATTGCTAAGCTAAAGGATGTCTAATAGGTCCTCCTTGTTGTGTCCTTGCCGGTCCTTGTTGCGTCCTCAGCTGACCTCCTTTTCCTCGGCTGATGGTTTCTTGCAATCTGGCTTCTGTCAGTAACTCGGCATAAGAGATCCTGGACTGTGAGCTTGTATAGTATTGGCGCTCCTGAGTCAGTCCACGATAAAACCTCTTAGCCTTGGCCAAGTCATCTGGTATCAGGGCAGCGCTATATTTACTAAGGTGACTAAACTCAGCATCATACTCGTCCACTGTTCTGTTTCCCTGCTCCAGGTGGAGAAATTGATCGTACAATGCATCTCTGACGGTGTCCGGGAAGTATTTCCTTTCAAAGCACTCCAAGAACTGCTCCCAAGTCTGGTATGTGCCCAACTGGCACTCCATGGATTCCCACCAGTGATGAGCATTACCATATAGAAGCGTCCTTACACTTGTCATCCATAGGTCTGCAGGTAGCTGCGATGCTTCTAATAATTTCCGAGTGTGAGTGATCCAGTTGATAGTTTTCTCTGGGCTTTCAATGACTTTGTACGGCCTTGGACCCATCTGTACAAAGTCTTTTACTGAACCAACTCTAGCTCGAGGTACTGGAGCTAGTGCTTGAGCTGGTACAATAGTCTTTGCAGCCATTCTTTCAAGTGCTGCTAGGAACTCTTGTCTCTGTTCTGCTGCTTGTTGTGTCTCTTCCTGTATCATCATCTGGAAGAATTGGAACAGTTGTGTCTGGCCATTCTGCGGTGTCGATGAGACTGGAAGGTTCCCATTAGGTGGAACGGGAAGATCAGATGGAACTGGATTGTGAATCTGTCCATCTGATCTCGGAAGTCTAGGATTTGTGGAGGTCCCTCCTTGAGTCTGACCATTGACTCCAGGAGTTGTGTCGCTATCGGCGACAGTATATCCCTTCTGCATATCCATCTCTCTGCAGGTAATGTACACAATGATTAAAAGAAGTACAGGAATCAAACATAATGCAAGCATTAAACGGAATGTAGAAGCATGGATTATGCTGGGGAATTGCACGCAGAAAATAGAGATTCAAAACTGTCGGCGTAAAATATGGTTTCAGAACTATCCGCGTAAAGCAGAGAAGCGTAAAGTAGAGCTTCAGAGTTGTCCACGTAAAGCAGAGTGTCAAGGTAGTTTGACGTAAAGTAGGGCTTTAAAGCTGTCTGGGTAAAAGTCTGCGTAAAAGTTTCCGCGCGTAAAGATCTGCTATATAAAATCTGGGCATAAAAGATTTGCGCGTAAAATCTGCACGTAAAAGATCTACTGTTCTTCTGGCGTAAAGTCTTCAATACATTGCAGCGTAAAGTTGTACGAGGAACTCTTTGTATTTCCTCGGACGAATTTGCCAGACAAATCAGTGAACCTGACATCTGACAAAAGTACTGCACGATGATCGAGAGGACGGCTGTGATGATGATTTTTGGCACAGAGACCCAGGTTGTCGTTTAGTGACATATTGATACAAGTCGTTTTATGCATCCAAAAGGAAGAAAGTGGAGTCTTCTGAATACGCTGCCTATTCTGAAATGAGTTTTTACGCTCAAGATAAGACAAAATCAGACGCGACGTCAAAAAGCTGTTTCTTGCACAGGGCTCGAGGCATATCTCTGCATTTAATGCATGAGATTTGGTCTAATTGGTCATGACTGGGAAAGCTAAGACTATGACAAATACGTTCCCATCACCATCCTTACATTTTATGCCTAATCAGGCTACTCTACGCTGGTTATCTATTATTCATGAATCCTTAAATTTACGCAGGGGCAGTTACCTACGTGGCTTGTATGACGTGTTATACGTAGGGTTAGGAAGACTATTTGAACGTGGGTAGCAGTTGTCATTACTGCAGCATAAAATAGGCAATCTTCTTCATATCTTGGCTTTTTACGCCAACAAGACAGTCTTTTGGCTTTTACGCCAACTAGGCAATCATTTGGCTTTTACGCCAACAACAGTCATTTGGCTTTTACGCCAACAAGGATAAAGGGTTTTTGGCGTAAAACTTTGTTTATACAAACATAGGATGGTTGAAAGGAAGAATGAGGTTTCAGTCAAGTGTGGATGAGATCCTTATACTCTATTCCTATACGCAGGCTTGTTCGGTACAGTTACGTAACCGAGACAATATATTCTTGACCTGCATGGGCCACCACCAAAAATATGTCACGCCCTAGTCCCAAAAATATGTAGGACTAGGAATACGTAACACGCCCAGCCGTATGTATACAAACTCCAATATATGGAAACCATATACACATGTACGCTGTACATGAATATCCAATCCACCAGTGGTAATATACTGTCACAATAAGTCACACACAATCTATATCTCATCCACAGCACAAATAATAAGTAGAAATAAAGAGCTGAACAATATCTGAATATCAAAGATGAGTATCAAGTCTGATAGTCGGATGAAAACAAATCCACTACAAAACGACTATACTGAAGTAGCAACAAGGGTCTCTAACAGCTATTATAAAATCACAGATACTCCGAGGGTAAGACCTTCTCAGTCTGGTAAGTAGCGTTAGGTCCAGGTCTGTACTCCTGCTCGTCTATATCTGGAAAGGGACCAGGTCCTCAGAGGGATGTAACAAGATACATATAAATATGCCAACAAAGTACTGAAATATAAACATCCAATGGGTCGCCTAACCGTCTAAGTGAATGCAGTTTGAGAATAACTTTCCAATACGTGGGCTATCTGGCCAAAAATGGGATTAGCATGGTTCTCTTGGAGATCCAGGGGCCTATAAAGCATGTCATCTTTTGAACGGCAGAGGCCGCCTGATAATATAATATATAGTGGTCATCACCACCCGTCTCTCTGGCGGAGAATCTGGGCGCACAGGAGAAAAGTACAAAGGAGCCCAAACGCTTTACTTATTGTTCTCCCTACCCCATGCTCTAAGTATGCCACATCCATGACACGATAAAACCTCTAAATAACTGCCAGGTCTACTAGCATACAAAGTTTCTATTAGCAGTCATCCCTAATGCACGGCCCATCCGTACAGGAGGCCAGACCTGTCACGCAGTCCGTGATCTATATGAGACTCACAACTCGTGTGATAGCTGTATCACGGCCAATGAACCTAATGATACTCCATAATAATAGGGTGGTCTCATAAAGTAGGTCTAAATATACATAAGTAAAACATGATACGATGACACCGTCGTTGCAACCAAGTTTCCTTGGACGCACAATTTATGTAGCAGTTAAAATAAATAAACTAAATAGGCAGAAATAAAACATGCGTGCATTATATGGAATGTAAATAATAGTACAATGGCAAGGTATACTTGCCGGGCAAGAATTCTGTATAGTGCACGTCCAAAATAATGTTTTTAGTTTGTGTAAGAAGTGGGGTTAGGGTTTGGGAGAGTTTACAACATATATATAGAGATAAGAGGCGGTGGAGGAAATTTTAGTGGTCTCAAAAGCCACTGCTGCTGCTGTTTCTTTCTTTCTTTGGCTTGGTTTCGGTTGAGGAGAGTTTAGTAATACTAGAGTTAAGAAGCGGTGGAATGAGAAGGCTCACACGCGCGGAGAAGGAAAAGGGAAGTTGGTTTTTGCTACTGTTGTTGTTGATATTTTCTTCTCCTAACGGGTTGTGGGTTCAAGCGGGTAGGGTAGGCTAAGGGGTTTGGGTTGAGATCCAATAGGAATTTCTTTTCTAATTAATTATTTATATATATATATACATAGAAAATTCTAAAAATTATATTGGTGCATACGGTTAAGCTAGCAACTGTCCAAAGGATCTCCTACATGGAATAAATTAGAAAAATTTATAATGGCTCCATAATCCTCTAATTGCACGAACATCTTAAATAAAATTAAATAAAAATATATTCTCTCTATTTAGCTCATAACTACAAAATAAATTAATAATTAATACGATTTTTAGAATTATGGGTTTTACAGAGAGAGGGTTAGGGATAGGGTTTACACCCTCTGTGATAGTGTCTGTGTCGTGTATGTGTCAGTGTGTGTGTGTCGTGTATGTGTCAGTATCATGTCATGTCTGTATCTATGAGAGAGAGAGATCGTGTTAAGGTTTACACCCTCTGTGATAGTCTGTGTTGTGTCTGTGTCTGTGTCTTCGTATGTGTCGTATCTGTATTAGTGTGTGTGTTATATCTGTGTCAGTGTCATATCGTGTGCATCTGTGTGAGAGAGAGAGAGACCGGGTTAGGGTTAGGGTTTACAGCCTCTGTGACAGTCTGTGTCGTGTCTGTGTCAGTGTGTGTGTGTGTGTGTCGTGTCTGTGTTAGTGTTATTTCATGTGCATCTGTGAGAGAGAGATAAAGAAAGATCGGGTTAGGGTTAGGGTTAGGGTTTACACCCTCTCTCACAGTGTGTGTCGTGTCTGTGTCAGTATATGTCTATGTCTGTGTCATGTCGTGTGCATCTGTGTGTGTGTGTGTGTGTGTGTGTGTGTGTGTGTGTGTGTGTGTGTGTGTGAGAGAGAGAGAGAGAGTTAGGGTTTACCTAGAGAAGGGGGAGGAGGAGGGGGACGCCGGAGTAGGTGGCTGTGGAGGACGCTGGAGGGTGCACTTCGTCGAAGGGGGGGAGAGGGGGGAGTTTTGAAAAATTGGGGAAAGTCTTCAACAGAAGGGGGGAATCGAAAACTATATTAAAATTTTAGCGACGTTTAACGACGTCAACTTATTACGTCGCTAATAAAAATAGCTTGCGACTTTATAGATGTCGCTAAAAACGTCGCTAAAAATTAAAAAAACAAACGTCCCTAAATACATCGCTAAACGTCGCTAAATTAAAAAACTCAGCGACGTTTAGCGACCTTAAAGAAGCTTATAACGACTATTCTTTAAAAAACTTAATTACTGTCGCTAAACGTCGTTATATGTCGCCAACAACGACGTATAGCGACGTTTATTTTTGGAGTTGCTGAAATCTTTAATATTAGCGACGTTTTATTATGACGTCACTAAAAAATATCGCTATTTCATCTTAATTTGGTAGTGTTTCCACTAAGCTTTGGGAGTTTTAGTCCCACATTGAAAAACCACCAATGTGTATATCTAAATATATAGTTATGCTTAGTATTGGTATATGCACATGGGATGGAGGCCCATGTGGGTTGACTTTCCTAGAGGGATTATGCGTGAACTCCATTATGACAATCTTTTGTTACCACCTTTGGGAAGTTTCCCTTAGGAGCTAAGCCCTGAAGGGGCTTAGCGACTCAGACTCAAACTCAGACTCAGGCATGGGCTCAAGGGCACAAAGTGACATTTTTTTGGCGCACTTTACACTTAGCACATCAGCATCGTCGCATGGCGCTGGTGCGCTCCTTTATGCGAGAGTTGCATGGACGATTGCCAGCTCGGGCACATGCTTTGTGGCGCTATACGTCCCGGCGCTATGCGGCTAAGGCACTATACGTCCGAGCATTTTGCGGCCAGCGGTTATGCGGCCTGGCATTATGCGGCCAGGAGCTATGCAGCTAGGGTCTGTGTGTCTAGGCGCTATGCGGCCTAGGGCTATGCGACCATGTTTGGATGAGCGGGTCGCATGTGGAGGGGATAGGGTATGCTTTAGGCGACGCATAGTTTTTTGTACCTTTCGAATTATGCGGCGAGAGCGAATATTTTCTGCGTTTGGCTGCGATGTCTTCCTCGTGAAGTACAACGTGTCAGGCGACGGAGACGACGTATGCGACGCAGGAGGCGCATGTGGCTTTGACATCCAAATTTTGGGGGATCTCGTTAGTTAGCGCATATGCGGCCTGGAGTTTCCTCAGGCCGCATAGGTGTTGTTTTCCTCTATTTATAGAGGAGATCCTCTTTCATTTGAGGAGAGAGAAAAATAGATTAAAAAAAACTAAGAACACCAGATCATATGCGGTCCAGAGTGTCTCTCTAACACATGGTGCTTTTCGAGTATTTTTGAAGGTGACATTGAGCGTTCCAGAAGTTCATTTATGAACTTGCTGGTTCCTGGGGGCAATCGTCTGTACGATGAATCGTGATTTGAGCAACGGTGGTTTTGACAACCCTAGCAAGGAGATTTTTTTAGCATTTTCTTTTGCTTCATTCTTTCTCATTGTAGCGTCTGCGAACGTAAAAAGAAGAACGCTTTACTTGTTTTTGTTGTAATCTTTATTTTTTTTGAAGTCAGTTTGTAACCTATTCTTGGTTCGTGCTTCGTTGGAATCGAGAAATATCAAATGATGAACTCTTATGTGAATCTCTGATCTTGATGACAACTTGGGTTCCAGTAGAGGGCGGACCTTCATATATCGCTAGTAGCTCTGCTATGGCCCGCGTTCTACCATTTTTGATCTGTCTCAAAAATAACATATATAACATTCAAAAGACCACATCATCCAACATAATTAATCTAACTATTTAAACCACCCTCTCCTCCCTCCCTAGGGATGAGCATTATTCAATTTTGGACCGAAAACAAAATCGAACTGAACCGAATAAGTGATTCGGTTCGGCTTAAAAAAAATTTGATTCGGTTTCGGTTTTGAAAATACTAAAATTTCTTATTCGATTTTGGTTTCGATTTCGATTTTGGATTTTGATTTTGGTCCATAATTCACTACAAAAATATGATGAAATAGCAACATTTTTAGCGACGTCAAACTAAAACGTCGCTAATATTAAAGATTTTAGCGACTCCAAAAATAAACATCGATATAAGTCGCTGTTTGGCGACATATAGCGACGTTTAGCGACTGTAATTCAGTTTTTTAAAAGAATAGTCGCTATAAGCTGTAATAACAATGGTCTAACTCAGAATACGTGACATGCCAGCTACACATTCGACCAGACTCTGGTCTGACTCGGATACGTATAAGCTGTAATAACAATGCTCACTATCTAAATAATCCAGTAAATATAAACATCTACATCTCAATCCACAATGAACAACAATATAAAAGAAAGAGCTACATGTGCTAAAGTCGGCCGCCCAATAACACACAAACTCGAATAGACTCGAGAAGAGATGAGTCTACAAAAACTAGGCTACAACAGTAGATGAATAATCAATATGAATTAAGTAACCATAATGCCGGTAGAAATGATATGAGTACCTGGTACACTGCCCGCAGGACCTACAACTCTATCAGCAACTCCAAGGGCTCCGTGATCATCTATGCTACAAAACTGGCAGGGGACCAGGTCCTCAGAGGAACGTAGCAAGGTACGAAAATACAACAAGCCATAGTATAACATAAAGAAACAAGTGCAACGCTGGTGTAATCTAGCATAACCAACTAAGTGAGACACAGTTTGAAGACAATATTCGACGCGTGGGCTGTCCAAAATAAAATCGTAGCTCCGAACACAGAGACACACGGGGCGTACCGTAGCTCCGAGCACAGAGTCACACGGGTGATACTACTACTCCGGATACAGGAACACTACATCAACAGAACATACATATATAAAGTGCGTGCAGAGGAGTCCAAACGTCTAGTAACTGTCTTCCCCTTCCCAAGCGGTCAACGATTGTGCGCTGAACCTGAACCTCTATCTAGCAGTCTCTTCGCACAGAAGTAACTATCAACAAATGCAACCCTAAGGTCGTCCCAGTCTCCAGTCATGATGTCAGTATCAGGATACAAGAAATCTGGCACGATAACAGTATATAGATGTGTCGTGGGGTGACGATATACTCAGGTACGTACATCGAGGTATTACGAACATCTAGCATTTGTTATAAGATGTTACTACGAACGTCTGCACCCGGTTGTGATCCGGACGCGAAGTAACGATCGTAATCAAACACGCGCACAATGTATATAATAAAATAATAAATATCTGTAACTGAAATACAAGGTGGCAAGGTACACTTGCCTGCGTCCGGCTGTTGATGACGGGGATCTGGTACCACGTCCAAGTTCGCAGGCCCCGTAGTACCTTAAGATGAGATACAAACTCAATCAATAAACTATCACGCGGCAAACAGGGATGTGACACACGTCTAAACATATGCTCAGACTCAGCTACAACTCACAGGGTCACGACGCTAGAGAGTTGACCAAGGTTGACTAATGGTACGTTACATCAAATCAAATTAATCATCTGTACAATATCATCAAACCCAACCTCAATCTTACTGCATTCATCACAATATTCAGTTAATCAAACCCTGATCAAATCCTCAGTTTCACCTCAGTGTTCACAGACGTTAACATGCACATTTACTATCATTCCCAAAATAAATAATTAATTAATTTATTAAAACCCTCGAATATGTACACTTACTATGATTTCAAAATAAAACTTTGCCTCGATCCAATGCACTATTGTTATCCATTTATCAATAATCGACCAATCCTTAGGTATCATGACATACACTTAATCAACGACCAATATTTCATACAACAATACTTATTCAACCCTAACAATTCTCATTCGATATTTAAAAACCCAACCTCAACATATGTCACCTTTTTAACCATCACATGCATATATTCTAATTCATATTTAAACCATAATTATTTAACTTAGCAAATTCTCCATTAATGCATATTATAACATGTATTAAACCTAAAATCTCATATGCATATGTATAACCCTTAACTAAACCTATTTTATTCCCACCCTAAACTCAATGTATATACATTAATTGCATTTTATACTTATGAAAATAAATCCTAAACACATCATGGCATACTTGAACCTCTTAAACCCTAACTTAATCAAATTACACAATAACCCATAAACTATGTAAACCACATAAATTTACATAGGTAGAGGAGGGAGGGGTTCACCTTGGCGACGATGGGGTTGCTGGCCAGAGGGTGGTCGTGGGGTGGTCCTGCTGGTGGTGGTGATGATGACGATGGTGGAGTCGACCGGAGGGGAGAGGCAGGGTGCTGCGGGTGGTGGTGCAATGGGGAGGTTGACAAGGAAGGTGGTCGAGACGGTGGTGGTCCCTGGAGGTGATGACTGGAGGAGGTGGCTCGTGGCAGCGGGGCAGAGGAGCTCGTCGAGGTGGAGAAGAAGGAGTGGCCGGGGTATCAGAGGTGGTGGTGGAGTGTTGTTGGCCGAGGGATGGTCGTGGCGAGTCGGGGTTGGCTCGTGGAGGTGGTGGTAATGGCGGATGTGGTGGTGGGAATAGCAGCTGGAGGTGGGGAGGAAGCTGGCCGGAGTGGCGTTGCTCGTGGCAGCGGTGGTGGCGGGGTAAAGCTCATGGTAGTGATGTGCGGTGGTGGCGGGGTGAAGCTCGTGGTGTAGGTGGTCGTGGTGGCGTTGCTCGTGGCAGCGGCCGGAGGGAAGATCTCGACCGACGTGTTGATAAAGACGATAGTGGTGGTGGGAAGAGCAGCTGGCCGGAGCAAGGGAATGGTTAGCAGTCGGTGGCCGGAGTGAGGATCTCGGCCGGCTAGTGTTGGTTTTCCAAGGAAGAAGAAGAAGGAAGGAAGAAGGAGAAGAAGAAAGGAAGAAGAAGAAGAAGGGAAGAAGTATTCGGTTGAGATTTTGAGGAGGGAGGAGAGAGAGAGGGTTGTGTTCTCTAGGTTTGGGGATTAGGGCCGGCATGGGGAAGAGTGTGGTAATGGAGACATCTTATAGGGAGTTGTGTGAGGGTTGTGTGGTGTGGATGAGCCCCAATTTGAATGGATAGTGAGGATTTCATATGGAGAAAATTGTGTTCACCAAAGGAGAGGGAGGGGGAGCTTGACCGGTCAAAGAAGTGGGGGGCTTGTTCATATGGTCTTGACCAATGAGGTTATGACACATATTACAACATTTGTAAATAAGCCCCTTAATTTTGGGTATTTGCACAAACACATGAAATGATGCAAAATTTGTGGGGAAAATGGTATTTGGTGTTTTGTAGGGTGAGGGGGTGTTGTGTGTTTTGCAAAGGGGCAATGGAATTAAATTAGGATTAAAATGGGATTAGTCAAAGTTGGTATCCCCAATTAAATTAAAATAAAATAGCATGTGCTCTTAAATTAAATGGGGGCACATGGGATCTCAATTGAGAGTGACATAAAGGTCATGAATGGTGTAGGCTTGGTGTCAGTTTTGGACCCTTTAATTGGTTCGGCTCAACGGGTTGAGTTGGTGTCTTAAAATTGATGGCAACGACACAAGTGCGCGACACGGGATTAAATAATGGATTTCGTTTACGGAACATCGTGCAATTAATTTAGAGCACAAGGAATTATGATTTTGAGTGACGAAAAAGTTCAGCGCCTAAATTGGCGTGTCAAGTCAAGAGTGCAACAATCTGTTGGAATTTATGGACTGATGTTGGGCTCTGAATATTTCAACAACGGTAGGGCGCACCAAGGGTTTAATAAAAAAATCAGACATCTGTAACCTTACTTCTAAACCTCAAAACTTGATGCTGAACCAAAATTTTCTAACTCAAAACCAGTTTATCTATAGAAATAAATAAGGCGGTTTACATCCTTCCCAACTTAGAAAAATTTCGTCCCCAAAATTAAAAGTAAGGCACGATACTAGCTACAAGAATTTAAAAACCAACTGGTAATCAAAGGTGGTACGTAAATTCGTACCTCGATCCTCAAATAAATACGGAAAACGTTGTCGAATGGACTCCTGGCGCTCCCAGGTAGATTCGCCTAGCGAATGATGCTTCCATGCAACTCTGACCAGTCGAATAGTCTGACCTCTCAAAGTCTTCTCACTGTGATCGAGTATCTCCACTGGCTGCTCCACGTAAGATAAACTGGGCCTGATTGTAATCTCTGAGTGATCAAGTACGTGGCTAGGGTCTGCCACGTATCTTCTCAACTGCGATACGTAAAATACGTCATGTACTCCTTCTAAGGATGGAGGCAATACAAGACGATAAGCCACTTCGCCAACTCATTCCAAGATGTCAAACGGTCCGATGTACCTCGGACTCAGCTTGCCTCTGCCTCCGAATCTGATGGTACCACGAGTAGGCGATATCTTCAAAAATATATGGTCACCTTTCTTGAACTCCAAAGGTCTGCGGTGCGCATCTGCCCAATATTTCTGTTTGTCCTGTGCTGCACGCAGGTGGCTCTGAATCTGCTTGACTTTCTCCACTGTCTGTGTCACCAACTCTGGACCAAGTATCTGACGCTCTCCCACGTCACTCTAACATACCGGTGACCTACACTTCCTGTCGTACAGTGCCTCATAAGGTGCCATCTGTATGCTAGCCTGGTAGCTGTTATTGTAGGAGAATTCCACCAAGTGTAGATGGTCCTCCCAAGATCCTCCAAAGTCGATCATGCACGCTCTCAACATATCTTCTAGTATCTATATCGTGCGCTCTGACTGGCCATTAGTCTGTAGATGATATGTAGTGCTAAACTTGAGACGAGTTCCTAGACTCTCCTGCATACTCCGCCAAAAATATGATGTGAACCTGGAGTCACGATACGATACAATGCTGACAGGCACTCCATGTAGTCGTACTATTTGCCTCATATACATGTCTGCTAGTATCTCCGTGGACTGCCCAACTCTGAAGGGCAAGAAATATGCAGACTTGGTGAGTCTGTCTACGACAACCCAAACTGTATCCTTCCCGCTAGGGCTCCGTGGGAATCCTATGACGAAGTCCAGGGTAATGCGACCCTACTTCCACTCGGAAATAGGAAGCGGTTGCACTAGTCCTGCAGTCCTCTGATGTTCAGCCTTGACTTGCTGACAAACCAAATATCTCGCCACGAATCTTGCAATCTCTCTCTTCATCCCATACCACCAGTAATGTTGTCTCAAATCTCGGTACATCTTCGTACCCCAGGATGAATAGAATAAATCGAGCTAGGAGCCTCGGTCATCAACTCCTGGCATAGCTCGCCACTCAGAACGTATAGGCGATCTCTACACCTTAATGTTCCATCTTCATGAATCCTGAGTCCCGTCTGTATGCCGGCCTCTGTCCTCTCTCGCAGTCGTTGAAATCTCGTATCTGTAGGCAGGGCTGCCTTGATCCTCTCAATCAATGTACACTGAACCTTGAGACTGGTCATCTGTCCATCCATGCCTGGCAATACAATCTCTATCCCAAGCCCCTGAAGATCCTCTAGCAATTGTCGCTGAGTCGTCAAAAAGTATGCCATGGGCTTCCTGCTTAAGGCATCTGCTACTACATTCGCCTTGCCAGGGTGGTACTACAACTCGATATCATAATCTGTCATCAACTCTAGCTATTGCCTTTGTCTCGTATTGAGCTCATTATGAGTGTAGACATACTTCAAACTCTTGTGATTTGTGTAAATCTCAGCACGCTCTCCATAAAGGTAGTGTCGCCATAGCTTCAGTACAAATATCACTGCAGCTAGCTCTAGGTCGTACGTCGGATAGTTCTTCTCATGAACTCTCAGCTGTCTCGATGCGTAGGCTATCACTTTGCCATGTTACATCAGTATACATCCTAATCCGCTCCCAGATGCATCACTGTACACTATAAATCCTTCCGATCCAGAAGGAAGTATCAAAATCGGTGCTGATGTCAGACGCTTCTTCAGCTCATCGAAAGTCGTCTAACACTCTATCCTTTTTGGGTTAACTGATAGTCCAACTCCAGTGATTATGTCTCCCAGGAAGGGTACTCTATCCCAACAGAACTCATATTTGCTGAGCTTGGTGTACAGCCTCTCTTGCCTCAGCGTCTCCAACACGATCCTGGGATGTCTCTCGTGCTCCTCCTGGCTCTTGGAATATACCAAGATGTCGTCGATAAATACCACCACAAACTTATCTAAGTACTGGTGGAAAACATTGTTCATCAGACTCATAAATACTACCGGCACGTTGGTTAAACCAAACGACATGACTAGAAACTCATAGTGCCCATACTTCGTCCGAAAAGCCGTCTTCGGGATGTCCTCTCTCCGTACCTTGATCTGATGATAGCCTGATCTGAGATCGATATTCGAGAATACATAGGCGCCACTTAGCTGATTCAAATAAATTATCGATGCGCGGCAATGGGTACTTGTTCTTTATCGTTACAACATTAAATGCCCTATAATCGATACACAAATATACCGTTCCTGTAATCAATACGCAAACGTACCGTCCCGTCCTTCTTCGGCATAATAAGATGGGTACTCCCCATGGAGAAACACTAGTCCGACTGAAACCCTTGTCTAAGGGATCCTCTACTATGGACCTTCAACTCAACGAACTCTATCGGTGCTAGTCTGAAGACGGAAAAATAACTGGCTTGGCTCTTGGAGTCAACTCTATAGCAAACTCTCTCTCTCTCTGTCAGGTGGCAGGCCTGGAAGATTCTCTAGAAACACATCCTCAAACTATGATATAATGCGGGGGTACACTGGTTCACCTTTTGCAATGTGTGCCCCTAAGGTAGATGGGCACCATGCTCCCGGGCTCCCTAAAGAAACTCAAACTCAGGGTAATCTAGTGGTCATAAATATTGCAACCACGTCGACAATCTAGCGTCGCGTGGTATTGGCTAAACCAATCCATGTTTAGGACAATGTCGTAGTCTAGACTTAATCTCCTAATAAATCCTCTCGTTCTATTTTCAACACCAATCCTCCAAAAGAAAATCTTTTCTTGCCTAATGTATAATTACTCTTCTCCTCAAAAAATTTCCTAAAATTTTATTCCTCAAATTTCTTCTTTCCGTTATTTATCTCCCGAAGTCACATAGTACAATAATGGTATCACCCAAGTACATGCTAGAATTTCTGGTATCAGATCATCATCTTCCAGGTGAGAGCCTAAAATTCCATCTCCTCTAGCTCATAACATCGTTCTTGATATTGCTATTATATACAACAACTAATTTCTAGCATCGGGCTATGCATTTTCATAAATTATTCTAGTGGATTATGATCAACAATCTTTCCAGCTCCCAGTGCTTTCCAAATCACTGCTATCTCAAGTACGGGTAGGGTACTACTGGGTCCAATTCTCTTGCTAACCTTCCACACTAGTTCTAGAATCCAAAAAGAACCTATCAATCTATCCTACTAAGGGTAACAATCTTCTCAGAGAATAGTACACGAATTCTGTCTTCTGTCGTCTGGACTTCGATCTTCTTCTGGAGGGAATCATCAGACACAAGCATTCATCTTTCCGAATAATAGGGGACGAGAAACAATGATAACGATATTGACGAATATTGAACGAATACAAATTGGAAGTCCAAGGGCGATAATCATATACAAAGTGAGTTTTTAAAATCTATTATGGATTGAGATCCTATACAACAATAAATTATAATATCTATTCCTAATTTGCAGGCTCGCTTGGCACAGTCAGGTGACCAAGACGATTTAAATCGGACCTGCATGGGCCACCACAAAAATATGTCACGCCCCAGTCCCAAATACGTAGGACTAGGAATACGCGACAAGCCAGCTACGCATTCGACCAGACTCTGGTCTGACTCGAATACATATAAGCTGTAATAACAATGGTCACTATCTAAATAATCCAGTAAATATAAACATCTACGTCTCAATCCACAATGAACAGCAATATACAAGAAAGAGCTACATGTGCTAAAGTTGGCCGCCCAATAACATACAAACTCGAATAGACTCGAGAAGAGATGAGTCTACAAAAACTAGGCTACAACAGCAGATGAATAATCAATATGAATTAAGTAACCATAATGCCGGTAGAAATGATATGAGTACTTGGTACACTGCCCGCAAGACCTGCAACCCCATCAGCAACTCCAAGGACTCCGTGATCATCTATGCTGCAAAACTGGCAGGGGACCAGGTCCTCAGAGGGACGTAGCAAGGTACGAAAATACAGCAAGCCATAGTATAACAGAAAGAAACAAGTGCAACGCAGGTGTAATCTAGCATAACCAACTAAGTGAGACACAGTTTGAAGACAATGTTCGAGGCGTGGGATGTCCAAAATAAAACCGTAGCTCCGAACACAGAGACACACGGGGCGTACCGTAGCTCCGAGCACAGAGTCATACAGGTGATACTACTACTTCGGATACAGGAACACTACATCAACATAATATACATATATAAAGCACGTACAGTGGAGCCCAAACGTCTAGTAACTGTCTTTCCCTTCCCAAGCGGTCAACGATTGTGCGCTGAACCTGAACCTCTATCTAGCAGTCTCTTCGCACAGAAGTAACTATCAACAAACGAGACCCTAAGGTCGTCCCAGTCTCCAGTCATGATGTCAGTATCAGGATACAGGAAATCTGGCACGATAATAGTGTATGGATGTGTCATGGGATGACGATATACTCATGTACGTACATCGAGGTGTTACGAGCATCTAGCATTCGTTACAAGACGTTACGACGAACGTATGCACCCGGTTGTGATCCGGACACGAAGTAACGATCGTAATCAAACACACGCACAATGTATATAATGAAACAATAAATATCTGTAACTGAAATACAGGGTGGCAAGGTACACTTGCTTGCGTCCGGCTGCTGATGACGGGGATCCGGTACCACGTCCAAGTCCGCAGATCCCGTAGTACCTAGAGATGATATACAAACTCAATAAATAAACTATCACGCGGCAAACAGGGATGTGACACACGTCTAAACATATGCTCAGACTCAGTAACAACTCACAGGATCACGACGCTAGAGGGTTGACCAAGGTTGACTAAGGGTACGTTACATCAAATCAAATTAATCATTTGTACAATATCATCAAACCCAACCTCAATCTTACTGCATTCATCACAATATTCAGTTAATCAAACCCTGATCAAATTCTCAGTTTCACCTCAGTGTTCACAGACGTTAACATGCACATTTACTATCATTCCCAAAATAAATAATTTATTAATTTATTAAAACCCTCGAATATGTACACTTACTATGATTTCAAAATAAAACTTTGCCTCGATCCAATACACTATTGTTATCCATTTATCAATAATCGATCAATCCTTAGGTATCACGACATACACTTAATCAATGACCAATATTTCATACAACAATACGTATTCAACCCTAACAATTCTCATTCGATATTTAAAAACCCAACCTCAACATATGTCACATTTTTAACCATCACATGCATATATTCCAATTCATATTTAAACCATAATTATTGAACTTAGCAAATTCTCCATTAATGCATATTATAACATGTATTAAACCTAAAATCTCATATGCATATGTATAACCCTGAACTAAACCTATTTTATTCCCACCCTAAACTCAATGTATATACATTAATTGCATTTTATACTTATGAAAATAAACCCTAAACACATCATGGCATACTTGAACCTCTTAAACCCTAACTTAATTAAATTACACAATAACCCATAAACTATGTAAACCACATAAATTTACATAGGTAGAGGAGGAAGGGGTTCACCTTGGCGACGATGGGGTTGCTGGCCGGAGGGTGGTCGTGGGGTGGTCCTGCTGGTGGTGGTGATGATGATGATGGTGGAGTCGACCGGAGGGGAGAGGCAGGGTGCTGCGGGTGGTGGTACAATGAGGAGGTTGACAAGGAAGGTGGTCGAGATGGTGGTGGTCCCTGGAGGTGATGACTGGAGGAGGTGGCTCGTGGCAGCGGGGCAGAGGAGCTCGTCGAGGTGGAGAAGAAGGAGTGGCCAGGGTATCAGAGGTGGTGGTGGTGGAGTGTTGTTGGCCGAGGGATGGTCGTGGCGAGTCGGGGTTGGCTCGTCGAGGTGGTGGTAATGGCGGATGTGGTGGTGGGAATAGTGTAGAAGCATAAAAAATATGCTGGATAGATCTACGCAGCATGGTGATGCAGGGCAGAGTAAACAGAGGACCTCAAAAGCCATCAAGCGTGCAACGGAGTTTTTTCGCTAAGCACAGCATAAAATATGAACTCCAGGACCATCCGCGTAAGTGCAGTACGTCCAGACCGCCTCAGCATAAGGAGGGTGCTACATCGCCTCTACGGCGTAAAACTCATCCACCTTCAATGCAGCATTTAAGCGTACGAGGAATGCTTCGTATTCCCCAAAATGAACCTGTTAAATCACGCAGTGAACCTGACGTCTGACTCCTGACAAAAAGTACTGCACGGCTACCCAGACGACGGCTGGAATAATGACAGACCCTTCGGGACACGCCTCTGCATTTAATGCACAGGATGATGGCGGATCTCTGCATTTAATGCAGGAGATTTGATTAATATCACCGAACCGTCGTTTACTGACGTCTCCTCGGCGTAAACTACTTTTACGCATACAAGGGGATACGCTGCCTTGTTTTACACAGGCAGACGTGAACTGTTTACGCTCCGCGAAAGACAAACAGACTGCCACGTCAAAAGCTGCTCTTCGTACAGGGCTCGAGGCGCGTCTCTGCATTTTAATAGGGCAGAGTGATGGCAGACTTTTAAAACACGCCACTGCAATTAATGCACAGGATGATGATGGATCTCTGCATTTAATGCAGGGGATTTGATTATATCCCCAAGAGCCGTAATTCCGGCTAAGGATCACTCAGGCTTCTACGCCTCCTCGGCTTCTGTGCCTGCTCGGCTTCTACGCCCACTCGGCTTCTATGCCTGCTCGGCCTCTACGCCCATTTGGCTTATATGCCTATTTGGCTTCTACGCCATGGTGACAGACATTGGCTTCTACGCCAACCTCATCTACACGAGGGATACCTACCTACATGGCTTCTACGCTGTGATCTTCGCAGCAGTTATACGCGTTTGTCCCTTAGTTGGACACGCGTCACACGCTCATACAAAAGATTATCTATACGCGGGCAACGGTTATTTTAACCATCGTGTAAAAGGGTGTTGTACTTTCCACTACTCGGTTTCTACACCGACTGAGTGGTCACTGTCACTAAAACTCTATAAATAGAGACCTCTATCGACAGAGGTCAAAGGTCGAGAAAATAAAGGTCGAACTTCAGAAAAGATCGAACCAAGGGAGGAGAAAGATTGGTCAAAAGATCAGAAGGTCGAAAAGTCAAAGAGTCTTTGAGAAAGAAGAATCCAGAGCTCAGGCAAAGAGTGGTGATCGACGACTTTGGCATCAAACATCCACCCTCTTTTGCAACCTTTGAAGCCACTTTCCGTCTTCTACGGCACTTCTTCACCATCGTGTGGTCCAAGGGACAAAGTGATCGACTGCAGATCAGACTCCTATAGCAATATTTACCCAGATTAAAAAATTATACTCGACATCCTCGTGTAGGATTAATTGTACTGTCTTGTTTGTAAACCTAAGAAAGGGTTTCGTATAAACCCGTCTTCTGTATCTCTTTCGTTTATTTTATCCGAAACAAGAATGGTGACTCTACTGGGGACATCTTTCTCTTCTGATAAGGAAGCGATTACTCAACACGATGCGGTATCCGTGGGATCCGTAAATAAGACACTGGTCGTCCAGTTCGACCAGTCCGACCAGTCTGCCTACGAAGATATGCTTCGAGCTGGGGGTAGCTCTCACTCTCTCACTGTACAAGGCAACAGAAAGCTGCGTAAGGTCTGGATGCCCAAGACATCCCCTGTCGTTCCTGCCGACTCTCCGATCTCTTTGACCTCTCCGACCAACGAGGTTGTAGCTCCGCTCCCTCCGCGCCTTGTGCATAAAATTCAGTCACCTGTCGCTGACAGGACCGACAAAACTTCTGGCAATGCCTTAGTGCTAACCCAGAAGTATACCCCGTACCTTTGCGTAAAATTCAGTCGCCTGTCGCTGACAGGACCGACAAAACTTCTGGCAATGCCTTAGTGCCAACCCATAAGTATACAACACGCTCTGCGCGTAAAAATCAGTCTCCTATCACTGGCAGGGCAGACAAAACTTCTGACAATACCTTAGCGCCAAATCAGAAGGTCCAAACGTGCTCCGCGCATAAAAATGCATCTGCCCTCCGTGGAAAAGCAGATGATCCCTGCAATCTATGCAAGGGAAAGCAAGCGACGGACTGCTCAACTTCCCAGCCTTTACGCCAACAAGAAAATAATCTGCCCGCCCTCCGGATTGCACGAGGAGCTGATGGCCGACCGAGGACCTCCTCAACTTTACGCCAGCCAGAATTACGCCAGAAGAACTCCCTCAGCGTAAAGCAGGCTCGGCTTGCGGAAGAACAAACTCCTCGGGGATTATCCGCTACCCAGATGGCCAACCTGTTGTATACGGGTGGCACTGGGAAAGCTATGGTTCCCAACATCCGCATGCCCACTGAGGTGAACAGAAGGAACAAGCCTTCTTCTTCTTCTTTCGGTTATTCCCCTGATTTATGTGATTTCTTGATCCAAAAATGCAAAGACAAGGGTCAAAATCAAGAGGCCAAGATTGGGGAGATCAAGTGGGATATAGCACCAATATCTAATGTCTTCGTGACAGATGGGCAATATGAAGAATCTGTCTTCGTTATCCCACCTACTCGTAGCGATCAGCATCAAATAATCTTCGGTCGAATGCGGAATAGACCGATAATACAAGAAGATTCGCATGAGTCTGATGCTGGGAGGATGCAGATCCACAGGTATAGCCCCCAGGCTTTAAAGATTATACAAATCATGGGCTATGACTTAAAGCTGGAACCAGGCCTCAACTACGGAAAAGGCAGACAAATGCCGTTGCATGGTGGTCTCTTCTGCCAAAGAAATCATTTTGGGTTAGGGTATATTGCATCCCAAGCCGGGGGTAGTGTTCCCTCTGTACCCGAAGGCGATGCGGCTATAACCATCTTCCCTGAGGATCGTAAAACTCAGGCACCAGGAGCCCAAAGGCCAAAGAGGATTTTCTCCTTCAATGAAGATGACATCGTTGAAATCTTCAATGTATTAATGAAGGAAAACGAGCTTCCGCTATCTTGTTTATGGTGATAAACGAAAGAAGAATGGCGACTCTGCTGGGGAAATCTTTCTCTTCTGATGAGGAAGCAATTGCTCAACACGATGCGGTATCCGTTGGATCCGTAAAGAAGACACTGGTCGTCCAGTTCGACCAGTCTGCCTACGAAGATATGCTTTGAGCTGGGGGTAGCTCTCACTCTCTCTCTGTACAAGGCAACAGGAAGCTGCGTAAGGTCTGGATGCCCAAGACATCCCCTGCCGTTCCTGCCGACTCTCCGATCTCTTCGACCTCTCCGACCAACGAGGTTGTAGCTTCGCTCCCTCCGCGCCTTGCGCGTAAAATTCAATCACCTGTCGTTGACAGGAGCGACAAAACTTCTGGCAATGCCTTAGTGCCAACCCAGAAGTATACCCCGTGCCTTGTGCGTAAAATTCAGTCGCCTATCGCTGACAGGACCGACAAAACTTCTGGCAATGCCTTAGTGCCAACCCAGAAGTATACAACATGCTCTGCGCATAAAAAATAGTCTCCTGTCACTGGCAGGGCAGACAAAACTTCTGACAATGCCTTAGCGCCAAATCAGAAGGTCCAAACGCACTCCACGCGTAAAAATGCATCTGCCCTCCGCGGAAAAGCAGATGATCCCTGCAATCAACGCAAGGGAAAGCAAGCGGCGGACTGCTCAACTTCCCGGCCTTTACCCCAACAAGAGAAGAATCTGCCCGCCCTTCGGATTGTGCGAGGAGCTGATGGCCGACCGAGGACCTTCTCATCTTTACGCCAGCCAGAATTATGCCAGAAGAACTCCCTCAGCGTAAAGCAGGCTCGGCTTGCGGAAGAACAAACTCCTCGGGGATTATCCGCTACCCAGATGGCCAACCTGTTGTATACGGGTGGCACTGGGAAAGCTATGGTTCCCAACATCCGCATGCCCACTGAGGTGAACAGAAGGAACAAGCCTTCTTCTTCTTTCGGTCATCCCCCTGATTTGCATGATTTTTTGATCCAAAAACGCAAAGACAAGGGTCAAAAACATGAATGGCGACTCTACTGGGGAGGATAAAAATTAGTCTCCTGTCACTGGCAGGGCAGACAAAACTTCTGACAATGCCTTAGCGCCAAATCAGAAGGTCCAAACGTGCTCCGCGCATAAAAATGCATCTGCCCTCCGCGGAAAAGCAGATGATCCCTGCAATCTATGCAAGGGAAAGCAAGCGACGGACTCCTCAACTTCCCAGCCTTTACGCCAACAAGAAAATAATCTGCCCGCCCTCCGGATTGCACGAGGAGCTGATGGCCGACCGAGGACCTCCTCAACTTTACGCCAGCCAGAATTACGCCAGAAGAACTCCCTCAGCGTAAAGCAGGCTCGGCTTACGGAAGAACAAACTCCTCGGGGATTATCCGCTACCCAGATGGCCAACCTGTTGTATACGGGTGGCACTGGGAAAGCTATGGTTCCCAACATCCGCATGCCCACTGAGGTGAACAGAAGGAACAAGCCTTCTTCTTCTTCTTTCGGTTATTCCCCTGATTTGCGTGATTTCTTGATCCAAAAATGCAAAGACAAGGGTCAAAATCAAGAGGCCAAGATTGGGGAGATCAAGTGGGATATAGCACCAATATCTAATATCTTCGTGACAGATGGGCAATATGAAGAATCTGTCTTCGTTATCCCACCTACTCGTAGTGATCAGCATCAAATAATCTTCGGTCGAATGCGGAATAGACCGATAATACAAGAAGATTCGCATGAGTCTGATGCTGGGAGGATGCAGATCCACAGGTATAGCCCCCAGGCTTTAAAGATTATACAAATCATGGGCTATGACTTAAAGCTGGAACCAAGCCTCAACTACGGAAAAGGCAGACGAATGCCGTTGCTTGGTGGTCTCTTCTGCCAAAGAAATCATTTTGGGTTAGGGTATATTACATCCCAAGCTGGGGGTAGTGTTCCCTCTGTACCCGAAGGCGATGCGGCTATAACCATCTTCCCTGAGGATCGTAAAACTCAGGCACCAGGAGCCCAAAGGCCAAAGAGGATTTTCTCCTTCAATGAAGATGACATCGTTGAAATCTTCAATGTATTAATGAAGGAAAACGAGCTTCCGCTATCTTGTTTATGGTGATAAACGAAAGAAGAATGGCGACTCTGCTGGGGAAATCTTTCTCTTCTGATGAGGAAGCAATTGCTCAACACGATGCGGTATCCGTTGGATCCGTAAAGAAGACACTGGTCGTCCAGTTCGACCAGTCTGCCTACGAAGATATGCTTTGAGCTGGGGGTAGCTCTCACTCTCTCTCTGTACAAGGCAACAGGAAGCTGCGTAAGGTCTGGATGCCCAAGACATCCCCTGCCGTTCCTGCCGACTCTCCGATCTCTTCGACCTCTCCGACCAACGAGGTTGTAGCTTCGCTCCCTCCGCGCCTTGCGCGTAAAATTCAATCACCTGTCGTTGACAGGAGCGACAAAACTTCTGGCAATGCCTTAGTGCCAACCCAGAAGTATACCCCGCGCCTTGTGCGTAAAATTCAGTCGCCTATCGCTGACAGGACCGACAAAACTTCTGGCAATGCCTTAGTGCCAACCCAGAAGTATACAACACGCTCTGCGCATAAAAAACAGTCTCCTGTCACTGGCAGGGCAGACAAAACTTCTGACAATGCCTTAGCGCCAAATCAGAAGGTCCAAACGCGCTCCACGCGTAAAAATGCATCTGCCCTCCGCGGAAAAGCAGATGATCCCTGCAATCAATGCAAGGGAAAGCAAGCGGCGGACTGCTCAACTTCCCGGCCTTTACCCCAACAAGAGAAGAATCTGCCCGCCCTTCGGATTGCGCGAGGAGCTGATGGCCGACCGAGGACCTTCTCATCTTTACGCCAGCCAGAATTATGCCAGAAGAACTCCCTCAGCGTAAAGCAGGCTCGGCTTGCGGAAGAACAAACTCCTCGGGGATTATCCGCTACCCAGATGGCCAACCTGTTGTATACGGGTGGCACTGGGAAAGCTATGGTTCCCAACATCCGCATGCCCACTGAGGTGAACAGAAGGAACAAGCCTTCTTCTTCTTTCGGTCATCCCCCTGATTTGCATGATTTTTTGATCCAAAAACGCAAAGACAAGGGTCAAAAACATGAATGGCGACTCTACTGGGGAGGATAAAAATCAGTCTCCTGTCACTGGCAGGGCAGACAAAACTTCTGACAATGCTTTAGCGCCAAATCAGAAGGTCCAAACGTAATCTTCGGTCGAATGCAGAATAGACCGATAATACAAGAAGATTCGTATGAGTCTGATGCTGGGAGGATGCAGATCCACAGGTATAGCCCCCAGGCTTTAAAGATTATATAAAGCATGGGCTATGACTTGAAGCTAGAACCAGGCCTCAACTACGGGAAAGGCAGACAAATGCCGTTGCATGGTGGTCTCTCCTGCCAAAGAAATTATTTTGGGTTAGGGTATATTGCATCCCAAGCTGGGGGTAGTGTTCCCTCTGTACCCGAAGGCGATGCGGCTATAACCATCTTCCCTAAGGATCGTAAAACTCAGGCACCAGGAGCCCAAAGGCCAAAGAGGATTTTCTCATTCAATAAAGATGACATCGTTGAAATCTTTAATGTATTAATGAAGGAAAATGAGCTCCCGCTGCCCGACGTCAGGTACCCTGAAAGGGCTGGCAAGGTCGACGATCCAGAATATTGTCTCTTTCATCGGTACGTTCATCACCCTACAAGGGCATGCTACATATTAAAAAAGAAGATCAAGGAGCTGATCGACGCCAAAGTCATTACTTTGCATTTATAAACAAGATGACGGCCACTGCAAATTGATTTCACTTCAAATATGGCAATTTGTATCTCCCCAGCGGAACAACCTTCAGGCTCTCCCCAGCTGAGTTTGTCATGTTCATATTACCTCTGAACAAACTTTCCTGGTTTTGACTATCGATCATCACGTCCATATTACCTCTGATATCGGTTATCATTTTAACTTAAAACCCGTACTTAACTCTAAGTACGCCAGTGGTGTTAGGTCCACAAAAACTGCCATGTTCATATCACCTCTGAGCAGATATATACCTCCATTCTCAGTGGAGGCTTTCCCCAGCTGAGTTTGTCATGTTCATATTACCTCTGAACAAACCTTCCTGGTTTGGCTATTGTATATCACGTCCATATTACCTCTGATATCGGTTGTCATCTCAACTTAACACATGTACTTAACTCTAAGTACGCCAGTGGTGTTAGGTCCACAAAAACTGCCATGTTCATATCACCTCTGAGTAGATATATACCTCCATTCTCAGTGGAGGCTTTCCCCAGCTGAGTTTGTCATGTTCATATTACCTCTGAACAAACCTTCCTGGTTTGGCTATCGTATATCACGTCCATATTACCTCTGATATCGGTTGTCATCTCAACTTAACACCCGTACTTAACTCTAAGTACGCCAGTGGTATTAGATCCACAAAAACTGCCATGTTCATATCGCCTCTGAGCAGATATATACCTCCATTCTCAGTGGAGGCTTTCCCCAGCTGAGTTTGTCATGTTCATATTACCTCTGAACAAACCTTCCTGGTTTGGCTATCGTATATCACGTCCATATTACCTCTGATATCGGTTGTCATTTCAACTTAACACCCGTACTTAACTCTAAGTACGCCAGTGGTGTTAGGTCCACAAACACTGCCATGTTCATATCACCTCTGAGCAGATATATACCTCCATTCTCAGTGGAGGCTTTCCCCAGCTGAGTTTGTCATGTTCATATTACCTCTGAACAAACCTTCCTGGTTTGGCTATCGTATATCACGTCCATATTACCTCTGATATCGGTTGTCATCTCAACTTAACACCCGTACTTAACTCTAAGTACGCCAGTGGTGTTAGGTCCACAAAAACTGCCATATTCATATCACCTCTGAGCAGATATATACCTCCATTCTCAGTGGAGTCTTTCCCCAGCTGAGTTTGTCATGTTCATATTACCTCTGAACAAACTTTCCTGGTTTTGACTATCGATCATCACGTCCATATTACCTCTGATATCGGTTGTCATCTCAACTTAACACCTGTACTTAACTCTAAGTACGCCAGTGGTGTTAGATCCACAAAAACTGCCATGTTCATATCACCTCTGAGCAGATATATACCTCCATTCTCACTGGAGGCCTTCTCCAGCTGAGTTTGTCATGTTCATATTACCTCTGAACAAACCTTCCTGGTTTGGCTATCGTATATCACGTCCATATTACCTCTGATATCGGTTGTCATCTCAACTTAACACCCGTACTTAACTCTAAGTATGTCAGTGGTGTTAGGTCCACAAAAACTGCCATGTTTATATCACCTCTGAGCAGATATATACCTCCATTCTCAGTGGAGGCTTTCCCCAGCTAAGTTTGTCATGTTCATATTACCTCTGAACAAACCTTTCTGGTTTGGCTATCATATATCACGTCCATATTACCTCTGATATCGGTTGTCATCTCAACTTAACACCAGTACTTAACTCTAAGTACGCCAGTGGTGTTAGGTCCACAAAAACTGCCATGTCCATATTACCTCTGGCAGGGCTTGTCCTAGAACTTATTACTTGCACTTTTTGTGCACAAGAAGTAATAGGTCCACAATGAAAATGAAGAGTTCACGTTCATATTACCTTTGAACTATTTTCATATTCCCCAACAGAGAAAAAGTTAATTCACGTCTATATTACCTCTGAACTATGTCTCTCTGCTTTTCCCACAGAGTCATATTTTTACAATTATCTATATTTCCTCTGTCGAGATTTGTCTTAAACTCATTACTTGTAATAACGCGCGCATACAAGTAATGGGTCCACTAAAAAATTCTCCAGTGGAATATCCTAACTAGTCACAAAACCTATCACGTCCACATTACCTCTGATAGGGCTTGTTTTCGAACTTATTATTTGCATCCCAATATGCACAACAAATAGTAGGTCCACCAAAGATCCCCCAGTGGGATGTCCTCAATTAACACGGTATTGTGCTACGTCCATATTACCTCTAGTACAACACCCGAAGGCCATACAAACAATCATAAAGGAATGAAAGGCCCTTTCTGATTGGAACAGCATTCTCAAACGGCGCTTACAGGTTAGCCCAGCCTAACGGAGACTTGTTGATGGCTCCTATCAGTGGCAAATTCCTGAAAAGGTACTACGATAGCCTATTACTCAGGGAAGGCAGACAGTCAGCGAATTCGAAAAGTTTTCGTGCAAAGCAGATTCGTGGTTCTACGCCAATGAGCTTTCTACGCTCGACAGCTACAGATCTACGGTTTTACGCTGAGAGACTATAAGTCTATGGTTTTACGCCCGGATGCCTTTGTGCTCGGTAGCTTTTATGCTTGAGAGGCTACAAACCTACGACTTCACGCTCAAAAGCTACAAATCTATGATCTCACGCTCGGTGGCTTTTTACTCTCAGAGGCAACAGATCCACAACTTCACGCTCGGAAGATTTCCTTTTCAGATGGCTACAAATCTACAGGTTCTACGCCAAGGAGCTTTCTACGCTCGATAGCTACAAATCTATGGTTTCACGTTCGGAGGCTATAAGTCTATGGTTTTACGTCCGGATGCCTTTGTGCTCGGTAGCTTTTACGCTCGAGAGGCTACAAACCTACGACTTCACGCTCAGGAACTACAAATCTACGACTTCACGCTCGGTGGCCTTTAGGCTCGATAGGCTACGAACTCAGGATTTTATGCTAATCTATATTACAGATCTATGACTTTCCGCGTATCTGAGGATATGCAGGCCAGAGTACGCGTACATCTGAACGATTCTCAAGGCGGTCAATTGCAAGGGTTCACACAGAAGATACTCCTTCTCGGCCCCTTACATGTTGGAAGAACATGGTCTTCTTCTTCCTCAGGTCGACCCGACGAACTCCGGCGATCATACGTGTGGTGAAGGAAATGTGGGAAGAACAGGTTAACTCCTCAGCCTTTTTTTAGGCGAAAGAGATCACACCGATCCCCAATAACTCCGCCATAAAGTCAGCCTTGAAAGAACGTGTCAGACTTGACCGTTTTCATGCTTCATTCAAAGCGTTCCAAATTATGAGGAATTTGAAAGCTTTGAAGGGGGTCTTGTAGAAGCATGAAAAATACGCTGGATAGCTATACGCAGCATGATGGTGCTGGGCAGCGTAAGACTTGACTTCGGAGCCATCGACGTACAAACAGAGCCTTTCCCGCTAAAGGACAGCGTAAAATACAAGCTCAAGGACTGTCCGCGTAATGCAGTATGTCCAGGCTGCTTCAGCGTAGAGAGGGTGCTACATCGCCTCTATGGCGTAAAACACATCCGCTTTCAATACAGCATTTAAGCGTACGAGGAACGCTTCGTATTTCCCAAAATGAACCTGTCAAATCATGCAGTGAACCTAACGTCTGACTCCGGACAAAAAGTACTGCACGGGTACCCAGACGACGGCTGGAATAATGACAGACCCTTCGGGACACGCCTCTGCATTTAATGCACAGGATGATGGCGGATCTCTGCATTTAATGCAGGGGATTTGATTAATATCACCGAACCGTCGTTTACTGACGTCTCCTCGGCATAAACTGCTTTTACGCATACAAGGGGATACGCTGCCTTGTTTTACACAGGCAGACGTGAACTGTTTACGCTCCGCGGAAGACAAATAGACTGCCACGTCAAAAGCTGCTCTTCGTACAGGGCTCAAGACGCGTCTCTGCATTTTAATAGGGCAGAGTGATGGCAGACCTTCAAAACACGCCTCTGCAATTAATGCACAGGATGATGGCGGATCTCTGCATTTAATGCAAGGGATTTGATTATATCCCCAAGAGCCGTAATTCCGGCTAAGGATCACTCAGGCTTCTACGCCTCCTCGGCTTCTGTGCCTGCTCGGCTTCTACGCCCACTCGACTTCTGTGCCTGCTCGGCATCTACGCCCACTCGGCTTCTATGCCTGCTCGGCCTCTACGCCCATTTGGCTTCTATGCCTATTTGGCTTCTACGCCATGGTGACAGACATTAGCTTCTACGCCAACCTCTTCTACACGAGGGATACCTACCTACGTGGCTTCTACATCGTGATCTTCACAGCAGTTATACGCGTTTATCCCTTAGTTGGACACGCGTCACACGCTCATACAAAAGATCATCTATACGCGGGCAACGGTTATTTTAACCATCGTGTAAAAGGATATTGTACTTTCCACTACTCGATTTTAACACCGACTGAGTGGTCACTGTCACTAAAACTCTATAAATAGAGACCTCTATCGACAGAGGTCAAAGGTCGAGAAAATCTAGGTCGAACTTCAGAAAAATTGAACCAAAGGTCGGGAAAAATAGGTCAAAAGATCGAGGAGAGAAGTCGAAGAGTCCTCGGGAGAGAAGAATCCGGAGCTCAGGCAAAGAGTAGTGATCGACGACTTTGGCATCGTGCATCCACCCTCTTTTGCAACCTTCGAAGCTGCTTTCCGTCTTCTACGACACTTCTTCACCATCGTGTGGTCCAAGGGCTAAAGTGATCGACTGCAGATCAGACACCTATAGCAATATCTACCCAGATTTAAAAATTATACTCGACATCCTCGTATAGGATTAATTGTACAAGCTTGTTTGTAAACCAAAGAAACGAGTTTCGTATAAACCCCGTCTTATATACATTCTTCTTTCGTTTATCACCATAAACAAGATATTCTTGTTTCGGATAAAATAAACGAAAGAGATACAGAAGACGGGTTTATACGAAACCCTTTCTTAGGTTTACAAACAAGACAGTACAATTAATCCTACACGAGGATGTCGAGTACAATTTTTTAATCTGGGTAAATATTGCTATAGGAGTCTGATCTCCAGTCGATCATTTTGTCCCTTGGACCACACGATGGTGAAGAAGTGCCGTAGAAGACGGAAAGCGGATTCAAAGATTGCAAAAGAGGGTGGATGCTTGATACCAAAGTCGTCGATCACTACTCTTTGCCTGAGCTCCGGATTTTTCTCTCTCGAGGACTCTTCGACTTCTCTCCTCGATCTTTTGACCTATTTTTCCCGACCTTTGGTTCGATCTTTTCTGAAGTTCGACCTTGATTTTCTCGACCTTTGACCTCTGTCGATAGAGGTCTCTATTTATAGAGTTTTAGTGACAGTGACCACTCAGTCGGTGTAGAAACCGAGTAGTGGAAAGTACAGCACCCTTTTATACGATGGTTAAAATAACCGTTGCCCGCGTATAGATGATCTTTTGTATGAGCGTGTGACGCATGTCCAACTAAGGGACAAACGCGTATAACTGCTGCGAAGATCACGGCGTAGAAGCCACGTAGGTAGGTATCCCTCGTGTAGAAGAGGTTGGCGTAGAAGCCAATGTCTGTCACCATGGCGTAGAAGCCAAATAGGCATAGAAACCCAATAGGCGTAGAGGCCGAGCAGGCATAGAAGCCGAGTGGGCATAGAAGTCGAGCAGGCACAGAAGCCGAGTGGTCATAGAAGCCAAGCAGGCACAGAAGCCGAGGAGGCGTAGCAGCCTGAGTGATCCTTAGCCGGAATTACGGCTCTTGGGGATATAATCAAATCCCCTGCATTAAATGCAGAGATCTGCCATCATCCTGTGCATTAATTGCAGATGCGTGTTTTAAAGGTCTGCCATCACTCTGCCCTATTAAAATGCAAAGACGCGCCTCGAGCCCTGTACGAAGAGCAGCTTTTGACGTGGCAGTCTGTTTGTCTTCCGCGGAGCGTAAACAGTTCACGTCTGCCTGTGTAAAACAAGGCAGCGTATCCCCTTGTATGCGTAAAAGCAGTTTACGCCAAGGAGACGTCAGTAAACGACGGTTCGGTGATATTAATCAAATCTCCTGCATTAAATGCAGAGATCCGCCATCATCCTGTGCATTAAATGCAGAGGCGTGTCCCGAAGGGTCTGTCATTATTCCAGTCGTCGTCTGGGTAGCCGTGCAGTATTTTTTGTCAGGAGTCAGACGTCAGGTTCACTGCGTGATTTGACAGGTTCATTTCGGGGAATACGAAGCGTTCCTCGTATGCTTAAATGCTGCATTGAAGGTGGATGAGTTTTACGCCGTAGAGGCGATGTAGCACCCTCCTTACGCTGAGGCGGTCTGGACGTACTGCACTTACTCGGATGGTCCTGGAGTTCATATTTTACGCTGTGCTTAGCGAAAAAAACTCCATTGCACGCTTGATGGCTTTTGAGGTCCTCTGTTTACGCTGCCCTGCATCACCATGCTGCGTAGAGCTATCCAGCGTATTTTTCATGCTTACCGGAGAACCCCAAAGAAGTAGTATCCGTCAAGAGACGATCCTCACACTTTACTTTGATGCATCCTCACAGTGTCTATATCGTCGGACCTACGATGGACTGTTACTAAGATGCCTCGCTGACAGCGAGGCACAGCAGATTATCCGTGAAGCTCACGATGGCGTATGCGGAGCACATCAACCCGGTCCTAAGCTACAGGATCGCATCAGGAGAATGGACTATTACTGGCCTACTATGATCGCAGATGCAATAAAGTATGCAAGATAATGCAGAGCCTGTCAAGTGCATGCAGACTTCATACATCAACCGTCTGAACATCTACATCCTACGGTTGTATCCTGGCCTTTCGAAGAATGGGGTATGGATATCATTGGTCCTATTCACCCGTCTTTTTCCAGAGGTCACCGGTTCATACTGGCCATCACGGATTACTTCTCCAAATGGGCAGAGGCGATCCCTCTTGCTGAGGTGAAGACATCTAATGTGATCAGCTTCATCAAGCATCATATCATTTATCGCTTTGGGATTCCCCGAAGGATAATCCATGACAATGAGCCTCAGTTCATCAGCCATGCGTTTCACGATTTTGCGATAAGAATCGGATACAAAATATGGCCTCTATGGCATATTATCCAGCTGCTAATGGTTTGGCGGAAGCCTTCAACAAAATCATTATCAAGCTCTTGAAGAAGTTCGTCTCTTCAAACAAGAGAGATTGGAACGAGAAGCTAGGAGAATGTCTCTGGGCATACCGTATAACGGTACGAGCACCGACAGGTTTCACTTCATTCTCATTGGTCTACGGGAGTCAAGCAGTTCTTTCCATCGAAATTCAAATCCCGTCACTCAGGATAGCCGTGGCTAATGAGTTGACTCAAGAGAAGAACGACCTACTAAGGCTTCAAGAGCTAGAAGGATTAGACGAGAAATGCCTTCAAGCTCAGCAACGCATCGCGTTCTACCAGGCACGCATTTCCAGAGCTTTCAATCATAAAGTGAAGGAAAGAGTGTTCAAAGTTGACGATCTAGTTTTAGCTGTGAGAAGGCCAATGATCATTACTCACAAGAGTAAGGGCAAATTCTAGCCCAAATGGAAAGGCCCTTATGTGATCGAGACGACGTTCTCAAACGGCGCTTACAGGTTAGCCCAGCCTAATGGAGACCTGCTAATGGCTCCTATCAACGGCAAATTCCTGAAAAGGTACTATGCTTAATCCCTTCTGCTCAAGGGAGATATGGCGAAGACCTCATTCTGACAAAACTACTTCCAAAACAAAACTAGTTGGATCGTGTTCTATCATGTCCATATAACCTCTGAATAGATATGTTCGACTAATTTGGAACTGCAAGACCTATCACGTCCATATTACCTCTGATAGCGTTTTATGTACAAACTTTAGTCAAAGCATATTCTATCATGTCTATATAACCTCTGAATAGATATGTCCTACTAAAGCATATTCTATCATGTCCGTATGACCTCTGAATAGATATGCCCTGCTAAAGTTTACCAAGAGTATATCACGTCCATATTACCTCTGATATCACTCTCGCCCAAACCTGTCATTTATATTCCAAAATGATGGGTCCACAAAGTCAGAAAAGAGTCTCTTTATTCATTCCCAGAAAAGAGCAAAATTATATTTGTAAAGCAAAAAGGTACATCATTTGGGGGGAGCGGTTAGGTCGCGAATCTGCTACGCCAGAGAAACCATTCTCTCATCCCAGGAGTTCAAGACGTTGGCACGAGCCCGTTCTAACCTTGCCGCATCATTGTCCAGAGCAGCTAGCTCAGACCGAGCTCGCACAAAACCTGAGTGGAAAGTGCCCACACGCGTCAAGTTCTGCTGAACAGTCGTCCGTCGCTCCTTCAGCACATCTCGGGCTGCCGACAAAGAGAGAGCCTTTGCCTCTACTCGAACGAGCTCCTCCTTCAATATGCGGGCCTTCGCTGCCACTTCCTCATATTCGGCTTCACACCAGGTCAACTCGGGGACGATATACTCCAATTGGGCATGCTCCTGATCCATCTCCTGCCGCTGAGCCTCGATGGACTTATTCAGAGACTCTATTTGCCCAGCAAACTCTGTAGTCAGGGAGTCGTACCTAGCTTGAACGAGACCGTCAATGCCACCTCGAGCTAGCTGCAGGTATTCGTTAATGGGTTGCTCCAAACCATTAACCATCGCCTCCAGGATGTCAGCTAACCCAGTATCGCCAAAGTCCCTGATCGCCTCTATCGAAAACCGGGAGGACTTCTTCAGACGCTCAAAGTTTAGATTCTTCCCAACACCATTGATATCAGCATTTTCAAGGTGGTGTAGAAGATACTGGTATATTGCTCAGTCAGCAGGGCTAGGTCCGAATGCACGCTAGGAGTGGCTGCGATGTTGTCGAACCTCGCTCCAGGGACGACCGCAATCGATGTGGCCACAGTCGTCGTCTCAACAGGTGGCGCGACAAAAGAAGATGCGCCAACAACAGTCGAAGTCATCGGCATACTCGAAGGAGGCGATGTCGCAATGACAGGTTCATCCTCCTCTCGAGGTATCGGAATCTCGTCGGCAGGCGAGCCGGCACCCGAAGATGTTTTCTCTTCAAAATTAGCCACCTTCGTGTCGCCACCAGGACCTGACACAGAGCCGAAGGGCGCATATACATTGTCCTCCCCGAAGAGGTCTTCCCCTGAAAAGAAGACAAAAGGAAGTTAATATCAACATAAATGTTAAATTTCCTGAAGAAGAGGCGTGAAGACGATATTTACCCATGGCCGACGGCATATATGTCGCATCTGCAGCCAGTACAGCTAAATCATTTTTTAGTGATGCTAAGCAAGCTGTCATACCTGGAGAAGGGGGCCTGCTAACTGACGCTGACAAATAGTCTTCCAAGTCCTCATCAAATTCCGACCGAGGCTTATCGGCTGGAATCTCGCTAGAGGCGCTGACAGGTACGGCAGGGGTCTCTCCCGATGCTGATCAGGATAAAGGTATACAGAATCTTATTATACTCAGCCCCGAAGGTGACTTCGTTCCACTACCTGAAGCAGTAGCAGCGACAGCAGTCTCCAGCTGAGATTCTCCGGCACCGCCGGCCAAAACTGTAGAAGGTCCCTCTCTAAAAGGCGAGGAATCTCCAATCAAAGAATCATCCCCAACATGGGGAGAAGCAGGCTCACTTCCAGGAGCCTCAATACCACGAATCCGGAGAGAACGAGTAACCGTCTTCTTCTTTCTCTTACGAGGGGAAGTCTCATTCGGAGCAGGAGCCCTTCGCTTCCCAGAGATTACCAAAGCCCCTGCAGGCGGAGGTACTTCACCCCTCGGTACCGATACAAGAGGCTCATCCGGAGTAACGGACTCTTCACCCTCGTCAGAAGAAACCGAGGGGACTTCGGCTCTTCCCCCAGGCTTGGAAGAGGGCACCCTAAAACTTCCATGCATATCAAAATCGCGATGGAAGGTATTGGTTGCCACATAGAACTGGGCATACGTATGGAGGATGCGCAACTCCGTAGAGAGTACGGTGACGGGCACAGTAAAACTTGCCCCAGTGCAGCCCATGATAAAATATTGCCATCCCCTCGCTCTATCAATGAGTCCACCTCTGGACCTGAAGCTGGTGACTGCGTTGCCCACGTGCAACTGATCATACCCAAACAGCCTGGCGAACCGACTAGGCAGGTAGGGTTCAAAGAAGCACTGGTCTTCACTTCTGTACAGCAAGTGGGAAGGTCTAATGCAGACCAACCAATTAAAGGCTTCAGGAGAAAGAATGGTCTTCTCTCTACCTGAATCCTCAAGTCTAATCCCCGATTGATTGCTATGTACAGAGGGGACAGTGCAAAAGAGCTTCCAGCTATGGCCGCAATTCAGCACCCAGCTGAAAGCCTCCACTGAGAATGGAGGTATGTATCTGCTCAGAGGTGATATGAACATGGCAGTTTTTGTGGACCTAACACCACTGGCGTACTTAGAGTTAAGTACGGGTGTTAAGTTGAGATGATAACCGATATCAGAGGTAATATGGACGTGATATACGATAGCCAAACAAGGAAGGTTTGTTCAGAGGTAATATGAATATGACAAACTCAGCTGGGGAAAGCCTCCACTGAGAATGGAGGTATATATCTGCTCAGAGGTGATATGAACATGGCAGTTTTTGTGGAACTAACACCACTGGCGTACTTAGAGTTAAGTACGGGTGTTAAGTTGAAATGACAACCGATATCAGAGGTAATATGGACGTGATGATCGATAGTCAAAACCAGGAAAGTTTGTTCAGAGATAATATGAACATGACAAACTCAGCTGGGGAGAGCCTGAAGGTTGTTCCGCTGGGGAGATACAAATTGCCACATTTGAAGTGAGATCAATTTGCAGTGGCCGTCATCTTATTTATAAATACAAAGTGATGACTTTGGCGTCGATCAGCTCCTGGATCTTCTTTTTAATATGTAGCATGCTCTTGTAGGGTGATGAACGTACCGATGAAAGAGACAATATTCTGGATCATCGACCTTGCCAGCCCTTTCAGGGTACCTGACGTCGGGCAGCGGAAGCTCGTTTTCCCTCATTAATATATTAAAGATTTCAACGATGTCATCTTCATTGAAGAAGAAAATCCTCTTTGGCCTTTGGGCTCCTGGTGCCTGAGTTTTACGATCCTCAGGGAAGATGGTTATAGCCGCATCGCCTTCGGGTACAGAGGGAACACTACCCCCAGCTTGGGATGCAATATACCCTAACCCAAAATGATTTCTTTGGCAGGAGAGACCACCATGCAACGGCATTCGTCTGTCTTTCCCGTAGTTGAGGCCTGGTTCCAGCTTCAAGTCATAGCCCATGCTTTGTATAATCTTTAAAGCCTGGGGGCTATACCTGTGGATCTGCATCCTCCCAGCATCAGACTCATGCGAATCTTCTTGTATTATCGGTCTATTCTGCATTCGACCGAAGATTATTTAATGCTGATCGCTGCGAGTAGGTGGGATAACGAAGACTGATTCTTCATATTGCCCATCTGTCATGAAGACATTAGATGTTGGTGCCATATCCCACTTGATCTCCCCAATCTTGGCCTCTTAATTTTGACCCTTGTCTCTGCGTTTTTGGATCAAAAAATCACGTAAATCAGGGGGATGACCGAAAGAAGAAGAAGGCTTGTTCCTTCTGTTCACCTCAGTGGGCATGCGGATGTTGGGAACCATAGCTTTCCCAGTGCCACCCGTATACAACAGGTTGGCCATCTGGGTAGCGGATAATCCCCGAGGAGTTTGTTCTTTCGCAAGCCGAGCCTGCTTTACGCTGAAGGAGTTCTTCTGGCATAATTCTGGCTGGCGTAAAGATGAGGAGGTCCTCGGTCGGCCATCAGCTCCTCGCGTAATCCGGAGGGCGGGCAGATTCTTCTCTTGTTGGCGTAAAGGCCGTGAAGTTGAGCAGTCCGCCGCTTGCTTTCCCTTGCGTAGATTGCAGGGATCATCTGATTTTTCGCAGAGGGCAGATGCATTTTTACGTGCGGAGCGCATTTGGACCTTCTGATTTGGCGCTAAGGCATTGTCAGAAGTTTTGTCTGCCCTGCCAGTGACAGAAGACTAATTTTTATGCGCAGAGCGTGTTATATACTTCTGGGTTGGCACTAAGGCATTGCCAAAAGTTTTGTCGGTCCTGTCAGCGACATGCGACTGAATTTTACGCGCAAGGCGTGGGGTATACTTCTGGGTTGGCACTAAGGCATTGCCAAAAGTTTTGTCGGTCCTGTCTGCGACAGGTGACTGAATTTTACGCGCAAGGCGCGGAGGGAGCGGAGCTACAACCTCGTTGGTCGGAGAGGTCGAAGAGATCGGAGAGTCGGCAGGAACGGCAGGGGATGTCTTGGGCATCCAGACCTTACGCAGCTTCCTGTTGCCTTGTACAGAGAGAGAGTGAGAGCTACCCCCAGCTCGAAGCATATCTTCGTAGGCAGACTGGTCGAACTGGATGACCAGTGTCTTCTTTACGGATCCCACGGATACCGCATCGTGTTGAGCAATCGCTTCCTCATCAGAAGAGAAAGATTTCCCTAGCAGAGTCGCCATTCTTGTTTCGGATAAAATAAACGAAAGAGATACAGAAGACGGGTTTATACGAAACCCTTTTCTTAGGTTTACAAACAAGATAGTACAATTAATCCTACACGAGGATGTCTAGTACAATTTTTTAATCTGGGTAAATATTGCTATAGGAGTCTGATCTACGGTCGATCACTTTGTCCCTTGGACCACACGATGACGAAGAAGCACTATAGTGGAAGTAGAAGCTTCGAAGGTTGCGAGGGAGGGTTGAACTCTCGTCGTTGAAGACCTTGACCTCTGCTCTCTGATTCTTCAAGTCTCGACTCTAACTATCCAGTTTTCGACCTCTTTTTGAATCTTTTCTTCGACCTTGATTCTCCAATTTTCGACCTTTGACCTCTGTCGATAGAGGTCTCTATTTATAGAGTTTTAGTGACAGTGACCACTCAGTCGGTGTAGAAACCGAGTAATGGAAAGTACAGCACCCTTTTACACGATGGTTAAAATAACCGTTGCCCGCGTATAGATGATCTTTTGTATGAGCGTGTGACACGTGTCCAACTAAGGGACAAATGCGTATAACTGCTGCGAAGATCATGGCGTAGAAGCCACGTAGGTAGGTATCCCTCGTGTAGAAGAGGTTGGCGTAGAAGCCAATGTCTGACACCATGGCGTAGAAGCCAAATAGGCATAAAAGCCAAATGGGAGTAGAGGCCGAGAAGGCATAGAAGCCGAGTGGGCGTAGAAGCCGAGCAGGCACAGAAGCCGAGTGGGCCTAGAAGCCGAGCAGGCACAGAAGCCGAGGAGGCGTAGAAGCCTGAGTGATCCTTAGCCGGAATTACGGCTCTTGGGGATATAATCAAATCCCCTGTATTAAATGCAGAGATCCGCCATCATCCTGTGCATTAATTGCAGAGACGTGTTTTGAAGGTCTGCCATCACTCTGCCCTATTAAAATACAGAGACGCACCTCGAGCCCTATACGAAGAGCAGCTTTTGATGTGGCAGTCTGTTTATCTTCCGTGGAGCGTAAATAGTTTACGTCTGCCTGTGTAAAATAAGGCAGCATATCCCCTTGTATGCGTAAAAGCAGTTTACGCCGAGGAGACGTCAGTAAACGACGGTTCGATGATATTAATCAAATCCCTGTATTAAATGCAGAGATCCGCCATCATCCTGTGCATTAAATACAGAGGCGTGTCCCGAAGGGTCTGTCATTATTCCAGCCGTCGTCTGGGTAGCCGTGCAGTACTTTTTGTCAGGAGTCAGACGTTAGGTTCACTGCGTGATTTGACAGGTTTATTTCGGGGAATACGAAGCGTTCCTCGTACGCTTAAATGCTGCATTGAAAGCGGATGTGTTTTACGCCATAGAGACGATGTAGCACCCTCTCTACGCTGAAGCAGCCTGGACATACTACATTACGCGGACAGTCCTTGAGCTTGTATTTCACGCTGTGCTTTAGCGGGAAAGGCTCTGTTTGTACGCCGATGGCTCCGAAGTCAAGTCTTACGCTGCCCAGCACCAACATGCTGCGTATAGCTATCCAGCATATTTTTCATGCTTCTATAAGACCCCCTTCAAAGCTTTCAAATTTCTCGTAATTTGGAACGCTTTGAATGAAGCATGAAAATGGTCAAGTCTGACACGTTCTTTCAAGGCTGACTTTATGGAGGAGTTATTGGGGATCGGTGTGATCTCTTTCGCCTAAAAAAATGCTGAGGAGTTAACCTGTTCTTCCCACATTTCCTTCACCACACAGAGATGATCGCCGAAGTTCGTCGGGTCGACCTGAGGAAGAAGAAGACCATGTTCTTCCAGCATGTAAGGGGCCGAGAAGGAGTATCTTCTGTGTGAACCCTCTTTTCTATCATGAAGACATTAGATGTTGGTGCCCTATCAGAGGTAATGACAACCGATCTTTTCTGAAGTTTGACCAACGAGTTTTGTCTGCCCTGCCAGTGACAGAAGAATGATTTTTACGCGCAGAGCGTGTTGTATACTTCTGGGTTGGCACTAAGGCATTGCCAGAAGTTTTGTCGGTCCTGTCAGCGACAGGCGACTGAATTTTACGCGCAAGACGCGGGGTATACTTCTGGGTTGGCACTAAGGCATTGCCAGAAGTTTTGTCGGTCCTGTCAGCGACAGGTGACTAAATTTTACGCCAAAGCGCGGAGGGAGCGGAGCTACAACCTCGTTGGTCGGAGAGGTCGAAGAGATCGGAGAGTCGGCAGGAACGGCAGGGGATGTCTTGGGCATCCAGACCTTATGCAGCTTCCCGTTGCCTTGTACAGAGAGAGAGTGAGAGCTACCCCCAGCTCGAAGCATATCTTCGTAGGCAGACTGGTCGAACTGGACGACCAATGTCTTCTTTACGGATTCCACGGATACCGCATCGTGTTGAGCAATCGCTTCCTCATCAGAAGAGAAAGATGTCCCCAGCAGAGTCGCCATTCTTGAGCAATCGCTTCGTGTTGAGCAATCGCTTCTTGTATTATCGGTCTATTCATTGCCGACCTTCTGCAATGATTTCATTGCCGACCTTCCAGAAGTTTTGTATCCTCCCCAGCAGAGTCGCCATCCTTGTTTATAAATGCAAAGTGATGACTTTGGCGTCGATAAGCTCCTGGATCTTCTTTTTTAATATGTAGCATGCCCTTGTAGGGTGATGAACGTACCGATGAAAGAGACAATATTCTGGATCATCGACCTTGCCAGCCCTTTCAGGGTACCTGACGTCGGGCAGCGGAAGCTCGTTTTCCTTCATTAATACATTGAAGATTTCAACGATATCATCTTCATTGAAGGAGAAAATCCTCTTTGGCCTTTGGGCTCCTGGTGCCTGAGTTTTACGATCCTCAGGGAAGATGGTTATAGCCGCATCACCTTCGGGTACAGAGGGAACACTACCCCCAGCTTGGGATGCAATATACCCTAACCCAAAATGATTTCTTTGGCAGGAGAGACCACCATGCAACGGCATTCGTCTGCCTTTCCCGTAGTTGAGGCCTGGTTCCAGCTTCAAGTCATAGCCCATGCTTTGTATAATCTTTAAAGCCCGGGGGCTATACCTGTGGATCTGCATCCTCCCAGCATCAGACTCATGCAAATCTTCTTGTATTATCGGTCTATTCCGCATTCGACCGAAGATTATTTGATGCTGATCGCTGCGAGTAGGTGGGATAATGAAGACAGATTCTTCATATTGCCCATCTGTTATGAAGACATTAGATGCTGGCGCTAGATCCCACTTGATCTCCCCAATCTTGGCCTCTTGATTTTGACCCTTGTCTTTGCATTTTTTGATCAAGAAATTATGCAAATCAGGGAGATGACCGAAAGAAGAAGAAGGCTTGTTCCTTTTGTTTACCTCAGTGGGCATGTGGATGTTGGGACCCATAGCTCTCCCTGTGCCACCCGTATATAACAGGTTGGCCATCTGGGTAGTGGATAATCCCCGAGGAGTTTGTTCTTCCGTAAATCGAGCCTGCTTTACGCTGAGGGAGTTCTTCTGGCATAATTTTGGCTGGCGTAAAGCTGAGGAGGTCCTCAGTCGGCCATCAGCTCCTCGCATAATCCGGAGGGCGGGCAGATTCTTCTCTTGTTGGCGTAAAGGCCGAGAGGTTGAGCAGTCCGCCACTTGTTTTCCCTTGCGTTGATTGCAGGGATCATCTGCTTCTCTGCGGAGGGCAGATGCATTTTTACGTGCGGAGCGCGTTTGGACCTTCTGATTTGGCGCTAAGGCATTGTCAGAAGTTTTGTCTGCCCTGTCAGTGATAGGAGACTGGTTTTTACGTGCAGAGCGCGTTGTATACTTCTGGGTTGGCACTAAGGCATTGCCAAAAGTTTTGTCTATTCCGCCAGTGGCGGGCGACTGAATTTTACGCGCAAGACGCGAGGTATACTTCTGGGTTGGCACTAAGGCATTGCCAGAAGTTTTGTCGGCCCTGTCAGCGACAGGCGACTAAAGTTTACGCGCAAGGCACGGAGGGAGCGGAGCTACAATGGGCGTAGAAGCCAAATAGGCATAGAAGCCAAATGGGCGTAGAGGCCGAGCAGGCATAGAAGTCGAGTGGGCGTAGAAGCCGAGCAGGCACAGAAGCCGAGAAGGCGTAGAAGCCTGAGTGATCCTTAGCCTGAATTACGGCTCTTGGGGATATAATCAAATCCCCTGCATTAAATGCAGAGATCCGCCATCATCCTGTGCATTAATTGCAGAGGCGTGTATTGAAGGTCTGTCATCACTCTGCCCTATTAAAATGCAGAGACGCGCCTCGAGCCCTGTACGAAGAGCAGCTTTTGACGTGGCAGTCTGTTTGTCTTCCGCGGAGCGTAAATAGTTCACGTCTGCCTATGTAAAATAAGGCAGCGTATCCCCTTGTATGCGTAAAAGCAGTTTACGCCGAGAAGACATCAGTAAACGACGGTTCGGTGATATTAATCAAATCCCCTGCATTAAATGCAGAGATCCGCCATCATCCTGTGCATTAAATGCAGAGGCGTGTCCCGAAGGGTCTGTCATTATTCCAGCCGTCGTCTGGGTAGCCGTGCAGTACTTTTTGTCAGGAGTCAGACGTTAGGTTCACTGCGTGATTTGACAGGTTCATTTCGGAGAATACGAAGCGTTCCTCGTACGCTTAAATGCTATATTGAAAGCGGATGTGTTTTACGCCATAGAGGCGATGTAGCACCCTCTCTACGCTGAAGTAGCCTGGACATACTGCATTACGCGAACAGTCCTTGAGCTTGTATTTCACGCTATACTTTAGCAGGAAAGGCTCTGTTTGTACGTCGATGGCTCCGAAGTCAAGTCTTACGCTGCCCAGCACCAACATGCTGCGTATAGCTATCCAGCATATTTTTCATGCTTCTACAAATAGCATCTGGAGGTGGGGAGAAAGCTGGTCGGTGTGGCGTTGCTTGTGGCAGCGGTGGTGGCAGGGTGAAGCTCGTGGCAGTGATGTACGATGGTAGCGGGATGAAGCTCGTGGTGTAGGTGGTCGTGGTGGCGTTGCTCGTGGCAGCGGCCAGAGGGAAGATCTCGGCCGGGGTGTTGATGAAGACGATGGTGGTGGTGGGAAGAGCAGCTGGCCGGAGCAAGGGAATGGTCAGTAGTCGGTGGCCGGAGGGAGGATCTCGGTCGGCTAGTGTTGGTTCTCCAAGGAAGAAGAAGAAGGAAGGAAGAAGGAGAAGAAGAAAGGAGGAAGAAGAAGAAGGTAAGAAGTATTTGCTTGAGATTTTGAGGAGGGAGGAGAGAGAGAGAGGGTTGTGTTATCTAGGTTTGGGGATTAGGGCCGGCATGGGGAAGAGTGTGGTGATGGAATCTTATAGGGAGTTGTGTGAGGGTTGTGGGATGTGGATGAGCCCCAATTTGAATGGATGGTGAGGATTTCATATGGAGAAAATTGTGTTCACCAAAGGAGAGGGAGGGGGGAGCTTGACCGGTCAAAGAAGTGGGAGGGCTTGTTCATATGGTCTTGACCAATGAGGTTATGACACATATTACAACATTTGCAAATAAGCCCCTTAATTTTGGGTATTTGTACAAACACATGAAATAATGCAAAATTTGTGGGAGAAATGGTGTTTGGTTTTTTGTAGGGTGAGGGGGTGTTGTGTGTTTTGCATGGACTTAATTAAAGGGGCATTGGAATTAAATTGGGATTAAAATAAGATTAGTCAAAGTTGGTATCCCCAATTAAATTAAAATAAAATATCATGTGCTCTTAAATTAAATGGGGGCACATGGGATCTCAATTGAGAGTGACACAAAGGTCATGAATGGTGTAGGCTTGGTGTCAGTCTTGGACCCTTTAATTGGTCCGGCTCAACGGGTTGAGTTGGTGTCTCAAAATTGATGGCAACGACACAGGTGCGCGACACGGGATTAAATAATGGATTTCGGTTACGGAATATCGTGCAATTAATTTAGAGCACAAAAAATTATGATTTTGAGTGACGAAAAAGTCCAACGCCTAAATTGGCATGTCAAGTCAAGAGTGCAACAATCTGTTGGAATTTATGGATTGATGTTGGGCTCTGAATATTTCAACAATGGTAGGGCGAACCAAGGGTTTAATAAAAAAAATCAGACATCTGTAACCTTACTTCTAAACCTCAATACTTGATGTTGAACCAAAATTTTCTAACCCAAAACCAGTTTATCTATAGAAATAAATGAGGGGGTTTACATACTCTCTCTCTCTCTCTCTCTCTCTCTCTCTCTCTCTCACACACACACACAGACACACACACACACACACACAGACACACACACACACACACACACACAAGATACGGTATGGCGCTGACACTGACATGACACACACATGACAGATACTAACACAGACACACACACACACACGTGACAGACACGACATGACACTAATCCTAACTCGATCTCTCTCTCTCTCTCTCTCATAGATGCACATGATACTGGCACAGACACGACACACACACACTGACACAGACACGACACAGACTATCACAGAGGGTGTAAACCCTAACCCTAACCCGATCTCTCTCTCTCTCTCTCTTTCCTAAATGCATACGACATGACACTGACACTGACACGACACACACGCACTGACACAGATACGATACAGAATGTCACAGAGGGTGTAAACCCTAATCCTAACCCGATTCGCAAGAGACGACACATTACTACGAAGTTCTACTTAAGTAGGTTTAGTGCATGTTTGGGCCTTCCCATTGGAAGGATTGTCTTGTAAGTAACTTTGGACCATATTTTGGGGCCTTGCCCGTTTGAGGGGTCTAGGACAATCGTCAAGCTTGCCCCCCTAATATTGGTCGGCCCTGGCTTCAGCCCAAGTAGATTGATAAATTTGTCATGTTCAAGATATTTGTCCTTAACACCCTAACCCTAACTTACGTTTTATTTATTTTGATTGAGTTAGGGGTATTTGTGATTAACCACAATAAGGAAGGTTCAGCCAGTTCTTTTTTGCGGGTCTGTTAGTTCGGTTTTGAACTCTTAAATTCTTGTTAAAGTTTACAACTTGAATTAATTAACAATCTACTTGGATAGTTACATTTGGGACAATTTGTTTAATGACTTAAGTCTTGTAAAATTTAGGTTTAGAATGATTCATATTAAAATTTGACAACAAAAATGACTTAAGTCTTCGTAGTAATTTGATTTATAGGCCGATACTTACAATGGATCCTCCCTAATCACCAATGCAAGGATCGTCTCTTGAGGATCCTCTACCTTACCAAAACCCAGCTCCACAACATATGCATCTATGGTGGCAGTTTCTTGACTTAAGGATCCTTCTCTGACTTGGTGTATAGGGCTTCAAATAGCAGGTATTGTCAGTACAAACACCAGATGTAAAGGGATGAGGTTGATAAAACATTCAAGTGCATTGTGTATCAAGTTAAAGCAGCTCTTACCTTGTTTCAGAGAATCACATTATATTTAATGATGAGTATATATGCTAGGACTAGGAGTATCAGTGCATGTACTGTATTTAACGATGAGTATATACTTGAATGATGTCTATTCATTTTTCCAGAAGTATCTAAAAATGGATATGAATTACTATATGCGTCATCGTTCGTAGATGTACAAGCGCCATCCTGATGACATGTGTGGTGTGCGAGATGAATTCATTGAGGGTGTACAACAGTTCCTGCAGTTCGCCAAGGCGTTCCCTCGGTACATGGACGGTACCAAAATTAAGTGTCCGTGTGTGAGATGTCGCAACTTGAAATATCATCCAGAAGTGAAAGTAACATATTATTTATACTCGAAGGGTTTTACGCCAAAATACTATCAGTGGACCGCACACGGAGAACTTGTGTCTTTAGCATCGGAGTCAGAGTCTTATGTGGAGCCGTATATGGATATCCACGATCACGCTGCTTACGACATAGTTTTTGATACGGCGGGTCCTAATTTCGATCCGGACAATCATTATGTAGCTGAGGAAACACCGAATATCGATACTGCAAAGTTTATGGAGTTGTCGGAGAATGCAAGGACTCTATTATATCCTGGTTGTGAAGATCATTCACCATTGGAGGTGGTTACAAGATTGTTGAGCATCAAGTCCAATTTTAATATATCGCAAGAATGCTATAACCGACTGATGGATTTGATTATAGAGATCTTACCAGAGGGTGCAAAGTTGCCTAAAGACTTCTACCGATCTACGAGGATGGTGAGATCACTCTGGATGGAATACAAGAAAATTGATGCATGTCGCAATGGGTGCATGTTGTACTACAAAGACGACAAGGATGAAGATACGTACAGATTCTGTGGTGCTGATCGCTACAAGGCCACTGGAAGAGGAAAGTCTGTCGGTGCAAAAAAGCCTACCGATTCGATGCACTACTTGCCTTTGACACCGCGGTTGCAGAGGTTGTTTATGGTAAAGGAGACTGCAGAAAACATGAGTTGGCACAGGCAAAAACAGATCGAAGGAGTATTGGATCATCCATCTGATGGAGAAGCATGGAAGCACTTTGATCGAGAGTATCCAGATTTTACTTCGGATTCGCGTAATGTCAGATTGGGGCTCTCTTCCGACGGTTTTGCCCCATTCGGACTTTCGGGCTCCCAGTATTCGTGTTGGCCTATGATCGTTATTCCGTACAATCTACCGCCTTGGATGTGCATGAAGACTCCGTATATGTTCCTAACCGTTATTATCCCGGGTCCGAACAATCTGAAGAGAAACATCGATGTATATTTATAGCCTTTGATAGATGAGTTGAATCAGCTGTGGAAAGTAGGTACCAACACGTACGATATTTCCAGAAGCAGAATTTTCAGATGAGAGCAGCACTTATGTGGACCATCAATGACTTTTCGGCCTATAGAATATAATCGGGATGGATCACTTATGGTCGTCTCTCATGTCCGTATTACATGGACCGCACTAAGACTTTCCGTTTGAAATACGGAGGCAAACCGTGCTTCTTCGATTGTCATCGACAATTTCTGCCGAAGGATCATCCGTACCGGAGGAACATGAATACTTTTTGTACGGGCATTGTGGAGAAGGCCAATCCACTGCCAAGGTAGCCCGGATACACGATATAGGAAGAGGTAAAAGATTTACCAAGTGCTATCGAAGAGCCTGCTAAGGGGTACAAGTGTGACGGATTTGGTCGTACCCATAACTGGACGAAGAGGAGTATATTCTGGGATCTGCCATATTAAAGCACCAATCTGATCAGACATAACCTTGATGTCATGCATATCGAGAAGAATATGTTTGATAACATAATTAATACTGTAATGGAGGTAAAGGGGAAGACGAAAGACAATCCGAAGGCCATGTTGGACTTAGAAAAAATATGTAGACGTCCTGCATTGCATTTGATAGAGGAGGGGAATGGAAAGTTAAAGCAGCCTAAGTCAGTTTTCTCATTGGAGAAGGAGGATAAAGGGAGACTTTGTAGGTGGATTCATGGTCTAAAATTTTCAGACGGACACGTGTCGAACTTGAGAAGATGTGTTAACCTCAAGGAGAAAAAACCGGCGGATATGAAGAGCCACGATTGTTACGTATTCATGGAGAGGTTAATTCTGATTATATTTCAGGAATTCTTACCGCAGGTCGTTTGGGATCCATTGACAGAGCTCAGCATATTCTTCAGAGATCTTTGTTCGACTAAGTTGCTCGTCGATCGTCTAAAAAAGCAAGAGAAGGACATTGCGGTAACACTGTGCAAGCTCGAGAAGGTGTTTCCTCCTGGATTCTTCGACTCTATGGAGCATTTGTCAATTCATCTTTCCTATGAGACACGTGTTGGTGGTCCTGTCGGTTATCGGTGGATATACCCCTTCGAGCGGCATCTGAATTACCTAAAGAGAAAGGTGAAAAATAAGGCACGGGTTGAGGGCTCTATTTGTGAAGCTTATGTTCTTAAGGAGATTACAAAATTTTGCTCGACGTATTTCAAACCTCATATTGTTACTAGTAGAACGAGAGCTCTGAGAAACGACGACGGATATCAGGAATCTAATGATGCAATACTGAAAGTATTCAATGCGTCCGGAAAGCCTTCGTGGAAAATAAAGAAGAGATATTTGAATGACGACGAGCTAAGGGTTGCTCAGTTGTATATATTACTCAATTGCGACGAGGATGAAGTGGAGAAGCTAGAGGGGTAAATAATTAATACGTCCACGTTTACGTTATCTCAATGTAATAGTATAAGCTACTATTATGCTACTAATCAGCGGTTGCTTCACTATTTTTTAGCACATATAATGATGAGCTGAGGTCGGTTAGACCCTACATAACAGACGAAGAAGTAGAATAAGAAATAAGACACCATTTTCCTTCTTGGTTGAGCGTATATGTAAGGAGCTTAGTAATTACTTTTTTGTATGCACTTGCACAATAAATAACTTACTATCACTACTTTGGTATTTAGGTCGATCGTCTAATAACACCCGAGATAGAATCTATTAGAACTCTAGCCAATGGACCAATTACTGCAGTTAAAATATGGCCAAGTTACTGTGTGAATGGGTTTAGGTTCAAGTCAACAAATATTCTGATCAGAGACAGCTTTCTGGATCTTGATTCCACGAAAAATAGTTGTTTGTGTATCAAATCTTTGAACTACAAAGACGTCGATCCAGGCAATGATTTCTTTGGCATCTTACGAGATATTATGGAGTTGACATATAATTATGGCACAGAACCTGCTAAGATCATGCTATTCAAGTGTGAATGGTTCGATCCGATTTAAGATCAAGGTTGGAAAATTGACAAGCATGGTCTTGTGGATATAAACTACAAGCGTAGATATCAAGACTATGAACCATTTTTTCTATCAAGTCAGGCTTAGCTCGTGTACTTCATAACTTATCCTAGACGGGGGGCCGCGAGGTCGGATTGGTGGGCAGTATGCAAGACTAAAGCTAAAAATACCTTTGACGTTGACGAAATATCTTATCAGGAGGATGAGCTACCTCTTGTAACAAATATTGTAGATGTTGACTCAACGAAAGTTACTCATTACACGACTAATAATGTAGAAGATGTAGAATTATCCTAAGAGGAAGACGAAGATGAAGTAGATAAAAGTGAAGATGAGGAGGAAGGGGAAGAGGAGGACGAGGAAGGCGAACAAGATAAATTTTCTGAAGATGATTGAAAATAAAATATTTTGCCTGTAGAATGTACTATATTTTGACTGTAGAATGTACTATTTTGATGAAGATATGTATTATATTTTGACTGTTGAATATACTATCCATTTAGACTTATGACACCACTAGTTATTTACTGTGCAATTCTATGAATGCTGTGAGATATGCATAACATTTTGACTGTAAAATGTACTATATATTTATGTTTTTTTATTCATCATATGTTGTTATCAGGTATGACAGGACGACGCAGAGCATTCGGCAGGTCCTGAGGTAGACGAAGTGCTCCTCCGCTACTGCCTACTGTTGGTTCTGGATCCTCGTCGCCTAGTACTCCAGTATATCGACCAGTCACATCTTCGACTAAGACGACATAACGTGGCAGCACACCTAGGACGAGTAGTTCCAGGCCTGATAGTACTCCCTTGTCCACCGTTTCTCCTGCTGACGGAACCATGGAGACAGATGAGCATATGGAGGAGGTCGAGCCGACGTCGTCCCAGCATCAGCTAGATCCTCCATGCGCACCTCCGGAGGAGACGATGACAGAGATTTGGGCCGACGGTACAAAGTAAGTCAATTAGATGGTTTAGCATCATATATATCGTGTATTTCTTTATTCATCATATATTGACTTTTTCGATAAAAATAATTATCTCTGTATAGATATCGTCCCTGGTCGATACAGAGACGCCTGGGCCTCTTTTTGAGGAACAACTATGGTGGCCCTTGGATCAACTACTCTGATGCTCCGGAGGAGAGAAAGTCATTCTGGTTTGCGCACTTCAAGGTAAAAGTATATTATATCAATCATCTAATTTATGCATATTATATAACTTACTAAATTACTTATTGTAGCAAACGTATTTCTATCCACCGCACCGGGCCGAGTTGATCGAGTATATATTTTCTGTCATTGCCGCCAAGCTGATCCGTGGTGCTCTAGATGACCAGAAGGCTCGTGATCACGAAGAAAAATCGATCCGAGGTTGGATCACGCCTGAGCAATGGACTACGATGAGGGCTAGATTCGACGATCCGAGGTACAAGAAAATGTCTGAGAAGGCCAAAGCGGCTAGGCAGAAGGCAGCAAAGTGGTGTGGTAGCTCAATTCCGATGACGGAACATTTTCGTCGTTTGGTATATTTTTTATTTCAGATATATTTCTTTAATACAAGTACGATAAAATGGTAGTGGATAAAATATTTAATTTTAGTACTAAATAATATATTTTTAATAGGTACAGAGAGGTGAAGCTGCAAACATGGTGACCGTCTTCCTGGCCACCCATCGAAAGGGCGGGAATCTCATTGATGAGAGGACTTCGCAGACCTATGTAAGTATTACTTTACTTTGTGTTAATTTTAATATAACTTAGGCAATTATCGAGTATCCAAACTTTTCTAGGCCGAGTATCTTAGGCTGCGTGAGCTGGCAACTGCTAGTGCACCTACAGTGGGAAAGGCTGGTACTTCCTTGCAGCCCTCTCCAGCTCCGTCGGCGGACGAGCTGTGGGTGACCGCCACTGGTGGTCTCCAGAGGGGTACGTACTACGGTACGGGATCCTATGGCGTCCTTGTTGTGACGCAGTCATCTAGGGCCTCCACGACAAGTGCACATTCCCCACAGCCCTCGCAGTTGTCGGCCCGAGTCCAGGAGATCGCTGACCGTCAGATTGCTTCTCTCCGTGACGAGTTGCTGCGAAGGATGGAGGAGCAGCCCTTGTCCCAGTCGTAGGCGGACGATGCGACGCTCATTGCACGATTTGACATGCTCGAGCACAGCATCATGGAGCTCCGGGATATGACAACTGATCTTAGAGTGTCGACAGAGCGTAGCGTGACAGAGCTACAGGCATCACAGCTGTCCATGGGAGAGAGGCTGACGATGATGCAGGATTCAATGGTTCATAGCAGTACGAGGCTGTTATCTACCATGGATTCATACAACCATTGACTAGCAGAGGTCGAGCAGATTCGTCCTCGTGGTGCGCCTTTATCGACACAGACTCCACCGACGTCACTACCTTCTCCATCGACATTGGTGTCGATTTTACGGGAGCAGTATGATCTGTTCTTATCCATGATGCGCGCCGGTGGTCATCCTCCTGCAGATCCGCAGTAGTCCTAGTTAGGACCATTTATTGATTGTTTGTATTTCTGACCTATGATATTTGATCATTTATGAATATTCTTTATTTTTTAGGCATTCAAATATTATTTCTTGTATTCTTTAGGACGAGGCTTTCAGACTCAGTTGTGTGGATATTTGTTGTATTTTTTACGACGAGATTTTCTCCTGACTCGGGTTGTAATCTCAATGTTTCGTTTTCTTCAAATTATATTATATTATTTATATTAAATGTATGTTAATTTACCGGTGTTGAGTGTTCAACCGAAGGGGGTCGGCGAACCCAGCAAATTCAACGGAGGGTTGCTCCGGGTCTATTTGTACAAATTGTGAATTCATAAACTGCAGGAAGAATGGTTTGAAAATAATTCAATATTCATTTTTTTTATTTTTTCACTGTATCTTTAGCGACATTTTTAGCGACGTTTAGCGACGTTTATATATGTCGCTAAATACGTCGCTATAAACGTCGCTATCCACGTCGCTAAACACGTCGTTGCCCGTCGCAAATATGCTGACATGGCAGTATTGCCAGGTCAATATAACGTCGCTAAATGAGTTGCACAACGTCGCTAAAAAGAAAAAAAATTAGCGATAAACAACACGTCGCTAATTTAGCAACTTTGCGTCGCTACACGTCGCTTATATAGCGACGCATTTACGTCGATAGAAAACGTTGGAATAGCCACATTTTGTGACATTTTTTCGGTCAGCGACTAGCTTAAAGGCGACTTCAACGTAACGTCGCTACAGACGTCGCTAAAATTATTTAGCGACATTTTTTGGCCATTTAGCGATGTTTCGTGACGTCGCTAATTTGACTTATTCTGGTAGTGTTTGAAAACCGAAAAAAACTTATGCAATTATGTAAATACCCTCAATTCTATGCGTATGTTGTAATTAAAATGTGCATATTTTATAAACAACAATTATATGTATGTGTTCTGAAGTCAAACTTTGGTAATTTAACAACTAGTCTAACTTTGGACACAAATACAGCACATGTGTATATAAAATTATATATTTTTAATATCATTTAATCACGATTTCAAATTTGGACCATATCCATTAAATAATAGAAATAGTTCAACCGAACAAACCAAATAAACAATCATTATTCGATTCGATTCGGTTTCGATTTTGGTTAATTTTGATTCGATTTCGGTTTTAGATTTTTAGAATTTCGATTTATTCGATTTTGAATATTTCGATGGTTCAGTTGAAACCGAATAAACGAAATGCTCACCCCTGTCCCCCTCCCCCCTCTCTCTATATAACATCCAAACCCAACTCTCTCTTACAGTGCTAACCGATCAGTACCTATGGCGATATTCTCGGGAGTCGACGGCAGCTCGCTGCCCGAGCCCTTCCGCGTCTTCGTCGGCTACGACTCCCGCGAGGACGTGGCCTACGAGGTGTGCCGGTACTCCCTCCTCAAGCGCTCCTCCGTGCCCCTCGACGTCGTCCCCATCGTCCAGTCGGAGGTCCGCTCCGCGGGCCTCTTCAGCCGCACCCGCGACCCGACCGAGAGCACCGAGTTCTCCTTCACCCGCTTCCTCACCCCGTACCTGGCCGGCTACTCCGGCTGGGCCCTCTTCATCGACTGCGACTTCCTCTTCCTCTCCGACGTCAAGGGCCTCCTCGACCTCGCCGACGACAAGTACGCGGTCATGTGCGTCCACCACCAGTACGAGCCGAAGGAGGGGAGTACCAAGATGGACGGGGCGGTCCAGACCGCGTACCCGCGCAAGAACTGGTCGTCCATGGTGCTGTACAACTGCGCCCACCCGAAGAACCGGGTCCTCACGCCCGAGCTGGTGAGCGCGGAGACGGGCGCGTTCCTGCACCGGTTCGCGTGGCTCGACGACGCGGACATCGGGGCGGTTCCCTTCGCGTGGAACTTCCTGGTCGGGCACAACCAGCTGGACGAGGGCGACCCCGGGACGTACCCGAAGGCGCTGCACTACACGTCGGGAGGGCCGTGGTTCGACGCGTACAGGGACTGCGAGTTCGGGAAGCTCTGGCTGGACCAGCGTGAGGAGATGAATGTCCACAAAAGAGAAGAAGAAGAAGAAGAAGAAGAAGGAGATCAGCCTGCAGGCTGTCGACGTTTAGTGCATGCATGATAAGCTTTACGTGGCAGCTCCCCATTGATCCTATTTTGATGGTGAGTCCAAACAAATATAGGAAACTAATGAGAATTTGTCACGCGGTGTGTTCGTTTGTATGTCAGTTCAGTACTGGGACCTCTACCAGGATTTGTTCCGTAATAACAGAGGTACTTATTTACTTTATGATTGTACTTGAGCGTGTGTTCGTTTTGAAATGGTTATTGTATTGAGAATAAAAGCATCCACAATCCGAGTGGTTTCAAATGTTATTTTAATCAAAATTTGTGATATTTGAAGGAAGAAAGGTTGTGCTGCTGGACTTTTGTCTACACTTAAAAAATATTAACAACTCAAAAAATATTTTAAATTTTAAACGCGTCCTACCACAGGAATAATAACCAAACTGACCCATCAATAGAGGAAAAAGAAAAAGAAAAAAGATATTAATTAAGAAAAAGATAGGAAGAGAAAATTAATTTGAAATATAAATTTGGTGTATTATTTTGAGTGTGTCATTGTATGCCAATATAAAAAGGACACTCCAAAAATATTAATTTGTAAGATTTCTAAAAAAATTAGAGTATGTCGTGGAGTGTTTCCATTCTTGATACTCTATAAACAACATATTATATATATACATACTCGATCTCAAAACTCAGACCAACTCAATAGTATGCACACCAAATACGGAGTCAGAAATTTCGCTCACCATGTACTGAACTTTAAAACATCATGATTTTTTTTAATAAAATGAATGTTGTATCGGTATCGTCATTTTCATATTTTATCGTGTTCATATCGTATCATGTCTGACAATGTAGAACCGTGTCCAATATATTAAAAAAAATAGAAATCTTACAACAATATATTTAGTTAACATGTAGACTCTTTTAGGTATAAATTAGAACTCTAAGAGCCTTTGGTACCATCTTTCACCATCAACAGGATGTGGCAGAACTTGTCGAATGTGCGAGGGTTCGGACGGTAAAAAAATATTTCAGAACGGTCCATTTATAATTACTTTGTACTGTACGCGAGGTGTCGTTTAATTGTCATAACTAACTGCTCAAGATCCAAAACCCTGAGTTCAATCCATCTTCCAGTTTTCCATTTTGAAACTTACCGTCCTCACAATCTTTTAATTCTTTTACGATCATCATAATTAACCTTTTCTGATGACACTGACTGGAGCCCTTCCCACCACTTTTTCAAAAAAATTAAATAGACTGCACCCCATCCCGGCCCACCAATGGCACACCAACGGTCCGCCATTGATGCACACTCCTCACCTCCTCAGTAATAATGGTAGGGGACACTTTTCATATCACTATCAAATATTGTGCTGGATCCCAGTAAATTAACGCTGTTGATAGTCCCTCGAATATACAGCGATTCCTTCTCTAGCTTTCCTGAATCTGATTGTGCCTTTGAGTCCGAAGCTGATTAAGCTCCGCTAGAATTTCTAGTAGCCTGCACCTTTGCCATATAATCCACTTAACTTGGCATTGGAAAATTTTGAGAGAGTACAATTTTGAGAGAGTAAGAGTACAATGGGTACAGCCGCACTAAGTCTCCCAAATTTATAGAACTCAATTTTTTTTATATATATTATATATTTTACATTTAGTTTTATGTAATTACATATAGAAAACAAAATTTTCGGACAGAAAAATAAAGTTATCTGAAATACCAGTCAGAGAACAAAGTTTATCAAAATTGTAATAAGAGAACAAAAATACCATTTGAAGGGTATTTTTGGAGAAACGTTTTAAAACGTCATTCTGAAAGACATTTATGGGGAAAAAAAAATTGAAACGTTTTCTATACGAACTTTACTTTCTGATGAACGTTTTCTATACAAACTTTACTTTCCTACCAAATTACACAACCATTAGCGTTAATTAAACAACCATTAATTAAAAAGTAGAATAAAGCAAAACTTTCTTAGGAATGGCATTTCTTGCTAAGGCTTTCGAAGGCGTTTTCATATAGAGAAAAAAAAAAATGCTTCCAGCAGAAAACCGACGTCCTTTGTTTTCAACACACGTTGTCAGAGTTGACCGAGAGAAAAGGAGATGGTTGTTGAAAAATCATTACCGGCTAGGCATCCGCCTAGGGACTTCTCCCACGAGAGGACCTCTATTTTTTTAAATATATATTTTTTAAGCAGCAACTTTTTCTAGTTTAGGTAAAAAAGAAAAATTATGGTCATGGGGAAGCCTATGGCTGCATGGAGAAAAATCAAATAAAAGATAGAACAGAAATAAAATGTCATCCATGTTTCTAAGTTCTCTTCATCTTTCCAACCAAAAAAAATTCTCTCCTAGAAACAAAAAAAATTGTAATGGTCTCTCCCTCCCTCAACAGACATGTAAATGCAAAAAAAAAATTTATTTTTGTTCTTTTGTGAAATTCTTATATTATATAAGTTAAATTATTTGCTAAGTTAAAATTATCTTTCTATTTCAACTGATTTTTTTTTAAATCGATCCGAATCTTTTATTTGATTTGGTTCGGTTAAAATTTCGATCCGAACCCGAGTAATTCTCATCCCTACTGGCAAGTGCTCAGTGAACCTACTTAATTACGAACTACATAGTTATCCTCCATTTGATGACTCTTACCAAGGGATGTTGCAGAGCCATCATTAGTATTCTGGTGTTTTTTCCCATCCGTACCTGTCGGCTGATTGTTATCAATGGCAACCATTTTTGCAACCATTTTTTTTGGACAATGCTATGCCTACAATCCAATTCTTACAACTTTTTTATAACTTTCACATGATGGTCTTCTATTGGAGGAGAAAAGAGAAATGGAATCCGACTGTTCAGTTAACTGCCATGTGACAGAAACGTCTCCGTTGGTTAGAGAAAATATGAGATCGGATGTGGCCCACGTAGCAAAGATAGAAAGAGTTCTAAGAAGCTTGTAAATATTTGATAGTAAACCTAATTTTTTTTTTTTTTAAAAGATAAGATCACTCATTGTTCTGTTCTGTTCTGTCCTGTCCTGTTGCCTTTTTTGTTGACACTCCCTTGACGGTGGTACGGATTCGGTGCAACAGTAGGTGATGTTGGTTTGCGTCGCACATTTTCAGGACTGTTGATAAGGGCACTACTAAATTCACTCGGGACAGTTCAAATATTTATCATTGATAATTACAAGTTTGCCACTCTCAAAATTTACTCGGGGCTGCCTATTCTTGATTTTTTTTTTATAATCATGATTGTCAATATATGTTGATTTTTTAGGACTGTCAAAAGTTTGACAATCCTAAAAATATATGTTGAATTTTTAGGACTGTCAAAATTTTGACAGTCCTTCCAATTTGTAGGACTGTATTTTGATAGTTATAAAAAAATAACATATATGTCAAATTTTGACAGTCCTTCCATTTTTTTTCTTCTTTTTTTTTCCTGTGTGCTGTTATTTTTCTTTGTCATTGTGCTATTATTCATGTCATCTGACCAATGTCTATGTGACTATACAGTATTCAGTTAGTAAAATGATCAGATATGGTTTGTTGAAATTAACTTATTTGTTACTGGTTTTAGGTTGCATTTAAATGCATTTTATTGGTTGTCTAAAAAATTATGACTGTCAAAATTTTAACAGTCCTTCAAATTGGAAGGACTGTCAAAATTTTGACAGTCCTCCACGACGCTAGAGTGGAGGACCTGGTGGTAGCGGCGGAGGAAGGAGGGGAGGGAGAAGCGACGGACGCCGTGATTGTCGAGGTAGTCGAGCACCGAAAGGGGGTACGAGGCGGAGGAGAGGGAGGGGAAGGAGGCGGAGGGAGGCGGAGGCGGAGGCGGCGACGGGAGGCGACGGTGGAGGACGGGGGAGGAGGCGGAGGCGGAGCGCTCACGTGGTGGAGGACGAGGCCGCTGCTGTGTGCGGGGGCGACGGTGGAGCACAGAAGGAGCAGGAGGAGGGAGGTGAAGAGTTTGGGCTAGCCTGAGTAAAATTTGGACTAGCCTGAGTAAAATTTCTTCATAACTGGGCTAGCCCCAATACTGGGCTAGTCCCGAGTGAATTTAGTAGTGCCCTTATCAACAGCCATTTCCAGGGTTACTAGTAGCCTGTAGTAAGAATATATGGTTACGAAGTTGACTTCGGTTCACGTGCGCATTATTAAAAAATATCCCATGAATATTCTACAATAATAGATCGCATCTTATGCATTTTACTGAATATGAAAATCAGGTAGGAATTATTTGTTACGCAAGGACTGGACACACACACAAACATACATACATTTTGTTATCTGTCCACGTATACATTATTCATGTAAAAATATAAATATATATATATATATATATATATATATATATATATATATATATATGGCATATAGTGTTCATTTTTCTAAATGAGTCATACATATATGGACCAATAGAAATAGATTCCTACATCCGATGTGCACCCATGTGCACTAGTACAATTGGTCTACATGTGCATGACTTATTTAAAAAAATGAACACTATGGCTCATATCCAGTTTACCTCTATATATATATATATATATATATATATATATATATATATATATATATATTCGAAGAAGGATATTCAGATCTATTCGAGAGGCTACAACTTAGCTCGAAGGCTTACAATCAATCCAGTCCGAAAGCCTATATATACAATTCCTAATCCGAAGGCTTACATTCCGGCCATAAGGCACCATCAACCCAGCCCAAAGGCTACACGTCTGAAGGCACCACATCCGAAGGCTACATCCGGCCCGAAGGCTTTACGCAGCCGAAGCAGCACCGCGTCGCACTGGCTCCAAACAGCACCGGCACCAGCATCGCATACGCGCACCGTCCGGATAGCATAGCACCGCTCCACGCGCTTTGCACATCACCCTACCACCACTCTACCATTAATTCCCTCAAGAAAAAATTAAATGGCACTGGGAGGTCTCGAAACCTCTCCGTCCAGGTGCATCTCAATACTCCATTCACCCCCCGTCCAGGTGCATCTCAATACTCCATGCACCCTGACCCACTCCAATCCATCCATATCGAATTTCTGGTTTAGCCTTGTAAGAGCATCTCTAACTCTATTGTCTTGTAATATGTTATAATTTTTATGTGACATGAGGTACAAAATAAATTTTTTTTTAGATAGCAAGACTATATTCACAAAAGAAAAAGAAAAAGAAAATCTTCTTCAATATAAAGTATTGAGATACATTTTTTTTCTACTTTCAAGATAAAGTATTAAGATGTTTACTTCTTCTTTTTTTCAACATATAATAAATATTTTCCACTCTTTTATATATATATATATATATTTTTTTTTTTTGATGAGTATTGTTTAGAAATAGATAACTAATTTTATAATTTTTTCTATAACTTGGTCATATAAGCTTAAATTTGACAATTGTATTGAATTTTTTTTTTAATATAAATTTGCCATCTCTATGTGGTAACAATTAGTTTCCAAAGTCACAATAGGGTTGGAGATGCTCTAAGCAAGTGTCTACCGAAATTGTAACTAGATGAAGCAGACAAGTCTCATAATTAGTAGACCGAGCTAATGAATCGACCATACGAAATTCCCGATCGACAAGATCTGTCAGTACGTAGCTGTACCTACAATGACACTGCCGCTCATTATTGTCGCTCATTATTGAACGATTATTGTCACTATTGTTGTAGTTTGGACTCGTGCAGAATATTTACTCAGAATCTTACTTCTTCCATTTGATAAAAAACAAAACAACGGTGCTTGTCAGACCGATAGGAGACCATGTGTCAGTTTAAGATCACGTGGTTTTCATTGGAGGAGAGGTGCAGCGGATACAAGCAAGAAAGACCTACTTCTTCAATGTGAGACTGTTGTTAAGCAGCGACAGAATTATTCGTCGCTAAAATAAATTTTTCGTCACTATTTGATTTTAGCGACGATTGACGACGAAAGGTTTCATCAGAATAACTAATATCGTTACGAAAATTCCGTCGCTAATCCGTCGCTATATCGACGGATTGAGCAACATAAATCAACGACGGATCAATGATTTGCGAGTTACGTCACTAAACTTTCTGACTACTTACCGACGAATTAGTGACGGATTATGTGAAACAAAATTTGTCAAATTTTTCAGACGATTTTGCACATTCAAGACTCACAGAGTTCGTCGCTAAGTCGTCACTCTCAGTGACGGATTAACGACTGATTTTAGCGATGTACTCTGATACATGTTTGGCACATTTGTGTGTATCAGACGTTTTAGCGACGAAATAATCCGTCGCTAGGTAGCCGATGGTCTGAGATTTTCGTCGAAAATTCGTTGCTGAACTGAGATTTTTTAGATTTTTCGTCACTATTACGTCGCCAATCCGTCGCTAAAGGTAATGTTTTTTCCAGAAATTAATTTTTGCTGAGCATATACCTGTTATACATTCACCAATTTTTACACAAATAAATTTTACACAAGCAAATTTTACACAAACTAATAAAACCTACACAAACATGTACAAATGTTATATATACGTCGAAATAATAAAGTAGAGTAGTCCAAACATGTACAAATAACTGTTATACAATCCCACAAAGTCAAATAAATACAATCAAGTCACTACCAAAAAAGTCAAATTAACGACGTAAAAAAGCGTCGCTAAATGACAAAAAAATGTCGCTAATCACTTTTAGCGACGTAATTAGCGACGTTTTATAGAAGTCGGAACTCAGCTAGTCACTGAAATAAAAAATGTCGTTATACCGACATTTTTTATCGACGTAAATGTGTCGCTAAATTAGCGACGTTTAGCGACGCAACGTCGCTAATTAGCGACGTGCTCATCAGTCGCTTAACGTCGCTAATTAGCAACTTATATAGCGACGTTACATCGACGTCTTTAATGACCTGGCAATACTGTCATGTCAGCAAGTTGCGACGTACAACGATATTTTAGCGACATTTTTAGCGACGTCATTAGCGACGTGTAGAAACATCGCTAATTAGTGACGTATTTAGCGACGTGTATTAACGTCGCTAAATGTCGCTAAAAATGTCGCTAATTGTACAGTGAAAAAATAAAAAAAATGAATACTGAATTATTTCCAAACTATTATTCCTGCAGTTTATTAATTCACAATCTGTACAAATAGACCCGGAGCAACCCTCCGTTGAATTTTCTGGGTTTGCTGACCCCCTTGGGTTGAACACTCAACACCGGTAAATTAACATATATTTAATATGAATAATGTAATAAAATTTGAAGAAAATAAAACATCCAACAAATATCGTCGTAAAGAATACAACAAATATATATCCATACAATGAGTCTCATCCTAAATAATACAAAGAATACAAATATCCAACAAATATCCATGCAAATATCTATACTACTGCGGATCTGCAGGAGGATGACTACCGGCGTGCATGAAGGATAAGAACATATCATACTGCTCCCGTGAAATTGACACCGATGTCGATGGAGAAGGCAGTGACGTCGGTGGAGTCTGTGTCGATGTAGGCACACCAGGAGGACGTATCCGCTCCAACTCTGCGAGTCACTGGTTGTAAGAATCCATGGTAGATAACAACCTCGTACTGCTATGAACCATTAAATTCTGCATCATCGTCAGCCTCTCGCCCATGGATAGCTGTGATGCCTGCAGCTCCATCACGCTGCGCTCTGTCGAGGCTCTAAGATCATTTGTCAAATCCCGGAGTTCCGTGATGCGTCGAGCATATCGAATCGTGCGATGAGCGTCGGATCGTCCGCCTGCGGCTGGGACCGGGGCTGCTCCTCCATCCTTCGCAGCAACTCGTCACGGAGAGACGCAATCTGACGGTCAAGGGCCTCCTGGACTCTGGCCGACGACTGCGAGGGCTGTGGGGAATGTGCACTTGTCGGGGAGGCCCTAGATGACTGCGTCGTAACCAGGGCGCCATAGGATCCCGTACCATAGTACGTACCCCTCTGGAGACCACCAGCGGCAGTCACCCACAGGTCGTCCACCGACAGAGCTGGAGCGGGCTGCGAGGAAGTACCAGCCTCTCCAGCTGTATGTGCACTAGCAGTCGCCCGTTCACGCAGCCTAAGATACTCGGCCTAGAAAAGTTTGGATACTCGATAATTGCCTAAGTTATATTAAAATTAACACAAAGTAAAGTAATACTTACATAGGTCTGCGAGGCCCTCTCATCAATGGATTTCCGTCCTTGCGATGGATGGCCAAGAAGACGGTCACCATGTTTGCATCCTCACCCCTCTGTACCTGTTAAAAATATATTATTTAGTACTAAACTTAAATATTTTTTCCTACTACCATTTTATCGTACTTACATTAAAATAATATATCTTAAATAAGAAACATACCAAACGACGAAAATGTTTCGTCATCGGAATCGAGCCACCACACCACTTGGCAGCATTCCGCCTAGCCGCCTTGGCTTTCTCAGACCTTTCCTTGTAGCTAAGATCGTCGAATCTAGCCCTCATCGCAGTCCACTGCTCAGGCATGATCTTGGATCGGTTTTTCAGCACGATCATGAGCCTTCTGGTTATCCAGAGCATCACGGATAAGCTTAGCGGCAACGGTAGGAAACAGCCGCTCGATCAACTCGGCCCGGTGCAGAGGATAAAAATACATTTGCTACAATAAATAATTTAGTAAGTGAGCATCACGGATAAGTTATATAATATACATAAATTAGAGGATTTATATAATATATTTTTACCTTGAAGTGCGCAAACCAGAATGCTTTCCTCTCCTCCGGATCTTCAGAGTAGTTGATCCAAGGGCCACCGTAGTTGTTCCTCAGAAATAGGCCTAGGCGTCTCTGAACCGACGATGGAAGATATCTATACAGAGATAATTATTTTGATCGAAAAAGTCAATATATGATGAATAAAGAAATATACTATATATATGATGTTAAAACATCTAATTGACTTACTTTGTACTGTCGGCCCAAATCTTTGTCCTCGTCTCCTCCGGAGGTGCGCATGGAGGATCTTGCTGATGCTGGGACAACGTCGGCACGACCTCCTCTACATGCTCATCTGTCTCTATGGTTCCGTCAGCAGGAGGGACGCTGGACGAGGGAGTACTATCACGCCTGGAACTACTCGTCCCAGGAGTGATGCCACGTAACGTCGTCACAGTCGGAGATGTGACTGATCGATATACTGAAGTACTGGGCGACGACGATCCGGAACCAACAGTAGGCAGTACCGGAGGAGTACTCTGTCTACCTCGGGACCTGCCAAATCCTCCGCGTCGTCCTGTCATACCTGATAACAACATATTAATTACATTGAGATGATGTAAACGTGGACGTATTAATTATATGTGCTAAAAAATAATGAAGTAACTGCTGATTAGTAGCATAATAGTAGCTTATACTATTACATTGAGATGATGTAAACGTGGACGTATTAATTACTTACCCCTCTAGCTTCTCTACTTCATCCTCGTCGCAATTGAGTAATATATACAACTGAGCAGCCCTTAGCTCGTCGTCATTTAAATATCTCTTCTTCATTTTTCCCGAAGGCTTTCCGGACGCATTGAATACTTTGAGTATTGCATCATTAGATTCCTGATATACGTCGTCGTTTCTCGGAGCTTTCGTTCTATTAGTAGCAACATGAGGTTTGAAATACGTCGAGCAAAAGTTTGTAATCTCCTCGAGAACATAAGCTTCACAAATAGAGCCCTCAACCCGTGCATTATTTTTCACCTTTCTCTTTAGGTGATTCAAATGCCGCTCTATGGGGTACATCCATCGATAACCGATAGGACCACCAACACGTGCCTCATAGGAAAGATGAATTGGCAAATGCTCTATAGAGTCGAAGAATCCAGGAGGAAACACCTTCTCGAGCTTACATAGTGTTACCGCAATGTCCTTCTCTTGCTTTTCTAGACGATCAACGAGCAACTTAGTACAACAAAGATCTTTGAAGAATATGCTGAGCTCTGTCAATGGATCCCAAACGACCTGCGGTAAGAATTTCCGAAATGCAATCGGAATTAACCTCTCCATGAATATATGACAATCGTGGCTCTTCATACCCGCCAGTTTGTTCTCCTTGAGGTCGACGCATCTTCTCAAGTTCGACACGTACCCGTCTAGAAACTTTAGACCCTGAATCCACCTACAAAGTCTCCCTTTATCCTCTTTCTCCAGTGAGAAAACTAACTTAGGTTGCTTTAACTTTCTATTCCCCTCCTCTATCAAATGCAATGCAGGACGTCTATATATTTTTTCTAAGTCCAACCTGGCCTTCGGATTATCTTTCGTCTTTCCCTTTCCATATCGTGTATCTGGGCCACCTTGGCGGTGGATTGGCCTTCTCCACAATGCCCGTACGAAAAGTATTCCTGTTCCTCCGGTACGGATGATCCTTTGGCAGAAATTGACGATGACAATCGAAGAAGCACGGTTTGCCTTCGTGTTTCAAACGGAAAGCCTTAGTATGGTCCATGCAATACGGATATGAGAGACAACCATGGGTGTTCTATCCCGATAATATTCCATAGGCCAGAAAGTCGTTGATGGTCCACATAAGTGCTGCCCTCATCTGAAAATTTTGCTTTCTAGAAACATCGTACGTGTTGGCACCTACTTCCCACAGCTGATTCAACTCATCTATCAAAGGCTGTAAATATACATCGATGTTCTTCTTCGGATTGTTCGAACCCGAGATAATAACGGTTAGGAACATATACAGAGTCTTCATGCACATCCAAGGCGGTAGATTATACGGAGTGACGATCACAGGTCAACATGAATACTGGGAGCCTGAAAGTCCGAATGGGGTAAAACCGTCAGAGAAGAGCCCCAATCTGACATTACGCGGATCCGAAGCAAAATCTGGATACTCTCGATCAAAGTGCTTCTATGCTTCTCCATCGGATGAATGATCCAATACTCCTTTGATCTGTTTTCGCCTGTGCCAACTCATGTTTTCTGCAGTCTCCTTAACCATAAACAACTACTGCAACCGCGGCGTCAAAGGCAAGTAGTGCATCGAATCGGTAGGCTTTCTTGCACCGACAGACTTTCCTCTAACTGCGGCCTTGTAGCGATCAGCACCACAGAATCTGCACGTATCTTCATCCTTGTCATCTTTGTAGTACAATATGCACCCGTTGCGACATGCATCAATTTTTTCGTATCCCATCCAGAGCGATCTCACCATCCTCTTAGATCGATAGAAGTCTTTAGGCAACTTTGCACCCTCGGACAAGATCTCTATAATCAAATCGATCAGTAGATTATAGCATTCTTGCGACATATTAAAATCGGACTTGATGCTCAATAATCTTGTAACCACCTCCAATGGTGAATGATCCTCACAACCAGGATATAGTGGAGTCCTTGCATTCTCCAACAACTCCATAAACTTTGCAGCATCGGCGTTCAGTGCCTCCTCAGCTGCATCATAATTGACCGGATTGAAACTAGGTCCTGCCGTATCATAATTGTCCCGATTGAAACTAGGCCCCGCCGCATCAAAAACCATGTTCACCCACCCGTCGTCGTAAGCATCATGGTCATGGACATCCATATATGCTCCACATAAGGCTCCGACCCCGATGCTAGAGACACAAGTTCTCCGTGCGCGGTCCACTGATAGTAATTCGGCGTGAAGCCCTTCGAGTACAAATGATATGTGACTTCCACTTCTGGATGATATTTTCTGTTGCGACATCTCACACACGGACACTTAATTTTGGTACCGTCCATGTACTGAGGGAATGCCTTGGCGAACTGCAGGAACTGCTGTACACCCTCAATGAATTCATCCCGCACACCGCACATGTCATCAAGATGGTGGTTGTACATCCATGAACAATTACGCAGATAGTAATTTATATCCATTTCTAGATACTTCTGCAAAAATGACAGTATGTATCCTATAAATCATTACATACAGTATGATTCTCTGGAGGAAGGTAAGAACTGCTCTAACTTGATACACAATGTCCTATGTGTGTGTGTGTGTGTATCATCTGACTTGTCACTTGGTAGTGAGTATGTCCAACTGCAGGACATGGATGGCAAATAATATCGAAGAGAGTTTCAAAAAGTAGTAGTCATTCTCCGTTTGGACAAGGTCACAAGCCATCTCATATTTAGTATAAAATATATTAATTTTATGCACTTATTTAACTAAAGAACTTATCAATGCAATGGCCAAGTGACTGATTACTGCTCTGCTTTGGTAATCACAAGGTCTTATGCAAAGTAGCCATCAACCTTTTTAGACAGTGAGCTGGATGACACACACATCACTTATTATTTATTCTTAAATGTCACTTCGTTTGGGTGGTTGCTGCTTGTGCCATTTTGTCAACCCACAAAATTTCCAAGTTGGTTGTGTATTGTTATGCAGTTATGAGAGCAATTAGTTCTCATTGGTTAGATAGTGTAAATTATAATGTCATGCAAAGAGCCCTACTTACATTAATGGCTTGCTTTGACATTGGAGAGTGGAGACCTTATACTGAAATAGGCTAAAATGTGGTTACTATGTCATTTCTAGGTTAAAACTATGCCATACTAGTCAAACTAGGTCATTACCCTAATTTGGGTTAATAACTAGCTTTTAAGTTGGTTTATAGAGCCCTACTAGTTAAAACTAGGTGTTACTAGGTTATCCCTAGGTTTCTAGGTTATTCCGGTAGGTTTCTAGATTATTATACTATAATATACACTATTACCTACTAATACCTACTAATACCTTGGACTATAGATAATTTTCTTAGTATCATAATCAAATATTTTAGTTGTACCTTATATACCTTAACTATGGCCAAATACCTTGGTTATGGGTCATTGCCTTAGATATGAGTTAATACCTTGGCTTTGAGCCAATACCTTATCCCCGTATCTTAGTATCTTATGTCCTATCATGATAACTACCTGAATCCAATACCTTAGCTAAAACAACCATATCTTAACGTCATACTTCACCACCTTGCATTGGTACACATCTCATGATACCACACTACGTACATTAACCCCAGACTCATATCTCTCTATCTATATTCTAATATACCCTCAACTAATATCTTAACTGTCATTCTACCTAAAGCTTGGTCCTCATACTTACCAATGTCATAGTATTCCAGATACCTATTAACCATACAATACCCCATACTAAGTCATTCCCTGTTCCCATATATATCTCATATACTAACACACCTGACATAAACTCACCCACACACATTCTCATATCTGAATACATAAATGAACACTGATACACCTATACCTCTAACACTGGTACTGTTGTTAACTTGTTGTAGTACGCCTCTACATAAACTTGACACTGGAATGAACCTACAATAGTTTTCACACACACCACTTGTGTAGTCCACTTAACAAGTGAACAAACCAAATTCGAAAATTAACGTGTCGTGTCGTGTCGTGTTATGTTGTGTTGTGTCGTGTCTGTGTTAGAGAGAAAGAGAGAGATCGTGTACTGCTGTTAACTGGTGGTAGTGACTAATATCTATATTAATACCTAATATATATATTAATACCTTGGCCTATATGTATTTACCTTGGTATCCTAGCCAATACCTTAGCCGTATCCTAATATCTCACTATACCCTTGTAGCGTGATACTATTTTATTGTCCATGACACTTAACATAAGCTATAATCAATATTTTAGTATTTATATACTTATATCTTAATACCTTAGTACCAATGTCTTGGTGTCTTACCAAATACCTAGACATCTGGTATCTTGGTATCTACAACCAATATCCTAATACCTAACTATAAACTGAAACACTAAACCTCCCCAACCCACTACCTATTACTAATATCTTAGTATCTAGCTCAATACTAGTACTTCACTAACATTACCTTAATCCACTTCTCACATATCCCTTAATAACTAGATATTATATCCTTGGTACCTAATACCAAACCTAATACTAACCTCCCCTCTCTAACACACTTAATCTTGTATAATGGATACACACTCAGGTATCACACGTCCTCTCGACTCCCATACAAATACTAACAATAACACACCTAAGTATGCACAGAAAATACATGCTTAACACATGCGCGCCTCTGCATAAACTTGACACTGGAATGAACCTACAATAGTTTCCACACACACCACTTGCATAGTCCACTTAACAACTGCACAAACCAAATTCAAAAATTAACGTGTCGTGTCGTATCGTATTGTGTCTGTGTTAGAGAGAAAGAGAGGGACAGAGAAAGGAGACAGAGAGAGGAGCTCACCGAGGAGGGGAGCTGGAGGAATAACGTCGGAGGGAGAAGGGGAGCCGGAGGAAGGACGCTCTGATGGCTGAGGGGGGAGGACGCGGCCGGAGGGGGATCGCCGGGAGGGAGGAGGGGGCGCCGGAGGGAGGAGGGGAGCCGGAGGGGGAGGACGCGGCCGAGGGGGGGTCGCTGGAGGGAGGAAGTAGGAGCGGACGGGTTTGAAATTTGGGAGAGGGAGAGGGATCTGATCAAAAGAAATGGGGGGAATCAGCCCTAAGTAAAAACTTTAGCGATGTTTTAGCGACGCCAATAATGACGTCGCTAAGTTAGCGACATATTTAACGTTGCTAATGACGTCGCTAAATGTCCAAAAGATATACGTCGCTAAATACGTCGCTAAACGTCGCTAAATGAAACATATTAGCGACGTTTAACGACCTTAATTGAACTTATAGCGACTAATATTTTAAAAACTGAATAAAAGTCGCTAAACGTCGCTAAATATCGCCAATTAGCGACGTCTAGCGACGTTTTTACATGTAGTCGCTAAATTAGCGACGTTTACTTTGACGTCGCTAAAAAACGTCGCTAATCCCGCTTATTCTAGTAGTGAGTCAAAAAAATACAACAACAAAAAAATCCCACAAACTCAAAAAATTCATCAAGTCGATGGAGGAGGCGGCGGTTGTCAGCTAGTCATGTACTGTGCCACAACCATAGCGATGATATACTGTAGATAATCAGGAGCAACGGTAGATGGAGCAGTGAGATGAGCCGTCGAAGGAGCTGGAGGACCCATCGATGCCGTCGGAGGAGCTGGAGTCGTTGGAGTAGCTGGAGGACCCAACGTAGTAGCCGTTTGAGAAGCCGTCGTAATAGCCGTGGAGGAGGACTTGGAGATCGGACGCCGAAGGAGGAGGAGGAGGCGGAGGAGAGGGTATCAGGGCTCGGTGGAGGAGGAGGAGGGGCTGCAAGAGAGGAAGAGAGAGAGTGAGGGGGAGGGGCTGCAGGAGAGGGAAGGTCGGGACCGGAGGGAGGGGGGGGGGGGGGGGGGAACGGGGACGAGAGGGGGTCGTCGGAGGGATCGCGATCGAGAAAGAAAGAGAATGAGGGAAATGAAAAGCGGCTAAATTTTTTAAGTTTTTACGACGGATATATTCGTCGCTAATTCATCGCTAAAATAACGACGACAGATTAACGATGTATTTTTGAAAAAAAAAAATTGTTTACATAAATAACTTAGTCGTTTTTTTATCGAATTTTCGTCGCTGACTCAGAGACGAATTATTTTCCGTCGCTGAGATCCGTCGCTATTTATTAGTATTCTTTTAGTGTATGCCATTTTCATTTTATATTTTTTCTTTTTTTATCTTTTTCACCGTTATACTCTTAGTATATATTTTTTCATTTTAAACTCTATTTTATTGAAGCTTACCTCCAGTGAAAAATACACAGAAAAAAAATTTAATTCTCCATTTCTAACGTGATATCATAGTTCTGGTTTTACCTGTTCTGTTAACATTTTTATTTGGTTCCTCCCTCCCCCAATTCACAGCCAACAAATTTCACTCCGTCGGCCAGATCTTCACTTTCTCCTTAGCCAGAGCGGATTCCAGAAAAATAGCACCAACAACGTCACGTTCGGTCGGCGCTGCAACCGCCACCGTAGTTGGAAACCTCAGCTCCAGCCTCCCCCTTCCTGTCGACTTCCCTAAGTGCTCCCTCTCTCACACGAGCTCCATCTCCCTCCTCCGAGATGTGATCTCTACTGCCTCATCAAAGAATTACTATTACAAACCTAAAGGTTTGATTTCTCCTAAACATTTTCTGTTTCTGAAATCCATTCCTTGCAAAGGCCAGGAGGTTTTCTATCTTCTCTCTCTTCCAAGAGTGTTTTTTTTTTTTTGAAGAGGTCTCTTCCCCAAGTTTTTAACCACGTGACCTGACAGCTCTTTACATCACCTCTGAGTATTAAAAGAAAAACATTGCTGGACACCTTCCCTTTGTATGACAGTATAATCATTGCTAGCTAGATCTTTTTCAACGTAATCTTTTAACACCTACACTAGTCTATAAACACCACATATGACTCAGCTATCTTTTCCTATAAGACATTTCAGACCCATGTAAATGTCGTCAATAAGTCATTTTAGATCAGGGCTATGCTATGACTACAACCAAATGACTACAACCCTCTTATAATCGTTACGTGGACACCACATAGCGTTTATGTGACGACCGTCCATTGGAACAAGAAGGAAATATGAGACCTGCTGGTTGTTCGGATGACCACCATGTTGCTAAAACGTCACATGACAGCCGTTCATTGAAGGGAGAGATATGACTAATGTGGCCCACATAGCATGGAGAAGAAAGGGCTGTAAGAAGTTGTAAGCATTTGGTAGTAAACTTAGCATTATTGTTTAGACCCATTATGTTTCAAACTTTGTCAGCAGTTTTAAATTTTTGTCTTTATCATTTTTTTATTATTTGTTTCTCAGTAGTTTAACTTTTTTTTTATTTTTTTGACCGTTTTGTTTCTTAGTATTTTTTTTGTCTACTGTTTACTATCAAATCTCTTTGTTTTTTTTAAGAAAGAAATCTAGTAGTATTTCTATGGCAGCCTCGACATCACCATTTGTCGAACATAGTATTCTATCTGTTATTGATGTTCAGAAAATGATCAAACAAGCTCTTGCTAATTAGTCTCCTACTACCTCTTTATTATCAGCCCCTTAAGTTATATATTCTACTAGTCGGTTTCTTGACTCTGGTGCATCAAACCATATGACTTATAACTCAATTTTTTTTTGAGAATTTAACTCCTCTTTTCTCATCTCCTATAATTCATACTGTTGATGGTAATACTATTAATGCAAGTCATATTGGCTTCATTAAAATATCTAATCTGACCATTTCAGATGTTTATCTTGTACCAAAACTATCAATAAATCTTATTTCTGTTGAACAATTATCTGATCAAGGATTTGATACTAACTTCTCCTCTTCTGGTTGTGTTATTCAGGACCGCTCAATGTGTAATCACCCTAAAATTTTAAAATATGTTAAAAACACTTTTCGAGATTTTTCTGCATTTTTCAAGAATTAAAATAGGTGTTTTTGTGATTAAATAATTTTTTTTAATTGCTAATAATTAATAATAAAATATGATGAAAATAAGATTTTATGGTGTAAAATAAAAAACTGGACTTAGAATAATTTTCTGGGATTTTATTGGACCCCGAACCTATTTTTAAACACCAAAAAACTATTTAACTATTTATTTATTATTTATTATGATTTATTTATTTATTTATTTATTGTTGATTTTATTTTCAAAACCGAACCCGGGCCGGCCCAGCCCAACCGGCCCAGCCCAGCCCCCGACTTAGCGGGTCGGGCGGGTCGGCCAGACCCGAACCCGCTCCAACCCGACCCGGGAGGCTCTCTCCTCCCCCACGTCCGGTCGTGCCGCGTTTTCCGCCGCTTCCCCGGCCACGTCGTCGGCAGCCCCGCGCCTGACCCGCCCACGACCTCCTCGCCTCACCCGGCCACCTCCGGCCCCGCCCGCCTATAAATTTCCCCTCTTCCTTCCTCCTCCCTCATCTCCCCTAACCTAACCCTGACTCCGGCGCCACCCCGACCCCGACTCCGGCCACCTCCCCTCCTCCTTCCCAGAGCCCGAGACCCGCCGCCCTCCTCCCTCAGCCGCCAGCGCCACCTCCCCTCCTCCTTCCTAGAGCCCGAGCCCCTTCCTCCTCCTCCCTCTTCTTCCAGCAGCCGGCCACGACTCCAGGCCGCTCGCCTCCGCCTCCGGCGACCCGCTGCCGGCACCGCCCGCGCCCCGAGCCCCCGGCGACGCCACCCGCAGCCACCCAGCCTCCCTCCGGCCACCGCAGTTCCAGCGAAGCCCAGAAACCCTAGCTTGGACACGGACACAGTCAGGACAGTTCGTGTCGAGACACGCGGACACGAGAAAACTTGATTTCCTGGAGCCCTGTTCAGGTACTCGTATCTTTCTCCTCGCTGCCCCATTTTCAATTCCGTCTATTACGATCGCGAACCCTGCGTGACCCTCTCGGTGCCCGTGCAAACCGTTTGGGGCATCGCGTCCTGTGGCGATCGCGAACCGCGATCCAAAAACAGGAAAACTAACACCATGTTTTACCCCGGAACTGAGTACGCTCCGCCAAACGGGACGACTTGGTCGCGTGCGACAGATACGTGCGCGTCGTCGATACGGATGTGTGGGATTTCACGGAAGTCGATTCGGGTGTGCGTGCACACCGGAATCAACGCGTATCCGCGGACACCGTTCCGTATCCACTCTTTCTGGAACGCGTCCTAACTTTGTGTACACACGTCGGATCGAGATGAAACTTGCGCCATCGGACTCGTAGCGATACGCTGGTCCCGTGACCCAAGTTTGGTTCAATTCCGAGAACGTTGACGAAATCGCGTGTCGTGGGCCCCACAGGCCCCATTCGACGGGCGATTTTGTGATCGGCTCATCGGAATCCAATTCTGGAAGTTCCGTTGGGTTCGTATCAGCGTTCCTGACTTGTTGACACTAAGTTGGACAGATTTGGAGACCTTTGACCCTGACACATTTTTCGGTGCAAAGCGGGCCCACATGCGGACCCCGTTTTGACCCGAAATTGCCGTTTTTGCCCTTGTCTCCAAATTGGACTCAAGGTCCGGCGTTTCTAGCTATTTGACATCTTCTGAGCATGATGGTAATGGTTATTCCAGCATCCGGAGATATTTCTGGAAATTTCCGAGTAACAGAACAGTAGTTGGAATTCAAACATCAGGCAAGTGTACCTCGTCAAACCCTGCAGCTTGCTTCTTATTTTCTTAACTTATTTATACATCAGTGGACAATTATACCGTGCCAACTTGCAATAATTTCTGTTATAGTACTTGCTCGAGTACTTGTGTAAACATACATAAACTTGATTTAACTGTTCAACCCAGGACCGAGTGATTTTACTTAGCGTCCGATTACTAGTCGGGTGCCAACCCCGTACGCGGAGTTGTGTAACGTCACATAGACATGGATATCGAGACCCTATGTATTCTCGTACTTGTCTTATCAAGTACAGCATAACCCAGGACACTTGACACTATTCATGAGACATGATCTTCCCGAGATATTCGTGGTGATTCTGTATAGGATACAGGACTTGACAGAGATATTTTATTTATAGACAATATGACTTGTTGCATTAGCTATAATCCCGCTGACATGGACATGAGACGTTATGGTCATGATATGCATGATTACATTGGGTGGGGAGAGACACACAGGCTACAGGCTGTTTCATATATATATATCCACTACTATTGTGAGGTTGTAGACTCTCCAGCAGAGCTAGACCCTTTACCAGTTATTACTGCTACCGGCTCCCCGACACAGAGCTTGTAGCGGTCTCAGCCTGAGTTCTAGTGCTGCTCTCATATTGCATATCACTTAGTTGGTTACATAGTTTATCCAATTATTTACTTATTGCTGCACTGCTTATTTATTTGGCTTGTATTTTCTGTACCTTGCTATGTCCCCTGAGGACCTGGAATGGATTATGTCCCCAGGTTTAGCTGAGGAGCAGTACCCCGAGATATACGGGACAGGAGCTGAAGCTAATACTGGACTTGATACTGGAGCAGAACCAATCCCTGAGCACGAGGTGACTGCTGAAGACTTTTCCTGAGTACCTGATTTCATACTCAGTATTTACTTTATGTTTGACTCTTTTGTTCCTGGCCTATTGAGCCAGTGTATTCAGACTTATGTCGGATTGTTTCTCCGACCTACTTGTTGAGACTTGTTGCTACTTATTTCCATTTCATTATGCAGTTGATTATATTTCTCTTTTATGGATGAGATTAGTTGTGGCTTGTTGTAGTAGACCTTATTTTACAGCTTAAGTGCGCCCTGATGGTTCCATTGAATTGGGTTGTCCATCGGTGCGTGCTGCTGGCCATTGCCACGTGTCCAGTCCCTCGGTATTTTGGGACTGGAGCGTGACATGGTTTTTGTGGTGGCCCATGCAGGTCTTACGACTAAATTGTTCGGTTTCAACTTAGGGACCAAACAGGCCTGCACTAAGATAGGATAAGTTATAGGATCTCATCCATTGATTGAATCGTTTTGGACTCTATGTCGAATTCAATTGTTTGAATTGCATCCTGTTTTGATTCCTCTGTGCGTTCTCATTGTTTTCTTTTGATGCAGAGTAATGGATCCCAGAAGTGGTGACGAGAACCCTTTGGGTACACCGCCCGAAGCTGTGGTTACCTGTGAAACTGGAGTGACGCCAGATACCAGAGGACAATCCTCTCAGAGCAACCAATCTAGCCAGCCAAGTTCCAGGTTCAGGCGTGATGACATCCCGCCTCCACCCCAGTTCCCTCCATCGATGCCTGTCTTTCCCCCAGGGCAGGCAATGGACGGACAGCAAATGTTCCAAATGTTCTACGCCATGATGCAGGCCCAACAACAGATCCAATAAGAGGCCCAGCGTCATGAGGCCGAGTACTTAAGAAACAGCATAGTCGCAGCATTGGAGCAGGCAAATCCACCAACTAGGCGACCAGTGACGGGATCTATCACCGATTTCCGTCAACTCAAACCCCGTACCTTCTCGGGCAAGGAAGAACCAACTGAAGTTCATGAATGGCTTACGAACACGCAGCACCAGTTGGAGGCCGCTGAACTTCCAAGGGAGAAGTGGATGACTGCCGTCAGGATGCAACTGACGGACAACGCGCACCATTGGTGGATATCCGAAGAAAGGAAGCTCGGACATGATCAAGTCACATGGGAGGAGTTCTCCAGGCTCTTCCAGGAAATGTACATCCCTGCTGTTGCTCGGTCAGAACTCCGAGACAAGTTCAACCGCCTGATCCAGGGAAATATGTCAGTGGAGGAATACAACGCCGAATTCATCCGCCTGAGCCGCTTCGCCCCTTCTCTGATTCCTACCGAAGAAGAGAAGGCGGAGAAGTTCTTTGATGGACTCAGGTTCGAGCTCCAGAGGTTAATCGGATCTGTCGTGCCCACATCATACACCGACGTCCTTGCTGCAGCACGTCGTATGGAGCGCGTTACTCGGAGGGAGTCAAGTCTGAAACGTCCATTCTCCTCAGCACCGTCCAAGTCATCACAGGGGGATTCTGCCAAACGACCCCAGAAGAACCTGCCTCAGAAAGCAGCATCAAAGAACCTACCTACTTGTCATTACTGCGGCAAAGTAGGTCATATTGAAAGAGAATGTAGACGCAAGCTGGGACTCTGCCTGGTTTGTGGATCCAACCAGCACTTCTTAAAGGACTGCTCGGAGCGTCGAGAGATAGCTCCAAATCGACCAGCTCTACCTGCACCAAGGCCAGCTCTTCCAGCTGTGGGAGCAACACAGACAGGAGCTGGAGGAGCCAGGCCACCACTACCACCTCAGGCAGCATTATTTCAGCAGGCTCGTCAGCAGAGAGGTCTAACCCAGGGACGAGGACAGGCATATGCACTAGCAGTCACGGAGGAAGCTACTGCAGACGAGGTTATATCAGGTACCATATTAGTAGTTTCATTACCTGCTGTAGCTTTATTTGATTCTGGAGCCTCGCATTCATTCATAGCTGCTAGCTTCGTAGCCACACATAGAGTAGCTACCGCACCTCTCTCAAAGATGAAGAGAATTCTTACGGGAGGTGGAATTATCCCGGTTAGTGATATCTATAGATCATGTTCGGTAGTAGTTTATGGCAGAGAGATGCGAGCCCAATTTCTGATCTTTTCTATGCCTGATTATGATGTTGTACTTGGTATGGACTGGTTAAGTCAGTACCATGCGACACTTGATTGCCGGCTTGGAAAAGTCATACTTAGACCCCCTAGCCTTCCAGAGTTTGAATTTCTTCGGGGAGCTGTTGAACAAGGTGCCCAGCCAACTCTTAGGGTATTATCTGTAGAAGAGGAGTCAGGTTACCCAAGAGTCATAACAGAGTTTGTGGATGTATTTTCCGACGATCTTCCAGGTTTACCACCTGATCGGGAAATAGAATTCACAATAGACCTAACTCCAGGAGCCGAACCTATCACTTCATCTGTATATCGGCTAGCGCCTAAGGAGTTAGTGGAGTTGAAAGAGCAAGTTGACGATCTTCTGGAGAAAGGATTTATCCGGCCCAGTGTTTCACCTTGGGGAGCACCCATACTTTTTGTACCAAAGAAGGATGGAACTGTACGCTTGTGCATTGATTACAGAGCCCTAAATGCTGTAACCATTAAGAACCGGTATCCCTTACCACGCATTGATGACTTATTTGACCAATTGAGTGGTGCTAGGGTATTCTCAAAGATTGACCTTAGATCCGGTTATCACCAGATTAGGGTGAAGAAGGAAGATATACCGAAGACGGCCTTCAGGACTAAATATGGACATTATGAATTCCTAGTAATGCCGTTTGGTTTAACCAACGCGCCCGCCGTATTTATGAGTTTGATGAACGGAGTCTTCCATCAGTACTTGGATAAGTTTGTGGTTGTATTCATTGATGATATCCTAGTCTACTCCAAGGACCACGAAGAGCACGAGGAACACCTCAGAATTGTGCTAGAGACCTTGAGACGGGAGAAGTTGTATGCCAAACTCAGCAAATATGAGTTCTGTATGGATAAGGTACCATTCTTGGGACATATCATCTCAGGAGAAGGACTGTCAGTGGATCCGGAGAAGGTCACTGCAATAGAAACTTGGCCTACGCCTACATCTGTTGCAGAAGTGAGAAGTTTTCTCGGACTTGCTGGGTATTACCGGCGGTTCGTAGAGAATTTTTTAAGGATTGCAGAGCCAATGACGAAGCTGACTCGGAAGGATCAGGAGTTTATATGGACGGAAGGATGCCAGAAGGCCTTTGAAGAACTGAAGAGGCATCTAACAACAGCACCAGTCTTGACTCTTCCCTCAGGGTCAGGAGGTTTTGTTGTTTATAGTGATGCATCCGGTAGTGGACTAGGTTGTGTCTTGATGCAACATGGCAAGGTTATCGCTTATGCATCGAGGCAGTTGAAGGTCCACGAGAAGAACTACCCAACGCACGACCTGGAGCTAGCTGCAGTAATATTTGCACTGAAGATCTGGAGGCACTATTTGTATGGAGAGAAGGTCGAAATCTTTACTGATCATAAGAGTCTGAAGTATGTATATACTCAGAAGGAGCTCAACATGAGGCAAAGGCGTTGGCTTGAGTTGATGGTGGACTTTGATATAGATCTGCAGTACCACCCGGGGAAGGCTAATGTTGTAGCCGACGCCCTCAGCAGGAAACCCACGACTTATTTCTTGACGGAGCAGCCTCAGCTATTACAAGACCTACAAGATCTCCAGATAGAGGTTGTTTTACCTGGACAAAAGGGCTTGCTGGCTAACCTCGAAGTTAAGTCATCGCTTGTGGAGAGGATCAAAGAAGCTTTGCCTACTGATGCCAGATTTCCAAGGCTGAAAGAGAGAACAGAAGCAGGCATGCAGACAGGACTTCGCATCCATGAGGACGGGACATTAAGGTACGGAAATCGCCTATATGTTCCAAATAAAGAATTGAGGCAGGAGTTAATGATTGAAGCACATAGCTCCATATACTCTGTTCATCCAGGAGGAACCAAGATGTACCGAGACTTAAGGCAGTATTATTGGTGGCATGGAATGAAAAGGGAGATTGTCCGATTTGTGGCAAAATGTTTAGTCTACCAGCAAGTGAAGGCCGAGCACCAAAGGACTGCAGGTATGTTGCAGCCGCTTCCCATACCTGAATGGAAGTGGGAGCATATTACCATGGATTTCGTCACCGGATTTCCAAGAAGCCCCAGTGGAAAAGATGCAGTATGGGTTATCGTGGATCGACTCACTAAGTCGGCACATTTTTTGCCATTTAGAGTCGGACAATCCACGGAAGTACTAGCCGACATGTATATGCGACAAATCGTAAGATTACATGGAGTGCCGGTTAGTATTGTATCGGATCGAGACTCGAGATTCACGTCCCACTTTTGGCGAAGCATGCAAGAGAGTCTCGGCACCCGACTCAAATTCAGTACTGCCTATCATCCACAGACAGATGGCCAATCGGAGCGCACGATTCAGATCTTGGAGGATATGCTGCGATCATGTATACTGGACTTTGGAGGATCTTGGGAAGATCATCTGCACTTAGTGGAGTTCTCTTACAACAACAGCTATCAGGCAAGCATCCAGATGGCACCTTTCGAGGCATTGTACGGAAGAAAGTACAGATCGCCGATATGCTGGAGTGACGTTGGCGAACGTCAATTACTGGGTCCAGAGTTGGTAACGGAGATAGTTGAGAAAGTAAAGCAGATTCAGAATCATCTTCGTGCAGCCCAGGATAGACAGAAGCATTGGGCCGATACGCACAGACGTCCTCTGGAGTTCAAGGAAGGAGAGCACGTATTCTTGAGAATTTTGCCCACTCGAGGTACTATCAGATTTGGGAGCAGAGGCAAGCTGAGCCCAAGGTATATCGGCCCATTTGACATTTTGGAGCGCATTGGTGAGGTGGCTTATCGTCTTGCATTACCTCCATCCTTAGAGGGAGTGCATGATGTATTCCACGTCTCACAGCTGAGACGGTACGTGACGGACCCAAGTCACGTAGTTGATCATTCTGAGATTTCAGTGGGCCCTAGCCTGAGATATGAGGAGTAACCAGTGGGTATACTCGACACCAGTGAGAAGACACTACGAGGACAGACAATCAGACTGGTTCGGGTAGCTTGGAAACAGCACTCTCCTGGCGAATCGACCTGGGAACGGAAAGATATCATGCGACAACGTTATCCCCACTTATTCGCAGATGCAGGTATAACCTAAGCATTCTTTTATTTTCGTAGTTCGTGCCCTTATTAGTTTACCCTTCGATTGCGAGGACGCAATCCTCTTAAGGGGGTAGATTGTAATCACCCTAAAATTTTAAAATATGTTAAAAACACTTTTCGGGATTTTTCTGCATTTTTTAAGAATTAAAATAGGTGTTTTTGTGATTAAATAATTTTTTTAATTGCTAATAATTAATAATAAAATATGATGAAAATAAGATTTTATGGTGTAAAATGAAAAACTGGACTTAGGATAAATTTCTGGGATTTTATTGGACCCCGAACCTATTTTTAAACACCAAAAAACTATTTAACTATTTATTTATTATTTATTTATTTATTTATTTATTGTTGATTTTATTTTCTAAACCGAACCCGGGCCGGCCCAGCCCAACTGGGCCCAGCCCAACCGGCCCAGCCCAGCCCCCGGCTTAGCGGGTTGGGCGGGTCGGCCAGACCCGAACCCGCTCCAACCCGACCCGGGAGGCTCTCTCCTCCCCCACGTCCGGTCGTGCCGCATTTTTCGTCGCTTCCCCGGCCACGTCGCCGACAGCCCCGCGCCTGACCCGCCCACGACCTCGACCTCCCCGCCTCACCCGGCCATCTCCGGCCCCGCCCGCCTATAAATTTCCCCTCTTCCTTCCTCCTCCCTCATCTCCCCTAACCTAACCCTGACTCCGGCGCCACCCCGACCCCGACCACCTCCCCTCCTCCTTCCCAGAGCCCGAGACCCGCCGCCCTCCTCCCTCAGCCGCCAGCGCCACCTCCCCTCCTCCTTCCCAGAGCCCGAGCCCCTTCCTCCTCCTCCCTCTTCTCCCAGCAGCCGGCCCCGACTCCAGGCCGCTCGCCTCCGCCTCCGGCGACCCACTGTCGGCACCGCCCGCGCCCCGAGCCCCCGGCGACGCCACCCGCAGCTACCCATCCTCCCTCCGACCACCGTAGTTCCAGCGAAGCCCAGAAACCCTAGCTTGGACACGGACACAGTCAGGACAGTTCGTGTCGAGACACGCGGACACGAGAAAACTTGATTTCCTGGAGCCCTGTTCAGGTACTCGTATCTTTCTTCTCGCTGTCCCGTTTTCAATTCCGTCTGTTGCATCGCGAACCCTGCGTGACCCTCTCGGTGTCCGTGCAAACCGCTCGGGGTATCGCGTCCTGTGGCGATCGCGAACCGCGATCCAAAAACAGGAAAACTAACACCCTGTTGTACCCCGGAACTGAGTACGCCCCGCCAAACGGGACGACTTGGTCACGTGCGGTCTTCACAGATACGTGCGCGTCGTCGATACGGATGTGTGAAATTTTGCGAAAGTCGATTCGGGTGTGCGTGCACACCGGAATCAACGCGTATCCGCGGACACCGTCCCGTATCCGCCCTTTCTGGAACGCGTCCTAACTTTGTGTACACAGGTCGGATCTAGACAAAACTTATGCCATCGGACTCATAGCGATACGCTGGTCCTGTGACCCAAGTTTGGTTCAATTCCGAGAACGTTGACGAAATCGCGTGTCGTGGGCCCCACAGGCCCCACTTGACGAGCGATTTTGTGATCGACTCATCGGAATCCAATTCTGGAAGTTCCGTTGGGTTCGTATCAGCGTTCCTGACTTGTTGACACTAAGTTGGATAGATTTGGAGACCTTTGACCCTGACACATTTTTTGGTGCAAAGCGGGCCCACATGCGGACCCCGTTTTGACCCGAAATTGCTGTTTTTGCCCTTGTCTCCAAATTGGACTCAAGGACAGGCGTTTCTAGCTATTTGACATCTTCTGAGCATGATGGTAATGGTTATTTCAGCATCCGGAGACATTTCTGGAAATTTCTGAGTAACAGAACAGTAGTTGGAATTCAAACATCAGGCAAGTGTACCTCGCCAAACCCTGCAGCTTGCTTCTTATTTTCTTAACTTATTTATACATCAGAGGACAATTATACCGTGCCAACTTGCAATGATTTCTGTTATAGTATTTGCTGGAGTACTTGTGTAAACATACATAAACTTGATTTAACTGTTCAACCCAGGACCGAGTGATTTTACTTAGCGTCCGATTACTAGTCGGGTGCCAACCCCGTACGCGGAGTTGTGTAACGTCACATAGACATGGATATCGAGACCCTATGTATTCTCGTACTTGTCTTATCAAGTACAGCATAACCCAGGACACTTGACACTATTCATGAGACATGATCTTCCCGAGATATTCGTGGTGATTCTGTATAGGATACATGACTTGACAGAGATATTTTATTTATAGACAATATGACTTGTTGCATTAGCTATAATCCCGCTGACATGGACATGAGACGTTATGGTCATGATATGCATGATTACATTGGGTGGGGAGAGACACACAGGCTACAGGCTGTTTCATATATATATATCCACTACTATTGTGAGGTTGTAGACTCTCCAGCAGAGCTAGACCCTTTACCAGTTATTACTGCTATCGGCTCCCCGACACAGAGCTTGTAGCGGTCTCAGCCTGAGTTCTAGTGCTGCTCTCATATTGCATATCACTTAGTTGGTTACATAGTTTACCCAATTATTTACTTATTGCTGCACTGCTTATTTATTTGGCTTGTATTTTCTGTACCTTGCTATGTCCCCTGAGGACCTGGAATGGATTATGTCCCCAGGTTTAGCTGAGGAGCAGTACCCCGAGATATACGGGACAGGAGCTGAAGCTATTACTGGACTTGATACTGGAGCAGAACCAATCCCTGAGCACGAGGTGACTGCTGAAGACTTTTCCTGAGTACCTGATTTCGTACTCAGTATTTACTTTATGTTTGACTCTTTTGTTCCCGGCCTATTGAGCCAGTGTATTCAGACTTATGTCGGATTGTTTTACTTGTTGAGACTTGTTGCTACTTATTTCCATTTTATTATGCAGTTGATTATATTTCTTTTTTTTGGATGAGATTAGTTGTGGCTTGTTGTAGTAGACCTTATTTTACAGCTTAAGTGCGCCCTGATGGTTCCATTGAATTGGGTTGTCCATCGGTGCGTGCTGCTGGCCATTGCCACGTGTCCAGTCCCTCGGTATTTTAGGACTGGGGCGTGACACAATGGGAAAGCAAGTTGGGACATTCTGTAAAATTGGTTGCCTTTTTGTTCTAGACACACTTCACATCACGTCCACCATTGGTACCTCATTTATTGCGCCAACAATTGCTTCATCTTCTTTTATGTTTTGGCACTCCTAATTGGGTTATGTTTCTTTTTCTAGACTTTGGTATACGATGAATAAAGGGATATTAGGCTCTATCCATTTAGATAAAGAACCTTAGTGTGCTACCTGTAAACTTGCTAAACAACCTGCACTTCCTTTTACTAATAGTATAACGTCTTCTGCATCATCTTTTGATATCGTGCATTCTAATGTTTGGGGCAAAGCTCCCATCAAGTCTATGGGAGGTGCTCAATATTATGTACTTTTTGTTCATGACTACACTCGTTATACATGGACATATTTATTACATTCTCGTTCTTATTTTTAAAGTATATATTGAGTTTTGCACCATGATCAAAATACAGTTTTTTAAAACCATTTAAATCTTTAGATCAGACTTTGGAGGAGAATATATATCCAAAAACTTCCTTGATTTTTGAAAACTCAAGGAACTCTTCCTCGATTATCTTGTATTGAGACACCTGAACAAAAATGTGTTGCATAAGGCAAACACCGTAATATTGTGGAAACTGCTCGAACGTTACTTTTCTCATCCTCAATTCCTCGTATATTTTAGGGAGAATCCATTCACACGTCTACCTATATCATAAATCGAATCCCTTCCTTGGTTACTGGTGAGATTTCTTCTTTTGAACGACTTTATCAGACCCCTCCTGATTACTCCCAACTTCGTATCTTTGGCTCAACATGTTTTGTTCTTCTTCCCAAAAGAGAACGTGATAAACTCAGAAAAAAATGACCATGCGATTTTTTTTAGGCTACAATATTCAACAAAAATGTTACAGATGTTATGATCCCTCTTTTCAATTTTTTTTGTCTCTCGATATGTCACATTTTGGGAGAAGATACCCTTTTACTCACTCCCAAAATATGAAACATATGTCTATGATTCACGTCAATTTTATGATCCTTTTATTGATTCACCACCTCAACAAACGACACCACAAAATTATTCTACACAATGTACTGAGCCTGCCATAGCACCACCATAAGACTATCATTCCCAATGTTCTGACATTATCTCTACATAAAATAATCCAACAATTGTTGAGCTAGTTTCTCAAGAAACTGATTCAGTCCCCTCAATTTTAACCCAACATGTTTGTGATAAACATCCACCTGCTCATCTCCAAGATTATCATTGTTATATATCTGCTCTTTTATCCCTTCATGAACCAACAATATACCGTGAAGCCTCTTATGACCCTCTTTGGCAACAAGCCATGAATGAAGAACTAACTACTCTACAAGATACTCATACATAGGATCTCATGGATCTTCCTCCTGGTAAATCTATTATACGGTGTAAATGGATTTACAAAATAAAAACAAAGTATGATGGTTCTGTTGATCGATACAAGGCCAGTTTAATTGCAAAAGGTTTTACCCAAGAATACGGTATTGACTATGAAAAAACTTTTGTCCCAGTTGCTCGTATGACTACTATACGAACTTTGATTATAGTTGCTTATATTCAGCAATAGAAATTGTATCAAATGGATGTAAAAAATGCCTTTCTTCATGGAGATCTACAAGAGGAAGTTTATATGAAACCACCTCCCGGTCTCCCACACTCTCCTCACCAAGTTTGTAAACTTCGTCGAGCTCAATACGGTCTCAAGCAAGCACCTCGAGCTTGGTTTGAGAAATTTTGTACTGCAATTATTACTTATGGTTATACCCAGAGTACACATGATTCTTCTATGTTCTTTCTCTCATCTAACAAAGGTATTATTATTCTTGTCATATACGTAGATGATATGGTCATTACAGGTAATGATTTATAAGGTATTAATGTGTCACGCCCCAGTCCCAAAATGACGAGGGACTGAGCCCGTGAGCAATGGCCAGCAGCACGCACTGATGGACAACCCAATTTAATGGATCCATCAGGGCATGCTTAAGCTGTAGTCTAGCAGTACTAAGTACAAGTCTCAGGTATTACTAATCTCATCCACAGAATAACCACAGATTAATTGCCAAAAATAATGCAATGGAAATAAATAAGCAATATCAAATAAGTGTCTCGGGAAACAAATCCGAGAATTATTCTGTTACATTTAAGGAAACATAGACTGGAAATAAAATACTGAAAAGGAAATACTGTGTAGCTGAAGCCGGTGCTCAGGTGAAGTCTTCGGCCACTATCTCGTCCTCGGTTCCGGGTTCTGCTCCAAGGAGTGCTCCTGTACCGTACACCTCGGGGTAGTTCTCCTCGGCTATACCTGGGGACATAGTCCATTCCAGGTCCTCAGGGGACATAACAAGGTACAGAAAATACAAGCCAAAACATATGCAGTGCAGCAATAATGAAACAGCAGGGTAAATATGTAAACCAGCTAAGTGATATGCCAGTGAGAGTTTTAGTCATACTCAGGCTGAGACTACTACAGGATCAGTATCGTAGAAACCATAGCAGTATTTTCTCGAGGAGCCAGTAAGGAACCAAAGCTCTGAATCAGAGTCTAAGGCACCGCCAGATATAAGTATTTATATTATATTCAGCCTTGATATGACAATACTCTCCCCACCCCATGTAATCTCACGTCACAGTTCCAGAAAATATCAGGTACAAGTCACGCAAGTTTGCACTAATGCAATGAGTCAGGCTAGAATCTAAGTATGTAAACTGGAAATGACATGAAAATGTAACCTATACGGGATCACCAGGTATATCTCAGGCAATTCCGTCACATGAAGAGTGTCAGGTGTCCTGGGTTAAGCAGTTAAACATGTTGCATAAGAATCTACCAGAAATCAAGTAAAATACTATAACCAGGATTATTTGAGAATTGGCAGGCTTTACTTGCCCACTGATGTATAAACAAGTCCAGAAAATAACTAGCAAGCTGCAAGTTTTGGCAAGGTACACTTGCCTGTGGTTCCGGCTCTGATTGCGGCTCTAACTTCGGTTGGATTTGCAGGCGGTACTCCGGTTGCTGAAATAAACATCACCATCAGATCCAGAAAATATCAATCAGCTAAAAATGCCTGTCCTTGGGTCCAATTTGGAGACAAGGGCAGAAACGACAGTTTCGGGCCAAAACGGGGTCCACCGGTGGGCCCGCTTTGCACCGAAAAATGCGTCAGGGTCAAAGGTCTCCAAATTCACCAAACTCAGTGTCAACAGGTCAGAAACGCTGATATGAACCCAACAGAACTTTCAGAATTGGATTCCGATGAGCCGAACATAAAATCGTCCGTCGAGCGGGGCTTGTGGGGCCCACGACACGCGATTTCGTCAACGTTCTCAGAATCGAACCATACTTGACCCACAGGACCAGCGTATCGCTATGAGTCCGATGGCACAAGTTTCGTCTCGATTCGACGTGTATACACAAAGTTAGGGTAAAATGCCGAAAAGTCGGATACGGGGCGATGTCCGCGGATACGCGTTGATTCCGGTGTGCACGCACACCCGAATCAGCTTCTGTGAAATCCCACACGTCCGTATCGACGATGCACACATATTGGCGAAGACCGCGCGCGACCAAGTCGTCCCGTTTGGCGGGGCATACTCGGTTCCGGGGTAAAACAGGGTTTGATTTTTCCTATTTTTGGATCGCGGTGTGCGATCACCACAGGACGCGATGCCCCGAACAGTTTATCCGACACCGAGAGGGTCATACAGGCTTCGCAACGCAATTTGCGGAATCGAAAACAGAGATCCGAGGTGCAAGTTACGAGTACCTGAAGGGGACCCGAGAAACCGAGTTTCGAGTTGTGTCCGACACGTGTCGGATACCAAATCGAAAGCTAGGGTTAGGGTTTGGGCTCACTGGCCGGCGGCGGGGACGGCGGCTGGGGAGGTACTGAGGCGGAGGAGGCCGGGGGCGGTGCTGGCTAGGGCGGCGACGCACCGGAGCGGCGGGGGTCGGCGGCGCAAGGCTCGAGCGGCCGGGGCCTGCTGTGAGGAGGAGAGAGGAGGAGGAGGGAGGAAGAAGGAGGGGCTCGGGCTGGGCGAGGCGCTGGGAGGAGGAGGTCGGCCGGAGTCGGGCGGTGGCGCACGGCGGTGAGGAGGTCTGGGGTTTGGGGATGCGGTGGCCGGAGGGGCTGATATATATAGGGGAGGGAGGAGCTGTCGTGGCCGAGGGAGGCGGAGGAGGGGGGGAACGTGGCGACGCGTGGGTGGTCGTGGGGTGAGGTGGCCGCCGGAGCGGGCGGGCGACGGCGGGAAACGCGCCGGAGAACGCGGGGAAGAGGGAGAGGGGGTCAGCCGGGTTGCGGGTACGGGCGGAGCGGGTTCGGGTCTGACCGACCCGACCCGACCCGACCCGCTAGCAAATGCGGGCTGGGCCGGTTGGGGCTGGGCCCGGTGGGCCGGGTCCAGTGGGCCGGAAAAATGGGTTTAAAAATACTAATAATAAAAATAAAAATAATAATAAAAATAATAATAATAAATAAATAAATAAAATACTTTTTAGGCATTTAAAAATAGGTCCGGGGTCCGATAAATTCCAGAAAAATTGTCCTAAGTCCAGTTTTTTAGTTTACATCCAAAAATATTATTTTTATAATATTTTAATATCATTTATTATCAATTAAAATTCATTTAAAAATTAAAATCCTGTTTTTAAATTACAGAAAAATCCCGAAAAATTCCAGAAAATTGTGAAAAATCCAGTTTTTAAAATTTTGAAAAATCAGGGGGTTTACAATCTACCCCCCTTAAGAGGATTGCGTCCTCGCAATCAAAGAATAACCGGTCAACAGAGATGACGCGGTCGCAAACATCGTTTTGAAAACACATCACAAGTTACTTAGGAAAATACCGTTTCCCTAAGAATTGAAAGTTTACACTTTTCAGGAAATCTAGTGAAAACTATAACTTTTATGAAAACCAGGTTGTTATTAACAAGTTGCAAATTACTAGGTTGGGGCTGAGGTCACGAACCAACGGCACGAACTACAACAAGACTAGAAACGGAAAATTATAAATCACTTACTCGCATCGGCTTCCTGCACAGCTATCGCGTAAGCCTGCTCTCGTCCTTGAGGTAGATTCCTCTGCTGCTGCTGAGCTTGCTGGTAGGGTGCTGCTCGAGGCGCTGGTGGAGTTTGCTGGTTCGCCCTTGGTGCTCCTTCTCTACGCTCAGGGCAGTCTCTCACTGCATGCTGTCTGGATCCGCAGCCTAAGCATAGTTCGAGTTTACGTCTACATTCTTTCTCGACATGGCCTATCTTGCCGCAGTGGTAACAGGTAGGAAGGTAGAAGGCTTTTGGTGCTGCTGCTGGTGGCGAGCTTATTTGTTGACGCTTTACAGACTCCTCTTGTGCTGCTTTGGTTGGTGCGGATGGGAAAGGCCGCTTCAGTCTGGTCTCTCTCTTGGTGACGCGCTCTATGCGTCGAGCCGCAGCAAGAACGTCCGAGTATGATGTTGGTGCGACGGACCCAATTAGTTTCTGCAGCTCAATGTTCAGTCCGTCGAAGAATTTCTCGGCCTTCTCTTCCTCAGTCGGGATCAGGGTGGGGGCGAAGCGGCTTAGACGAATGAATTCTGCGTTGTATTCTTCCACCGTCATGGAGTCCTGAGTGAGGCGATTGAATTTGTCCCACAGTTCTGATCGAGCGATGGCAGGAATGTACATCTCCTGGAAGAGCCTGGAGAAATCCTCCCAAGTGACTCGGTCTGGTCCGAGTCGCATCTCCTCGGATAGCCACCAGTGATGGGCATTGTCCGTCAATTGCATTCGGACGGCAGTCATCCAGCGTTCCCGTGGAAGTTCAGCTGCTTCAAGTTGATGCCGAATGTTGGTGAGCCACTCGTGAACTTCTGTGGGCTCCTCCTTTCCAGAAAAAGTGCGGGGCTTCAGTTGGCGGAAGTCAGTGATTGAGCCTGTAGTTGGCCGTCGAGCTGGTAGGTTGGCCTGCTCCAGTGCAGTTACAATGCTGTCCCTCAAGAAATTAGCTTCGCGACGCTGAGCCTCGTGTTGGACTTATTGCTGAGCTTGCATCATCGCGTAGATCATTTGAAATATTTGCTGCCCGTCGATTGGCTGTCCTGGTGGGAACACGGGCATTGGTGGGACGAACTGCGGCGGAGGTGGAATGTCATCGCGCCGAAATCGGGAGGTAGGCTGACCTGCCTGCTGGCTCTGTTGAGTTGTGGGGATTCCTCCGACTGGTGTCACTTCGTCGTCGTAGGTGACACCTGCAGCTTGGGGTGTTCCGATGGGAGTCTCGTTGCATTCTTGTGGGTCCATTTCCCTGTATCCAAAATAACCAATAAGAGGCGCACAGGAAACAAGGCAAGATGCAAGTTCAAGTTAGTTCGAATACGATACAGATATCAAAAACGATTCAAGCAAGTGGATGAGATTCTAAAAACTTATCCTATCTTATTGCAGGCCTGTTCGGTCCCTAAGTTAAAATCGAACAATTTAGTCGTCGACCTGCATGGGCCACCACAAAAACTATGTCACGCCCCAGTCCCAAAATAACGAGGGACTGAGCCCGTGAGCAATGGCCAGCAGCACGCACTGATGGACAACCCAATTTAATGGATCCATCAGGGCATGCTTAAGCTGTAGTCTAGCAGTACTAAGTACAAGTCTCAGGTATTACTAATCTCATCCACAGAATAACCACAGATTAATTGCCAGAAATAATGCAATGGAAATAAATAAGCAATATCAAATAAGTGTCTCGGGAAACAAATCCGAGAATTATTCTGTTACATTTAAGGAAACATAGACTGGAAATAAAATACTGAAAAGGAAATACTGTGTAGCTGAAGCCGGTGCTCAGGTGAAGTCTTCGGCCACTATCTCGTTCTCGGTTCCGGGTTCTGCTCCAAGGAGTGCTCCTGTACCGTACACCTCGGGGTAGTTCTCCTCGGCTATACCTGGGGACATAGTCCATTCCAGGTCCTCAGGGGACATAACAAGGTACAGAAAATATAAGCCAAAACATATGCAGTGCAGCAATAATGAAACAGCAGGGTAAATATGTAAACCAGCTAAGTGATATGCCAGTGAGAGTTTTAGTCATACTCAGGCTGAGACTACTACAGGATCAGTATCGTAGAAACCATAGCAGTATTTTCTCGAGGAGCCAGTAAGGAACCAAAGCTCTGAATCAGAGTCTAAGGCACCGCCAGATATAAGTATTTATATTATATTCAGCCTTGATATGACAATACTCTCCCCACCCCATGTAATCTCACGTCACAGTTCCAGAAAATATCAGGTACAAGTCACGCAAGTTTGCACAAATACAATGAGTCAGGCTAGAATCTAAGCATGTAAACTGGAAATGACATGAAAATGTAACCTATACGGGATCACCAGGTATATCTCAGGCAATTCCGTCACATGAAGAGTGTCAGGTGTCCTGGGTTAAGCAGTTAAACATGTTGCATAAGAATCTACCAGAAATCAAGTAAAATACTATAACCAGGATTATCTGAGAATTGGCAAGCTTTACTTGCCCACTGATGTATAAACAAGTCCAGAAAATAACTAGCAAGCTGCAAGTTTTGGCAAGGTACACTTGCCTGTGGTTCCGGCTTTGATTGCGGCTCTGACTTCGGTTGAATTTGCAGGCGGTACTCCGGTTGCTGAAATAAACATCACCATCAGATCCAGAAAATATCAATCAGCTAAAAATGCCTGTCCTTGGGTCCAATTTGGAGACAAGGGCAGAAACGACAGTTTCGGGCCAAAACGGGGTCCACCGGTGGGTCCGCTTTGCACCAAAAAATACGTCAGGGTCAAAGGTCTCCAAATTCACCAAACTCAGTGTCAACAGGTCAGAAACTCTGATACGAACCCAACGGAACTTTCAGAATTGGATTCCGATGAGCCGAACACAAAATTGTCCGTCGAGCGGGGCCTGTGGGGCCCACGACACGCGATTTCGTCAACGTTCTCAGAATCGAACCAAACTTGACCCACAGGACCAGCGTATCGCTACGAGTCCGATGGCACAAGTTTCGTCTCGATCCGACGTGTATACACAAAGTTAGGTTGAAATGCCGAAAAGTCGGATACGGGGCGATGTCCGCGGATACGCGTTGATTCCGGTGTGCACGCACACCCGAATCAGCTTCTGCGAATTCCCACACGTCCGTATCGACGATGCGCACGTATCGGTGAAGACCGTGCGCGACCAAGTCGTCCCGTTTGACGGAGCGTACTCGGTTTCGGGGTAAAACAGGGTCTAGTTTTTCCTGTTTTTGGATCGCGGTGTGCGATCACCACAGGACGCGATGCCCCGAACAGTTTGTCCGACACCGAGAGGGTCATACAGGCTTCGCAACGCACTTTGCGGAATCAAAAACAGAGATCCGAGGTGCAAGTTACGAGTACCTGAAGGGGACCCCAGAAACCGAGTTTCGAGTTGTGTCCGACACGTGTCGGATACCAAATCGAAAGCTAGGGTTAGGGTTTGGGCTCACTGGCCGGCGGCGGGGACGGCGGCTGGGGAGGCACTGAGGCGGAGGAGGCCGGGGGCGGTGCTGGCTAGGGCGGCGACGCACCGGAGCGGCGGGGGTCGGCGGCGCAAGGCTCGAGCGGCCGGGGCCTGCTGTGAGGAGGAGAGAGGAGGAGGAGGGAGGAAGAAGGAGGGGCTCGGGCTGGGCGAGGCGCTGGGAGGAGGAGGTCGGCCGGAGTCGGGCGGTGGTGCACGGCGGTGAGGAGGTCTGGGGTTTGGGGATTTGGTGGCCGGAGGGGCTGATATATATAGGGGAGGGAGGAGCTGTCGTGGCCGAGGGAGGCGGAGGAGGGGGGGAACGTGGCGACGCGTGGGTGGTCGTGGGGTGAGGTGGCCGCCGGAGCGGGCGGGCGACGGCGGGAAACGCGCCGGAGAACGCGGGGAAGAGGGAGAGGGGGTCAACCGGGTTGCGGGCACGGGCGGAGCGGGTTCGGGTCTGACCGACCCGACCCGACCCGCTAGCAAATGCGGGCTGGGCCGGTTGGGGCTGGGCCCGGTGGGCCGGGTCCAGTGGGCCGGAAAAATGGGTTTAAAAATACTAATAAAAAAAAAAAAATAATAATAATAATAATAAATAAATAAATAAATAAAATACTTTTTAGGCATTTAAAAATAGGTCCGGGGTCCGATAAATTCTAGAAAAATTGTCCTAAGTCCAGTTTTTTATTTTACATCCAAAAATATTATTTTCATAATATTTTAATATCATTTATTATCAATTAAAAATTATTTAAAAATTAAAACTCTGTTTTTAAATTACAGAAAAATCCCGGAAAATTCCAGAAAATTGTGAAAAATCCAGTTTTTAAAATTTTGAAAAATCAGGGGGTTTACATAATGTTTTAAAGTTATATTTACGAACCTATTTTGAGATAAAAGATCTAGGTACTCTTCGTTACTTTTTTGGGATAGAGGTTGATCACACCTCTGATGGTTATTTTCTTTCTCAAGTACAGTATGCTTATGAAATTCTTCTTCGTGTTGGTTTAACTGATACTAAGACTACAGATACCTCTCTTGAATTGAATGTCAAGCTTCATGTATCTGACGATACCTTACTCTCTGATCCTACAATGTACCGCTAGGTTGTAGGCAGTCTTAATTATTTTACTATCACTAGACCTAATATTAGTTATGCAGTTCATATGTCTTCACCTCACTTTGTTCATTATGCAGCTGTTCTTTGTATCTTACGCTACTTGAAGGGTACTTTGTATCAAGGACTTCACTTATCTTCTACTTTCATGCTCACTCTTCATGCTTATTCTAATTTTGATTAGGCGAAAGATGTCAGAGATCGTCGCTCTACTACTGTCTTCTGCATATTTCTCAGTGATTCTCTCATTTCTTAGAAAACTAAGAAAGAAAATGGTAGTTGCTCACTCAAGTACTGAAGATGAATATAAAGCTTGTTCACACTATGTCCGAGATTATATGGTTACGCTGGCTTCTCCATGACTTGGGTGTTGAACATTCATCATCTACCCCACTGTTTTGTGACAATAAGAGTGCTATTCAAATAGCTCACAATAATGTATTCCATGAGCGCACCAAACACATTGAAGTTGGCTGTCATTTTGTCAGAAATTATTTTACAAAAAGAACGATCCACCTACCCTACATTCCTTCAGAAGCTCAAATTGCAGATTTCTTTACAAAGACACATTCCTTGGCTCGGTTTAATTTTCTAGTATCCAAACTCAATATATTTTCTAAACCATCTTGAGTTTGAGGGGGGGGGGGTGTTAAACGGGATCCAGCTATACACAAGCCAACTGTACACATAGCTGTTGTATTGCTCATTATGTCATTATTATTTTAGGTTTTTTTTTCTTCTTTATCTTTTTTACGGTTGTACTCATACTATATATTGTTTCATTGTAAACTTTATTTATTGAGGCTTACCTCTAGTGAAGAATACACAGAGAAAATTATTTCAATTCTCTATTTCTAACAACTTTCATGTCAGCCTCGGACTGACCCGAGGTCCCCTGCTCGGTCCGCCAGGCATTTTCCAATAAAAAAGTGGAGAATAGGAAAGAGCATTCTGTTCATATTCGAACAGTTACTGAACCAGATGCAGGACCGACCTTGGGGTAAGCCGGACACGCCCTCCAGCTTGGACAACCCCCATGGTAAGGGCAACCCCCAGGCAAAAAGTTAATATCAATTCCGCATTTATAGCTCTCAATTTTTATCTTTTGATTTCTTTTTTGGAGCCAAGGGAGAAGGACAACAAAAATTAGTTTCTCGATCAATGAGCTATTACGCACTCTTTCAAGGGTGGCTGCTTTTAGGCAAACCTCCTGGCTGTCTCTGCACCCCTACCTCATTTATTATGAGCGGTCATTCATGGGCCTTAACTAGTGTTCTGGGCTGTTTTGACTAGGGCAACCCAACCCTCCGGACCAGCCCTGACCAGATGCATGGTTCAGTCATGGCGTGTAGTTAATTTGTGCAGTTAAGAATATTAATCGCAATCCACCTGATCCATGTTTCTTTCCCACTAACTTCACTCCATATTTTCTTATAATAATTTACTATTTATGGCTATATTGGCTATATCCAAAGGGAAGACTAAGCTAGAAATACTATAAGATCGTCGCATTGCTACGAGGCTCTCACATCTACAAGATTAAGATGTACACAGTATTATCTCCTTTAATATATATATATATATATATATATATATATATATATATATATATATATAAAGCTATTTCTGTAATCCAAACATGTATTATCAAGGATACAAACAACAAATTTTACATTATCCAAAATGCGGCCTCTGCAACTTTAACCTTGTATTCATGCCTAGTAGAATTGCAGGGGTAGAGAAAACCCTATGAATAGGCTTACAATACTAAATGCATGTTGCAAGATTCGGAAATGATATTTGGCCGCAATCTCTGCCCTCGGGCGTGACCGTGGGCCCGTGTCCGAACCCCATTAGCTGCCCCCCATTTGATCGGGTAGGCACATTGTTGACCCGCCAATGGGAAGGCGTCATGTGGACTGTGGGCGAAAATTGCGGTCCATGTAGCATCGTCCAACAAGATTACGATATTATATTTCTTTACGGGATTCCAGCCAGTGGCGGAACCACCTTAGGGCTGGGTACTCCACCCTACCTCACCATATATATATATATATATATATATATATATATATATATATATATATATATATATAATGAGTTAGTCGACACCTAGTGTCACTTTCCGTACCCAGAATACTGGATAAATACGATGACTGACATGACCAACCACACCTTGCAGAATACCGAAGTAAGACGCAATGTGCTAAGGTTGTCTATAAGACAAATGGGTAGGACTCTAGCATTCTATGACGTTAGTCCTAAGGCCTATAAATCCTAGTATCTCAATATATCAACATTAATGCAAGAGTATATCATACATGAAAGTAAAGAGGCATCCCAAATTACATGTCACATATGATCATGAAGATAGTGCATACAAAATTCTGCACTAACAAAGTATAATTATATATGATCAAATATACCAACTATGGTTTAATATATACATCATGTTGACCGTAGTCTCAAAAATATAAGGAGCTAACTCTGCCCCCTTGCTAACACCAGAAAATGAGAGATCCAAACGATGGGTGGAAGAAAGAAACCCACTCGTAATCTTCGGCCACATTCCTACGAGTGCGAGCCATCTTGCTGGAAGTACGGGAGATCCTTGTTCTCTTCTGGTAAATCTGGCCAAGCAAAACCAGTGGAGTTTAGAACCCCGAGCAACAAGTACCACAAAGGAGCTCAAGGTGATAGACAAAACTCATTACAACCATTAGCAGGAAAATAAGAGACGGAGAATAAAATACAGGTCAAGACTTGTACGGTACTAATGCACTCATCTCGAGAATAAAGTACCGACAGAAATAAAATATTTAAACAAACTAGCTAGCAGAGCAAGATAAATCGACGAGCGACAAGAGGGCATATGAACTACTCTGGATCAGGACCACACCCTTAAACCAAATAAGGACCGGGATTACAGACTTTCACCTGAGCATAACTTAGCACCCTAACCATGCGTCAAAAGAATGAGGTACAAGGGCAAGCTAGACGAATAGACAAACATTCATTGTATGGCCAAACATGCCTACAACTTGCTATAATTAACTAACTAGGGTTATCATAAATTTAGTTACTAACAAATACATATTTTGAAGAATGTTGCTACCATCGATACTACAGTCGACCTGGATGGCCAAGGGTATACTTGTATTGAAAAGAATACATATCACAATCAAACATAACTTATAATTGACATAAACATGAACTTGTCAGGAAATCATAAACTTGGTTGGAAATCATAGCTTGTCTTAAAATCATAAACTCATCATAGTCATGAACTTGTCTTATAAACATAAACTGGTCTTGCAAACATAAACTTGTCTTATAAGTCCCACAACACACGTAACCTTGGTAGGTTATGGAGCCCTTGCCTAGCAGGGTTGTCACATGCCTCTTGGGGCCCTTGGAGATCGGGGTAGCCGGTAGCGCAATATTCTTCTCTCCCAATGATCTAGTCAAATTTTATCTTGTTTAATCATTATTTCAAGTTCTTGAGTCGTGGACACTCGAAAACTTCCTAGAATGATGAGTTACGAGTACGAGCTATTCATGAGTTATCACTGGCAAACTTATCGTATCCGTGACACGCGATACATTGGGCAATAATCATAGTTGATTATCACACGCAATTCCACGATGTCTTGAGGATCCAAATTATGTGTTAATATGTAAGGGCACAACATCCAACTATATTCTAATATAATACACAAAGAAATATCCCAAGCAAAAATGGAAGGAACGCATGATAAAACCAGCCACATGAAAAAGTTGGCCGTATATGCGATCTGGATGCATGCAGGGAATGCTGGACGCAGAAAATGCAGGACGCATGCAGGATGCATGCAAGACACATTCAGGATGCATGGGATACATAAAGCATGGAAAAAGCTTGCCGCATACTCAAAGGCAAAATTCTACTCCTCGGGATATGCGCCGACGTGACATTCATAAAGGCGTGTCAGAGAAGTGACTGATGACAAGTGATAGATGTTACAAGCAATAAAGTGTGCCAGAGAAAAGGCAAAAGCATCAAAAGTCATGCATTAAAAGACATGCAAAGAAAATATATAAGTTGTTCTTAAGTCGTATGCCAAGCTGGACGCATGAGCTCTAGGCGCATAAACACCTGGTTTTAGAAAATCTCATGCATTCAGTACTTCGTACATTCAGCTTAGGAGCGCATATGCAGGGGAAGTCATGTGCCTAACAAGATAGGCGTCATGCTGGAAGGGGCGCATGAAGCTGGGTCGCATGGAACTTGTTAGTCCCAAAACATCACTAACTCCATGAAAAAAGCTCCAAAAATCCGAAAACTTATTTTCTTCACAAAATCTTCATCTTAACTCCAAATCAAGTGAACCAAAAGCCAAAATTGTCACGCCCCAGTCCCAAAGATATACGTAGGACTAGGACACGTAAGCATGCCAGCCGCATGGATATGGCAACTCCAATATATGGAAACCAAATCCATACGTACGCTGTAGTATGAATATCAATCCACAAGTGGTATAAAATGTAATACAAGTCACAGGGTAAAATCTAAATCTCATCCACCAAAATCATATAGAAATAAATAAACAGTACCTATGAAACTAGATCTCAATGAGAAGTATCTAAGGATGATAGTTGGGTGGAAACAAATCCACTACCAACTCAAATGGAAAAGTAAATACAATATGAGTACAACACAATCAAGCCCAATATAAGTATATCGGCTATTGATCACGGCTCGAAGAGAAGACATCCACGAAGCATCTATAACCATCCGAATCTGCGCTCCTGCAAATACTCAAGAACAGGTACACCTGACAGCGGACCAGGTCCTCAGAGGAACATAACAAGATACTTAAACACATGCCAATAAAGTACTGAAATAAATATCCAATGGGTCACCTAACCATCTAAGTGAATGCAGTTAAGAACAACTTTCCCCACAAGTGAGCTATCTGGCTGAAAACCTGGAATTTGGCATGGTTCTCTATTGGAGATCCAGGGGCCTAAAAAGGCACGGCATTTTTCGAACACCGGAGGCCCGCCTGATAATAATATAATATATAGTGGTCATCACCACCCGTATCTCCAGCGGAGAATCCGGGCGCACAATAGAAAAAGTGTAAAGGAGCTCAAATGCGGTACTTGTTGTTCTCCCCACCCCATGTTCTAAGCATGTCACATCCATGACACGATAACACATCTAATAACTGCCAAGTCTACTAGCATGCAAAGTTTCTAACAGCAGTTATTCCTAACGTACGGCCCATACGTACAGGAGGCCAGACCTGTCACGCAAGTCCGTGATCTACATGAGACTCACAATTCGTGTAACAACTGTGTCACGGCCAATGAACCTAATGATGCTACATGCTAATGGGGTAGTCTCATAAACAGGTCAATGTAAATACATAAATAAAAATATATCGCGACGACACCGTCGCGCGTATTTTATATAACAGTTAAAATAAATGAACTAAAGACAGGAAATAAAGATGCATGCAACATATGGAATATAAATAACAGTACAATGGCAAGGTATACTTGCCTGGCAAGGAAGCTGCAATGTACCAATAACCTGCTCCAGAAATCGCGCAGAACAATCCAATATCCTATGTACACATAAATATAATATAATAGAATCATTAGTCATTACACTAGCACATACTCAACCACATTTACACTGGACTCAGGGGGGTATAATAGGGGTAACAATAGTCATCTAACACGGTCAATTATGCATTGAATTGTGCGGGTGTCGCGTCTTCAAGTACTGTACGAAATCAGTCAGTCAACTAACAGGTGTCTATGCCAGTACGTTAATGTACGCAAGGCAGACAAATTCACAAGTTCTTAGGGTCAACATGGTCAAGGTAAGTATGGGATAGTCTACGATGTCCTAGGGTCATACAGTCTAAATATTTAGTCATAATTATTAATTAGCATTTACTTACATATATATTCATATAACTATATAATAATATAGCCATTAATTTATTTTAATTTATTTAATTCTGGAATAATTACTCTAAAATCCTATTTTAATCTTATTATTCTGATATTTATGTTAATTCCTAAATTTTGTCCAAAGAAACTGAATTTTATCAACTCGAGACTCATGGCACGCAAATCGAGACAATCTGTTGACCAAAAAGTCAACCGATACAAACTCGACTTTCATGCATGATTTCCTATAGATTTCAGCATAAAAAATATACTAGAATTTACGGCTCATCTGAATTCAAATTTTTTTGGGAATTATGGCACATACAAATTTTGTATTGTGCACCGATGGTTAAATTCTAACCTAGGAGTTCTACAGAATTAACAGTATGTAAATACTTCAAATTAAATTCTGGGAAAAATATATATCGATGATCTCGACATTAGATTTCTGAAACTTTAAACGGTTCTTGATTCTGATTCCTGGTTCTCCCGAAATCGCGAAAACATCGAAATACGTCTATTTTCGGACATCCTGTGCTCTACAAATTTTTCAGAATTTAATAATCATAATTTCAGAATTTTTTTTTTAAAAACAGAAAGCTAACCTCAATATCGTTCTAAAAAAAAAACTGGAGCGCGTTTGGAGTCCGGAGCTAGGAGATATCGTCTTTTTAATTCATCATAACTAGTAGAAAATGAGACTGAATTTATGACGAATTTTGACTATTTTTGGACGAAAAAGAGAGGGATTTGGGGAAGAAAAATATGAAGGATGAGGTATTTATAATGGTGGACACTACTTAATTAAATACGACTAGGATTGGTTAATTTGGATAGAATTATGATAAATTTAAATAAGGATAGGATATGCATGAAGTTGATTTCCTAGTAGGTTCAGGATTTGAATTAATTTAAAATAGAGTTTGAATTTATCTCAATAATTTATAATCTTAAATATAATTAAAGATAATACAAATAATTTATAAAATCTTATTAATATTTATTAACACTAAATTAGCATCTATCTAATATTAAGACTATATATATCCAAATAAATTCTAAATAATTAAAAAAAAATCTAAATAAATTTCTTAAAATTCTAAATAAATTACAGAAAATATAATTAAATATTTTAAACTAAAATAAATATTTGGTAGGAACGACATGCAAGTATGGTCGTATAGTAAATCATAGAAGTCCTAGAAATTTATGTTTCCTAAGTTTTAATTACCAAAAATTCTAGAAAAAATCTCCAAAAATCTAAAATAACCTAAAATAATTCTAAATAAATATTTATATAAGTAAATATACTAAAAAAAATTATTTTCTAATTAACTAAGAGAATACTCTAAATAAATTCAACATCTATAATAAATATAATAATATAAAATATACACAAATACCTATTTTGGGTGAGGGAGTTTACAATCTACCCAACTTAAAACAATTTCGTCCTCAAAATTAAAATAAGGCATAATTTGTTAAATCCTCATTATCTTAATCCTTCTTTTAAAATTTCTCAAAATTAAAATGACTTGAATCTCCCAATCTAATCTTACTTGATCACAATCTAAAAGAAATTTCTAAAAAGTTGACAATGCACTGCTACCCAACTTAGAATTTATCCATCTATCACAGAAGGCTATATACTTAAGAAGGCTATGTCCCAATTTATTTAATCATGTTATTGAATCCTCAAAGTCTTTAACACCAAACATATTGTCGATGATATGCCCTTAATCATTTATGAAAGAGGGTCACCAAGCAAAGCGATTGGCCTGCGGGGTATATCTAGTACTGTCTATATATCAAACTTATACTAAGCAAGATGTTTCGTCTTTCCGAGATAAGGAAGGACGAAGATCAATAATAAAGAGTTCAAGGGAGAGGTAATAGATTGCAAGTATGGGGATCAAGGCACTTTAAAGAATTCAATTTGGGAATTGTCAAAGCAGTTGCGGATTAAAATCCTATTTTGGTAGTTCCTATTCACATGCTCGTATCAGTTCAGTTATGAAACGGATATGATGTGCTCAGCTATATCTAGAGGGCAAGTATATTCGTCTACTAATCACTACATATCTCAATCCACGTAAAATAGTTATATGAACGGCGAATCAAGCGCACTATGGTTGATCAGATCGTAGTACACTGATTCTGAAATGTATTAATGTGTATACCCAATAATACATATGTCATGAACAAGCTCGATAAAGAATAAGCTTGCAAAAACTAGGCTATAATAGCAGCATAATTCGAGGTAGCACAGAAAATATAACGCTGGATTATGATAAGAGAAGTTACAAAATAATTCAAGTTTGCAAAAGCAAAGCAAAACAACATAAGCAAAAGACTCTACAATCTCTACAGTTATCATACAACCTCCTTGTCTAAGTCGCTAGTCGACCAAATAGGGGCATGGACCTCTAAATTCTATTGCTTGAATAAACACTGTCATCTTATGCTATCATACAATTAATGTCATTCAGTTACACTTCATCAATGGATCACAGGGACTAAGTGATACTAGGTGGTGAGGTATACTATCCAACTTAAAATAATTTAACTACTATTGTATTGTCTTAAGGATACCTACAGAAATAACCTTGCACATGCACATAGAACAGAACTATTATTAGGTTCTCCTATTGCATTATATAGGTAAGGGTCAAGTGCTCATAGAACAGGTGTCAATCGTAGGGATAGAAGAGTTACTAGCCGTTAAGGGGAAAGGGATTTAACTCGTATCGAGCTATGGGTACAAATTTCGTAATTTAAAGCTAAGGGGTAATCATTAGGTCACAACCTAAGGGAACTACGCAAACTATCAAATCCTAACTATCACGCACAAAATTCAAAGTTCAAATTACCAAGCTATACCCTAGCAAACTACATGTCCTAACATGGAATAAGATTACTTGGCCTTCAATCATACGAGTTATGTGGCACGAGTTAAATGATGAAGAAAGAAGAATCATAATTTAGTCGTCACACAATTAGCGAACGCTAAGGTTGCAGGGGGACAAGTTATGAAATCAAAAATAGAGGGCTCTAGATAGCATCATGGTTCTCTAAGAGGGTGGCATGCTAGTTGCCATGTTCGGGGTATGATCAAGGAAAAGGGTTGATTACATTCCTCTAGGCTTCCTAGGGTGCTGTCTACTAAGAACAAGACAATAACATAAGTTTTATAGTTCTCTAATACTATCCAATTATGAGGGTTAGTTTCAGTCCTAATGTTCAATATTGGTTCTCCATTGGTTCCTCAATACTAGGGTCAAACATTATGGTAAAACTTTAACTAACTCTAGTAGTGTCTATACTACTCTCAAGTCTTTATAATACATCAGGGGGTAATGGTAAACCAATTCTAAAGATAAGGAATTCTAGGGTTCACTAGCTAGTCTAAACTTAGTGGTGTGTCTATATTCCCGTTGTATTCTTAATAGGGGTACTACTCTAATTATCATCCTAATAACAGGGGTTCCTATATCCTAGCAGAAGGCCATATATACTCAAGGAACTTATTAGGGAAGTACAGGAATCAAGCATGATATAATTGTTCGAATAGATCATAGAGGAGGAAGGTGAATCATAGTCAATTGTGGATGAGATCCTATACTCTAGTCCTATGTGCAGGCTTGTTCGGTACAGTACGTAACCGAGACAATATGCTCTCGACCTGCATGGGCCACCACAAAAACATGTCACGCCCCAGTCCCAAAGATATACGTAGGACTAGGACACGTAAGCATGCCAGCCGCATGGATATGGCAACTCCAATATATGGAAACCAAATCCATACGTACGCTATAGTATGAATATCAATCCACAAGTGGTATAAAATGTAATACAAGTCACAAGGTAAAATCTAAATCTCATCCACCAAAATCATATAGAAATAAATAAACAGTACCTATGAAACTAGATCTCAATGAGAAGTATCTAAGGATGATAGTTGGGTGGAAACAAATCCACTACCAACTCAAATAGAAAAGTAAATACAATATGAGTACAACACAATCAAGCCCAGTATAAGTATATCGGCTATTGATCACGGCTCGAAGAGAAGACATCCACGAAGCATCTATAACCATCCGAATCTGCGCTCCTACAAATACTCAAGAACAGGTACACCTGGCAGCGGACCAGGTCCTCAGAGGAACATAACAAGATACTTAAACACATGCCAATAAAGTACTGAAATAAATATCCAATGGGTCACCTAACCATCTAAGTGAATGCAGTTAAGAATAACTTTCCCGAATAACTTTTCCCACAAGTGAGCTATCTGGCTGAAAACCTGGAATTTGGCATGGTTCTCTATTGGAGATCCAGGTGCCTAAAAAGGCACGATATTTTTCGAACACCGGAGGCCCGCCTGATAATAATATAATATATAGTGGTCATCACCACCCGTATCTCCAGCGGAGAATCCGGGCGCACAATAGAAAAAGTGTAAAGGAGCTCAAATGCGGTACTTGTATTTCTCCCCACCCCATGTTCTAAGCATGTCACATCCATGACACGATAACACCTCTAATAACTGCCAAGTCTACTAGCATGCAAAGTTTCTAACAGCAGTTATTCCTAACGCACGGCCCATACGTACAGGAGGCCAGACCTGTCACGCAAGTCCGTGATCTACATGAGACTCACAATTCGTGTAACAACTGTGTCACGGCAAATGAACCTAATGATGCTACATGCTAATGGGGTAGTCTCATAAACAGGTCAATGTAAATACATAAATAAAAATATATCGCGACGACACCGTCGCGCGTATTTTATATAACAGTTAAAATAAATGAACTAAAGACAAGAAATAAAGATACATGCAACATATAGAATATAAATAACAGTACAATGGCAAGGTATACTTGCCTGGCAAGGAAGCTGCAATGTACCAATAACCTGCTCCAAAAATCGCGCAGAACAATCAAATATCCTATGTACACATAAATATAATATAATAGAATCATTAGTCATTACACTAGCACATACTCAACCACATTTACACTGGACTCAGGGAGAGTATAATAGGGGTAACACTAGTCATCTAACACGGTCAATTATGCGTTGAATTGCGCGGGTGTCGCGTCTTCAAGTACTGTACGAAATCAGTCAGTCAACTGACAGGTGTCTATGCCAGTACGTTAATGTACGCAAGGCAGACAAATTCACAAGTTCTTAGGGTCAACATGGTCAAGGTAAGTATGGGATAGTCTACGATGTTCTAGGGTCATACAGTCTGAATATTTAGTCATAATTATCAATTAGCATTTACTTACATATATATTCATATAACTATATAATAATATAGCCATTAATTTATTTTAATTTATTTAATTCTGGAATAATTACTCTAAAATTCTATTTTAATCTTATTATTCTGATATTTATGTTAATTCCTAAATTTTGTCCAAAAAAACTGAATTTTATCAACTCGAGACTCATGGCACACAAATCGAGGCGATCTGTTGACCAAAAAGTCAACCGATACAAACTCGACTTTCATGCATGATTTCCTGTAGATTTCAGCATAAAAAATATACTGGAATTTATGGCTCATCTGAATTCAAATTTTTTTGGAAATTATGGCACATACAAATTTTGTATTGTGCACCGATGGTTAAATTCTAACCTAGAAGTTCTACAGAATTAACAGTATGTAAATACTTCAAATTAAATTCTGGGAAAAATATATGTCGATGATCTCGACATTAGATTTCTGAAACTTTAAACGGTTCTTGATTCTGATTCCTGGTTCTCCCGGAATCGCGAAAACATCGAAACACGTCTATTTTCGGACATCCTGTGCTCTACGAATTTTCCAGAATTTAATACTCATAATTTCATAAAAAAATTTATAAAAACAGAAAGCTAACCTCAATATCGTTCTAACAAAAAAAACTGGAGCGCGTTTGGAGTCCGGAGCTAGGAGATATCGTCTTTTTAATTCGTCATAACTAGTAGAAAATGATGCTGAATTTATGACGAATTTTGACTATTTTTGGACGAAAAAGAGAGGAATTTGGGGAAGAAAAATATGAAGGATGAGGTATTTATAATGGTGGACACTACTTAATTAAATACTTAATTTGGATAGGATTATGATGAATTTAAATAAGGATAGGATATGCATGAAGTTGATTTCCTAGTAGGTTCAGGATTTGAATTAATTTAAAATAGAGTTTGAATTTATCTCAATAATTTATAATCTTAAATATAATTAAAGATAATACAAATAATTTATAAAATCTTATTAATATTTATTAACACTAAATTAGCATCTATCTAATATTAAGACTATATATATCCAAATAAATTCTAAATAATTTAAAAAAAAATCTAAATAAATTTCTTAAAATTCTAAATAAATTACAGAAAATATAATTAAATATTTTAAACTAAAATAAATATTTGGTAGGAACGACATGCAAGTATGGTCGTATAGTAAATCATAGAAGTCCTAGAAATTTATGTTTTCTAAGTTTTAATTACCAAAAATTTTAGAAAAAATCTCCAAAAATCTAAAATAACCTAAAATAATTCTAAATAAATATTTATATAAGTAAATATACTAAAACAATTTATTTTCTAATTAACTAAGAGAATACTCTAAATAAATTCAACATCTATAATAAATATAATAATATAAAATATACACAAATACCTATTTTGGGTGAGGGAGTTTACAAAAATACTCAAAATAAAGTGCTCCATCACATAGAACAACTAGATTTCGAAGACACCAAGTTTTAATAGAACAAAACCAAGAAAAATTATAAAACCCATAAAAAACCCAAATCTTGAAACTCAGATCTACTTTAAATCATCCATAAAAACCCAAAAATCCAAGAACTAAATTAGATGAGAATATTAAGATGAACATTTCTATCAAACATATTTTAAATTTACACAATATAAATAAAATCCAAAATTTATGGCTTTATCATTGAGCAAGATGTACTTGTCTGGAGTGGCTTCTTAGCCTCTACCCCTCACGGTCCAAGTGATCACAACCTCTTATAGGGTTAGGGTTCGGTCTAGGAAGAGAGGAAGGAGAAAGATGAATAAAAAGTAGAAATGAGTAAGAAAGAGGGAGGAGAAAGAAAACTCTCATATATACTAAGGGAAAAAAGGGATATGGTCTAGCCATGGGTTCAACCAAAATGAACCGAACCAAGTATCCATTCTGCATGCGAATCCTAAACCTGGTCTGTGGTAATGCCAATGGGTATTCTATAGGTCTCGGATAGTCTCTCTAGACAACATAAATAAATATAAATGGCAGAAAGCATCATGCAAATACAACAGAAATAAACTACCAAAAAATAAATTAAATATTAGATATTCAAGAAATACAAAATCTGAAAACGGACGTGACACCTAAATGACCTTAGCCCACTCTAGTTCACCCCAGCTTGAATTTCTGTTCCGCCCTTCAATCTAGCTGCATGTCACAAGATTACAAGAATCCAGCAGCATGTTACAAGATTACAAGAATCCAGCTGCATGCATGTTATGAGATTACAATATTACCAAAAAAACCCTATCAAAGCTGCTTCAATATAACATTATATTGTTTTCAACTTGATAATTTGTTCAAGTTGTGCCAGTTTGTATAATGTTTGCAATTTGAAGCTTAACATGGTCGTAACAACACTTACTAAGATCAATTATTACACAAAATTTTCTTCTTATATCTTCATTCAACGACATAAAGATCCCAACCAATTGACGTTTATTATTACAACAGCAAAAATCTTTCTTTGTTGATTTCATCACCTTTTCTTTTGAATAGGCAAGTCCCGTTAGTCAAGCAATAAGTACTTGTATAACAAAGTATTTTGTCATTCCAAATATTGAATTTATAAATTACATTTTAACATTTAATACGTATCATATAAATACTTATTTTTTAATACCATTTACAATAACAAATGTTGAATATTATAACTTTTATTTATGAACAATCAAAGTGTCTTGCTGATTTGAATCATTTGATCCAATCGACAAGATCAACATCTAGTTCTGTTCTAGTCCGGATCCAGTTGTTGATTGATCGACCTCGATTGTCGTCGATCATCATCAAGCTTGATTTTGCTCAGATCTAGCCATGGCGAACCCTAGATGATGACTTCTAACTCTGGAACTTATACTCTTGTGATAACATTCTTGACCAATTCTCCTGAGCCTGTCAGTCTGACATGGCCTATTTTAAGTAATAAGTGATCTTTTATTTTTTTGAGATGTCCGACGTAACGTTCGGGACTTTGTACACGCTGCATTATATGTTTTTTGGATTCACTGTCTTCAATTTTTATCAAATAAATAGAAGAAATAATACGCTCCCGTGGTTCGATTTACCATTTTTTTTGCCACTCAGTCAGGTTCTTATACCTCTTTCCGGTAACCATAAGAGTCATTCGAGTAAGTGATCAACTAACCCTCTCTCTCTATTTCTACTTTAGAACGAACCAGTATATCCTTGTAAAAAACACACAAATCCTCTGTCAGTCCATTATAACTTGTGAATTTGGATGGAAAAGGTTGGTTGAAACAATGGCAGGCAATCCATTTCTTCCAACCCACTCTGCCTCCGTAATCTTCTTCAACCTCCTCCCTCGTAGTCTTCTCCTCCTTCCTTCCCGCCAAATCATATTTGAACCCAATTTCGGTAAGATTATTTTTTGTTTCGTTTCAACTGTAGGTACATGTTGTACAAGCACAAATACGACAACAATATTAATTGACATGTCCTACTATATATATATATATATATATATATATATATATATTAAGAGTAACACTACATGGCCCACAAAAATAGGACCGTCAACCAGCCCGCAAGGCCACGTGGTGGACGTCCATTGGCTGTGGCGGACCCCACGCTACAGGAAATGTGTTGGCAAAGCCTATAGAAGGGGGACAGGTGGGTTGGGGGGGGGGGGGGGGGGGGGGGTGGAGGGACTGGTTGGCGGTTCCCTTTTACGGTCTAATAAGTATTTCCGATATTTTAAGTACTTGTGTCACGTCTTAAGGTTACACTGACATTACAGTAATTTTTGGCATTTTTTTTTATTTTCATGGTAGTTATTAAACTTGGTTCCTTTGAATATCAGGATGAGGAGAATAGTAACAAGAAGAGCATTTGCTATGATGAGATAGAGAGGTTGCCCATTTTTCAAAAACATTTTATTTTAATATATAATATTTTTGGAGTATTATACTTATTATTATTATGTAAACTAATTAAATTTTTTGTTGGTTGGATTTTGGTGAATTCTCGATGATGGACATAGAGAACTGTGCCCTCCGGTGCGTCTCTCATGTGTGCTACGAGCTTATTTACGAGGGAGATCCGATATGGAAAGATGCAAATTGAATTGTTTTGAATGTTTAGGAATTAATATTGTTTGGTTTTTCATGGTTAAACTTGATGTATGTTTCTTTGTTTATTGTTTCAGCTTGAGCAAGGGAGAGGGATTATATAACTACATTATGAGCCAAGAGTAGAGTACATATATTTCATGTGAAGGTGAAAGAATTATATATAGTCCCATTTTTATGTGAATGTTCATATTTCTTCAAATGTTAATCATATAAAAAGCGAAAAATATGTTCTAAACTTTGATAACTATAGTGTTCGGTCAGGTGCTTCCTGCTCCATTTTGTGCACATTCTATACTTATGCTAATTAATTTCTACTTGTACCAAAATTAAGAAAGAACTATTAGGATTAAATATATCACTATAAAATTTTGGCAAAATAGCGACGAAAATATCTGTCACTATAATAAGAAACTAAACAGTCGCAGCAATGAAAGTTCCAATGAAAAGTTTTCTCGAAAAAAATAATGTCGCTAACAAAATTTCCTCGTTGAGACGTTAGAGCTTCGACATCCTAGAGACAGATGGACGACGAAGGAAATAACGACGGATCAACATCATAAATAAATAGATTAGCGATGAAATCATCGACAAAAATGACGCATAAATATTACAACAAATATATATAAAGTGACAGAATAGTAACAAATACTTGAATCGCTAAGGATAAATTTTCTATATGCGATAGATAAAACTTATCCTCGGTGACGGAACTAATGGACAATGTCGTCGTTGTCACGTCGACCGGGATAAATTATGTATATGATACATAAAAATGTATCCCTAACGACGGATATTTTCGTTGTTGAGGCGTCGATGGACGCTCCTATAGGAATAGTTATTTACGATTTTGTATAAATCATTCCTTATTTTGTGTAGTATAAACAATGATCATTATTAATCAAAAGAGCAATCACAAAATTATAGACAAATGTAAAACAAATTAATCACACATAATATGGTATAAAGAGAATCCATCAACATCACATAGAAAAATAGTAGGAAAGGAGACGCATGAACAAGAGGAGTAGAAGAAGGATCAGTAATAGGAGTAGTTGACCAGCGGGACCAACATAAGGAGGCATTCTCTCCAAAAGTTATCATCTGCCTCTGAATATCCTCCACTATCTCAATCTGATCCATATGACTATTAGTAACATGAGTAGAAGGAGCAATGGTAGTAGAATAGTCAGCTAGAGGAACTCTTGTCAGGCCCTAGAACCAGAATACTGGAGAGCGGGAACATGACAAAACCAACTACGTATATCACAGTACTCCAGTACCCCAATATATAGTCATGGCTGTGAAAGACATGGAGGGTTAACACTCCAAACCAACAAACAATCCTAGGTCAAACGATCCTATGTGTCTCAATCACAGGCAAATAAGCAATATACAAGAAATATGATCATCAGGAGCAAGATAATAAAGTATCCCAAACCATATATACATAGATGATCATGATGCTAGTAATATAAAATGAAGAACTAGCAGAGTATAAGTCATACATGATCAACACTAGTTGCAATCTAGATATAACAAAATTATGTTATGTCCGTAGGCAGAATGTCAAGTCCAAAACATGAGCTAACACGTGCTCGGTGGCTAAACGCCTCAAAAGAATATACAAGCACGAGATCTAGTGGGCGAATAAAGTAGAAACCGCTCCAGTAGTCTGGTGCTTCTGGTGGTCACCATCCAACAGAAGATACAAAAAGTCCTCTGGTCCGCTACGAGATCTGGTCATGCAAAACTAGTGGGGTCAGACCCCCAATAGCAAGTACCACAAAGGAAGGCCAAAAATATGAACTAAAACCAATACTAACTTAAAAACAACAAAAGATAAGACATAAATAAATAAAGGATATCGAGACTCGTGCGCTACCATTGCACTTGTCTCGAGAAAATGAAAGATAATAAGCTAAATAACATGTGACGTGAATTAAATGATGGTGTCATAAAGTAAATCGGAAAGTGCCAGAATAATTGCTAAAAATATGTAAGGTATTCTGGGACATGTGAACAAGTAAGACAATAAATATGTAAGTGACAATAACCAGGAAAAATAGTAAACATGTACGTGACAATAGCTATGAAAAGTAAAATATAAGTTGGAAAGCAACAAGAAGATTTGGGAACTCCTCGAAATAGGAACCATGGCCCTTAAACCAAACAAGGACCAGAATTATGATACTTTTCCCGAGTCATACATAATCTTTAGTCACTTATCGGTAAATGCAACAATACGAGAAAAGAAAATACACTAGGCAAGCAATAGTAACAATCAATAAAGCACGACCAAGAAATATCTACGGCTTGATATCATTAACTAACTAGGGTTATCATAAATCCTAAATACTAACAAATATAATTTGAGGTTCTCCTATTGATCGCAAGCACTGTAGTTTGTCCGGGTTATATTTCGTACGCAAGGATGACAATAAGTAACAATAGTGACAATATGTCCTACTCGACGGTGAGCTGGAAATATGTCATACTCGACGGGATGCAACAAATCCATTAATATACGGTACCCTTGAACTCCCTAGGTATCATCCTCTTGAAGTTCACTATAGTGTCTGGCCTCTGCTGCTGCGGCTGGCCAGGATGCTGCTGGGCAACTCTTTCTACTGCCTGTAGAGCCACCTGGTGAGCATTCTCCATGCTCTCTCTCATCAGCTCCGTTTGCGCTTGGTGCGCCTCTGCCTACACCCTCTGTGCCTCAGCCTAAATACGCTAAGCCTCCGCTGACATCCTCTAGGCATCTACCATGCCCTGGATCAAGACAAACATATGTGCACTGTCAACAGGCACACCTCACAAAAAAGAAACTGTGGTGGTAGTGGAAGGTCCTCCGCAACAACTAGGGCAGCCCTCTGGAAAGGTGGGGGAGGAGGTCCCCTGAAAGTTGTCGAGACTCCTATGTGAACCGGTAAAGCAGAAGGAGCAACTCCAGCTGCCCGGGTGGAAGGTCGAGAGGTGGCAGACCTCTCTGAAGCTGCGGGTCCTGATATCTAGGATCTGGTTTCGACGGCATCCTGAAGACAGATCGAACAAAAAGAAGTCAAATAAGGTACAAGATACGATATCATCAAAGAAGGACAGCAAAATTCAAAAAAAACAAATATTTAGAACGATAAGAACAGCAAAATCAATAGATTGTAGATTTTTCTAGTTGTAATTGAGTATACTCTCATCCTATACCATATGTCCTATAGTAGACTCGTAATAGTACTCTAAGTCTGAGCACTACTACGATATCGCACTAGTTGGGACTTAGACCTGCATGGGCCACCATAAAAATATGTCATGACCCGTACCCAAAAAAATGGACATGAGTCGTGGGTACGTCCAGCCTACGTCGCAGCATCGACGGTAGAATGCTGTCTAGGTCACAATAAAAACTAACACATCTCACAATAATATATAAACTGTCAATGTTTTCAACTCCATAAGGAGGACAAGATAAATATATAATATAAATATAATGTCAAACAATACTCAATTATAATAATATTTATAGGAAGATGAATGACACGATAAAGATATAAAATAATATAAAGAAGTTCCAACACATAATTTTAGAGATAAATATCTCACACAATAACAATGAGTCTAAGAGTCTAGATAACTCAATGACAACATAAGTCTCAAAATAGTACAACACATAATATCTCAAGTGAATAATACAGATACAATATAAATGTTAGGCTCTAAGTCACTACTAAAGGATCCTCTACTAGAACGGGATCCTCATGAAGCTCCTGGATGTAATCCTCATCTACACTCGGTCCATAGAATGTGGACAAAAGTCCTCGAGATCCTCTGAAAAATATTATCCAGTCAGGATTGGAGTGAAGCAATAAACTAACAATATTTCCAATTAATTTGATAAAGACTATAAAGCAGTGATTAATGAATATACATGAGGGAATAAAATACTGGAATATATGGAAAACTAGAGAGACAATCATCATATCACAGAGAAATAACTAACAATGAGTATACTGGTAATAGTAAGCAGTGAAAGCAGATAAATATGAATACTAACAATGTATGAACTGGAATAGAGGAATAGAATTATTGGCTAAATGTCTTAAAATATTAGTTTGCTATGTGATCGGCTTGGGACTAGATCAGGCTTGTTATATATGATTAGCTATGATACATGTGAGGTCAGGCTAATCATCTGGTTAGCTATGATGCGAGCAAAAGTCAGGCTAATCATATATAACACGCTATGAAGCATGTAATATGGTCAGGCTACACCATACGTAATCTGTGGGGTGAGCTATGATGCATGTACGGTGGGGTATGATCACAAAACTTGCTAATATTTTTCCGTCCCCAGCTAGTACGATGGATCCAATCACGACTCCTCGTGCCAGGTATCTATGATACTAGCCCGTGTATCCACTATGTCGGAATCAAGTATACACTACAACTAGAATCATAGTAATCATCAAAAATAATAAAAACTGTCAGAGAATGTATTCGCATGTGGTCCTGAGCAAAGAATATCAAATAGTATCTGAACTGGAGTCCAAGATTCCTAAATATGAAATTGTATGTCAATGAGTGATTTAGAACATTAAACATGTGTAATTGACTCTAGGTTAGGTATTTGGGTCATTTCTAGGTCTCTTGGTATCATACTAAGTCAATACTGAATTTAGTCCAAAATGCTATTTTCCTTCTACGAGGATATCCTGGTTCGTGCCACTTTTACGGTTTGTCCATTTTCTCGAAGCGTAGAAATGACGTCTTAAATGAAATGATAGGACTTGGAAGGTTCCGTAATCGCCCTTGGCATGGTTCAGTAGTCAATGCAACTTCGTCACTTTCGTGTACCCATCGGACGGCAGCCCTTTCGTGCGTGGTATGTTCGTGATTCGTACAAATGGAACGCATCGCGTACGTGAACCTTCTGGGTCCATCATGGAAATCTGGAAGGCAAGGACTTAGAGAGCATCACCCGTTCCATCGATATGGGCACATCTGATTTCGTTCTAGCGCCCGAAAATAATATTCTAAAGCCTTTGTATGCTCAATCTCTCTTTTGACTCAATATATGTGGGCACCTGATATCTATGAGGGCTTCCGCAAGAGCCTCCCCCCTCTTCCCCCGAGTCTATATGGAAGGGAAAAAGATGGAAAGGCTATAAGGATAGAATCGTTATGGAAGGCCTTTCGTGTTTACTGAATCAGATTTGTGAGTTCCACTCGCTCCGGGTTCCGATCTATATGACCTCCGGGCGGTACAAAGTACACCTCTTCCGTAGAGGCAGGTAGTAACCTAACTCGCTAACCTTATCGGCCAGTTACTCTGCATAGGACTACAAAGGTCAAAAGACAGGCCGCTAAGGTCCGACGAAATGCCGGAAAGAGGAGGAGTTAATGATTATTCGTTCGTCGGAACCTGCCTTAGGCATCGCAATCTTCATGACAGCGGTCGTACCGGCAGCGCGATCAAACAAAGCAGAAAGTCAAGTGAAAGGAAGGTTAGAGTCCATATTTATCTATAGAGTTGACTTATAGGGTTAAACTAGCTAGTACTAACTAATACCAAGTTATCTCTAGGTATTTAGGTCATACGTTAAAGAAAATAGAGATACTAGTCACTATACTATATATATAGACTCATATAAATATAAATATATAGTATTTCATATAATACCTTAGCTATAAACTCATTACCTTAGTTTAACTCAATACCTTGTCTAATATCCTAATTTACCTTGACCATTACTTGATACCTAGTGCCATAACCCATTCCTAGTACCAATACCCACAATACCTTAATATTTAATACGTATATAACCATATACCCAAGATACTCCAATGCTCACTGCACTTATCTTGATACCCTATTGGCAACCACACACATCACTCTATACTTTGACACTACACTTGATACACATACTCAGGCATCATACCTATTGCCATACAACTGGTACACTAACCAATTACACTACCATCATGTATCATGAATACCACTGTCACAGGCCTCTAAGGTCACTACAACAGACCTTGGCTTACACAACTTGGCACTCTAACCTGGACTACATGCCTGTGTAATTTTACTACAGAACTTTCCTTACCTACACATCCTTCTGTAATATGGACTACACAGAGGTGCAGTCCCCCGCGCCCCCCCCCCCACTGCACACATGAAGGCACTGCCTATACTACATTTGTTGTCCTTTATATTCTCCATTCCATCAACATCTGCACTCTGTAGATTCAACTGCAGTTTTTAACACTGTAGCGAACCTCTCACAAACTGAAATCCCTCACACTCTTCTCCAACTTGTAGTATCACAAACCTAACGATCCACAACTGCACAACTGCAGTTTTTATATTACCCTTTCCTCTCCAACACTCAAAGCCACACACCAAGACACATTACACTATACCATATATAACCCCATATCAGGGCACCTACCTGAGTCCCTAATGCACACCAGTGTCTACTTGTTGCTACCTGGCCCTTAACCCCTTCTAACTGATCACCAAGTTTAGTCCCCTAATTGTAGTAGCTGTTGCTATTGAACCCCATCCCTTCACTATCTGAAACCAGGCTCCAAATATGAGCCAAAACTATATTCCTAAATGGCACATCATTTCTCAGGTCTGTACACAGCTATTGATACACTCCAAACACCACTACATCAACTTGTTATCATTAACACACTCACACATCACTCTCCAAACCATTCCTCACACTAACATACTAACACTCATATAAACACTCATATCTTGGTGCATCACCACACCAACACAGTTATTTACTTAAACAATATCTCACTTGTGGCCAATTTGTGCACTGACTATAGTCCTTAACAGTGAGCAACACTGGCCTACTCACTGATGTGCACGAAGTGCACTGGATGTGCACTACCCTACACCAGTGAGCATGTTGTTCACCCCTTGCCCACCTGCATGATGCTGCAGGCATTGCTCGAGCAAGGCATGTTTAGCTTGCTGCCAAAGCTGAACCAACTGCTGCTTTTGCTACTTTGCTGCCATACCAATCCAAGATAGCCCCCCATGTTGAACTATGGACAATACTCCTTGTTGGCCTTCACATCAGACCTCTCCCACTCTACCTGCTCATATGTTAACTCCTAGACACATGTATGTACTCGATTATATACACCCTAAAACACACACACAAACCAAAACACCCACGATACTCAAAATTCCCTCTCGAACACACTCACTATTACAACTATAACCCAACACTTCCCCTAGACAAATACACTAAGGGATACACTGACACATGATGTCAAACACCTAGAGCACAATACTATGATACTCATGATACATATAATACACTCCCCAATATCCATCCCATGTGATACCACTACTCCAAATACATGAACCACATCCTAATACACCAAATATAATATAAAATAATGAGGAATGACCCATTAGGTATTTCATCAAGCACTTGGTGTGCCACCATGGAGTTTTTTCCAAATGGACACAAAACTGAATGTAGCTTCCACCATAGGCCTTCTATGCACATAGTTCTTCTTCTTATGGGTAGTCCTAAGCCAAGAAATAATTCCTATGGTTATATTATACCATTCTAGAATTAAAATGACAAGGAAAATATGATTTTACCTATTGGAAGATGGATTCCCAATGTGGCTCATTCAAATGAGCACAAGAATGAAAAATGAACACCAACTCCTAGCAAAACTCTTCTTCCACTAGCTTCTTGCAATCTTCAAGCCTCTATCTCTCCTTGGGGATGAAAATGAGAGGGATTAGAATTTGTTTAAAGGAATTTGGTGGAGGAATAAATCACTCGGGGAAGAACACAAACTTAGGGTTTTTCATGATGTGAGACTCGTCTCACTATTCTAGTATTCGTACCCGATATAGGCATTTGATACATGTATAGCTTGCTTATTGTTTAATTGCTTATCTTATGCTTTATGTCATTCATACATTATTTAGGTTATTTTTGTAAGATTTTTTTTAGTTTCATGCTTTGGATCGTTGGTCCCTTGATTTTTCTGTGAGTGGCTGTGATGAACTCGGGTGAGAGACATGGATCATGATCCAATGACCTAAAACCAACCTCTTGGCTATATAAGCATATATTTCTCTTTCCTTCACTTTTTTCCTTTCTTTTTTCTTTCCTTCTTCAGCCTTCATCGAGAGAAGTCGAGCTTGGCCTTGACCTTGGGTAACCTTGATAGTATTATGCTAGAACTTGACCGTAGGCAAGTGCATCTTGCCAACCATGAAGAAGTTGCACTTTTGCATTTATTTAGTTTTTTTGCATTTTATTGGTCTATGTTGTGCTCTATGTGTTTCTGTACATGTTTACTTCTTGGCATTTTCGATTTTGAGGTCTTGCATGGAGTAGATATACATTTCTAAGTTAGGGTTTTCATGGGTTCCATGAGTTTTTTTTGTTTTGATCTACTAAAACTATTTACTTTAGAAAACTTGTTATTCTATGTGTTAGACCTTCTCATTTCAAGCATTTTGGCTTTTGAATCACTTAATTTGGAATTAAATTAAAGATTTTATGGCCGAAACAAATTCTGGAGCTTCGTTCTCGGACCTGCCTGGCAGGGACGATGAACAGGGACACACGCAATGCGTTGTGCATGGAAACTCTTTCACATGCAATGCGCCGTACATAAATTTTCTTGCCGCACATTGATGCCCCATGCATTACTTTCTTGTTGCGGGCAATGTGACGCGCATGGAATTTTTGTCGCTGCATATGCCGCGCGCATCACACCCTCGTCGCGCGCATCGCTGCGCGGTGCGCATCAATCCTTACCCTGCAGTAATACACCGCGCATAGAATTCTGGTTGCACAGCTGTCACCCCCACATTTCTAGATGAGGGTATTTTAGTCTTTTTGTCTAAATTTTATTTTTGTGATTAATATTTATTTATTGTGCTAATAATTAATATTTGTGCTTGAGCTAATTATTTATTTTAGTTAGTGGGATAGCCTAGTATTTTGGACTTATCACTAGTGGACCCATTAGTTAGTCATGACAATATTTTGAGCCCAACATGAGACCGAGCCCATTAGACCCTCTTCATTAGTTAATTAAGAAATATTAGAACTAATTTGCATTAGTTTAGAAGGTTCCTAATATAGCCCTCCCTAAAATAGACCTCATGACAATAGTAGGGGTATACTTGGAATTGAATATTTCTTAGATAAGGGGTTACTAGGGCCGGCCACATAAGTAGAGGAGTTTCTCTCTCTTCTTCATTTTATTCCACTCATTTTAGATCCTCAATTTAGTAGATCCCCAATTCATTTCATCTCTCCATCAATTTATACTCATTCATCTTCAAGCAAGGAGCATTGGATCTTGGATTTGCAAGGAGCATTTGGAGAAGGAGCATGTGGCAAGGAGATCGTGTCCGGATCGTGTCCAGTTGAGTATTTCATTGGTAATCCATCTCCTAATAGGTATATATCTGAATCATTCTTCATTTTAGGTTCCAAATCATGCATTTGACCAATAGAAACCTACCCATGGCTAAGGGCTACCCATAGGAAGAAGAACTAGGTTCGTAGGAGACCTATTAAGAAAGTTACATTGACTTTTGTAGACAAATTGGGGGAAATCCGAATTTGGACCACTAGGTACTTATAGGAATGTCTCATAGGTGATTTTAGGTTGTGATTCATGATTTGAGAGAATATATATGTCCATAATTGGATACGGGGAGTGCATATTATGATACGCCATGATACGGTGGTGTTGAATTGATATATCCTTGTGTTAGTGTCCCCATTGTGTCCATTACTCTATATTTTTCTAGATTTATTTATTTTCTATATGTTCATGTCATAATCTATCTATATTTAGTGTTCTATGGTTTTTGGGTGTGGGTGTCATAAGGTATGAGTGTGGGAATAGTGTATTGGTGCGTGACGCTAGAGTGCCCATTAGATGTTTGCTAATTGGTTATATTTGTGTGAGTGTGCCTTTTTAGGGTGCTAGTGTAGTGCTTATGGGTGGGTGTATCACTAGGTATCCTTAGTTGTGTATAGAGCATGGGAGTGCCAAGTTGGTAGTATTTATTGTGTTTCATAGGTGCTAGTGTACATGGTGTGAGAGTGCTTTGGTTGTTAAACCATACTTAGTATCTGGGAGTGTAAGTTGTGAGGGTGGGTTGATGCTTTAGTGTTCAGATTAGGTGAGTGCACATGCACACTAGTGTTGATATTGATTGTGTGTGCCTGTGCAAAGCTAAATACTTGACATTGTGTATGGGGTGGTATTTTTGAGAGTGCAACAGGCCAGAGGGTACAACAAGGTCTTGGTCAGCTACCAGGCAGAGCAGCAGTTGATTGAGTGTAGAGTGTTCGGGCTCAAGTCAGTATCAGTGGGGGAAGTGCACAAATGTACATGGGTGTAGTCCTCAAGTCTTGAGGGTGTTCATGAGGGAGAATAGAGAGGGGAGGAGAGTGCACTATTCTGTGCATTCAGTAAGATGCAGTGGCAGCCATATGAGGGGTCGGGCAGACCAGATAGGTGTGTGTGTGTTGCCTCTGTGTGTGGGTATATCTGTGTGCCATGTTTGTGCTCATATATATGTCAGTTATATGTATTTGGGTGAGTTTTATTCATTGTGAGTGTGTGTGATAGAATAGAGGGAGGGGAAGGTAAGTATAGGGATTTAAATCTGGAACAGCAATAATGGTAGGTATTGGTGACTGCGAAGGGGAGATTGAATCTCAGGTTTCAGAGATGGGAAGTGTGCAGGCTCAGGTTTGCAACTGGGAAAGGGTATGTGCGGTTGGGGCTCTGTCCAGGTGGGGAGAGTGCTTTGTAGCAGTACTTTGGATCATAACTATATTAGCAATAGTCTAATTATATTAGAATACTACTCAACTGGTCACACCATATCCTATTATGAGTTATACTGATACATTATATTAGCAATAGTTGAACATGTATTACAGTAATAGTTGAGAACACTAGCTAATATAGTATTGTCTGTGACACAAACCTGGAATGGATAAAGAGGGGGAATTTAGGTCTGAACTGGGGATATAAATCACTAGCAGCACCTGCTGCACTGATACTTGCGGACAGGGTGTGTGCACATTATGACAAGGTGTACATAGAGTATGGAGTGCCAGGCATTCAATTGCAGGTAGTGTGGTGCATAACCAGTGAGTGTTTATATGTGTAGTATACAGAATTTAATGGTGCAAGTGTGGAGAGTAATGAGTGATAAGGTGTGTCTGCAAAGGAGTGTGTATGTGTTAATCAGTGTTGGCAAGCACTTGTGTGTATGCAAGGAGGGGTCTTGGGTAGAAGCATAGCAGGATGTAAGGGCTTGAGGCATGTGCACATGTATATATATATTGGTCAGGGTATGCTAATGTGTCTAGTTAAGTGTGGTATCCATGAGTTAGAGTATAGGTGTGAAGTGCAGGTGAGTGAAGAGTGGAGAGTGAAGTGTGTACCCATGAGCTAAGTAGTATTAGTGGATACTAGGTATTGGTGTAGGGTTGATGAGATGACAAGTTGGTATTAAGGATGGGTAGTGGTACTAAGGTAAAGGGTTAATATGACTAGGTATTTATTTAAGTGTTAAGGAGTGATAAGGTATAAGTCAAGGTATTGGTAGAGTGACTAGGTAGTAGGTAATATGTTAAGGTTCTAAGATAATAGGTAAGGTATTGGTTTATAGCTTAGGTAGTAGGTAATATGTTAAGGTATTCTAAGGTAATAGGTAAGATATTGGTTAATAGCTTAGATACTTATAATACTAGTTTATATGAGTTATATATAGGGTAGTTGTAATGCCCTGCTCCTAGCGGGTTACTTAAGGAACACTTGTTACTTTGACTCGGTTGAGAATCGAGTCTCGGAGAAACCTTACAGCCAAATCAATACGGACAAAATATAATAAACCCTTCAAACTGATGGAACGACTTCTATTGAAATAAGTTCAAGGGTTTTCGTTGGTTTTTTGCTGCTTGGTTTTGTGTTGCTTTGTGTTTTGTCTTGCTTATGATGACTTGGTTTTCATGATTCGCTTTTTTCGCTTGCACATTCTTTTCGAATCGTAAGAAAAAGCGATTGAAAGATGCTAACCAAGAATTGTTGCAATTTTAGGATGCATAACCAAGGAGTGATCGTTGCATAAGACTTCTCCATCCTCTCGTTGATTCATTTGGTGAGTGGCTTCGGCCCTTCGATGAATTCTTTAGTCTGTACGTCTAATAAAATGATCGCTAATCTACTCAGTTGCATGCTCCTTAGTTCTATGTTAATTCACTACAAGATATGCTAAAAGAAATGAACTGCATGCAAAAATATATAGAGTTACTGCTTTACTTCAGTTAATGTTATGTCCCTTACTCATCTGCTGCGCCACTAGATTGTGTATTGAACCTTTTATGGTTAGTGATTGTGTCATATGTAAAAGATTGAAAGAGAAGAGACTAGTAGTCCACCCTGATGTTCCGGTCCTACGGGATCTAGGGGGATGTGACTATTAGATAGTGATATGCTTGTTCATGTTTAGTGCATCCTAATAGTTTTTATCTGATAGATGTTGCTTGTCATGCATTGGTCTCGGACAACTTGTGCACAAGGTAAATAGTCTCTCGAACGATTCTTGGGGCATTAGAAATCGGTCGGTCCGAAGGAGATTGTGAGAGAACCCTGATGTTCCGGTCCTACGGGATCTAAGGGTGTTATTATCCATCAGTAGGGCAACTCATGGGTCATCATGTAGTTAGATCGCATGCTAGGTTTATCTTCTTGCATACCTAATACTTGATGCCAAGATTAATTTATAAGTTAGATACATATATGCAAATTATTGCTAACTTGTGTGTCTGCTACAGGGATAACCGCTCGACCGTGGGTAAGAAATTATCATATACATGGTTCAATCTATCGTTTATGTTTCTTGCATGAATTGTTAAAAAAAACTAGACAACTAGAAAGATCACCTAATAATGTTAGCTTCACATATTTACTTAGTGTGGATTTCTAGATGAGTTTGGCCATGGTCGCTCGCCAGTACATGTTGTAGTACTGACCCACGTTTGTGGGCATCTCCAGGGTCTGGTAGCAAGAGCTTGACTAGCATTTTAAACCAGTGCTAGCGCATTCATCCAGCGGAACCGTGCTCGTGCTGCTTCCTTAGCTTTTCTCTCTTGTGTGCAAGCTCTTTTTCTGCTAGTTGTTTTAATTTTTGATCCTACTACAAGGACATGATGTATAGGCATTGTCGCTAGTTTTGGGTTTGTAAAAAGGGATGTAGCCATCTATGGCATATTTTGTAACTCAGCCAAGCAAGTACTTTGTAATCCAATCTTCAAGTATTCAATAAAGAAAGTATTTTGTGTTCCTATCAAATGTGTTCAACCTTGGTTCTCTGCATTTAAATTATGTGCCTATATATGTATATTTTTGTCTAACTTGTGTCTTGTGCATGTACTATGCCTGGTGCAACCACAACTTAGACTTGCACGACATCGCACCCAAGCGAGGACGGTCGGCCCTTACGGGACTGGGGCGTTACATGTGGTATCAGAGCACGGCTTTACGTCCTTGGCCTCTTCAAATATCGTTTTCAAAAATGATATAAGTTTTCAAGCGATTTCAAAAGTCCCGAATTTCGAAAATGGTTGCGAATCTATATAAGTAAATCGAAGGTGTTAATGTCCCGATCTTGAAAAGTATGAAAACCTAATGCCCCATGCAATAAGTCCATAGTACGTTATGAGACTAATGCAAGCTACTCTCTGCAGCAAGATGACTAAAACAAGTAACCAAGGGACATCGCACACAGCGAGCGTGAGCGATGACCAAATCGATAGGCTGATTGCTATGTTCGAGAATCAGAATGATCGACATGAGGCCCAACAGGAAAGTTTGAAGCTTAGCAGCAACGGGCTGATGCTAGAGCCTTGGTACAACAACAGCAACTTGACTCTCTGACTCAAATAGTGACAATATTGGTGGCTAACAGTGGTGCATCAGGAACCGCCGTGTCACCTATGGCAGCCGCATCCGTGCCTCGAGAAGCTGGCATAGCAGAAGCAGATGAACCTCCGCAAGCGGCCAGGAAGTCTACCTTTAAAGGCGCTGAGTTCCTGAAGTTGAACCCTCCAAAGATCAAAGGTAGGGTCGCGCCAGATAAGGTGATGGACTAGGTCGCCAAGTTGGAGGGCTTGTTTGAGTTTACTGGGATAAGAGGGTGGCATGTGCAGCCATGCAGCTGCGGTTACGTGCATACGATTGGTAGCAGATCAAGAAGCTAGATCTTGCCACAAGGCACAATTTCAACAAAATCACTTGGGGGATGTTTAAAGATGCATTCCTTGCACAATATCTCCCGTCAGGTGTCAAGCAGATAAAAGAAGATGAGTCTACCGAACTTAAGCAAGGGAGCATGTCCGTCGAAGACTATGAGTCAGAATTCTCCAAGCTTGCTAAGTTTGCTAGCTCAATGATTCCTAATGAGAGGGCCCGTACACATCGGTTCATAAGAGGCCTAAATAAAAATCTAAGAAATAATATTATGAACCGAGAGTGTACATCGTACATACAGACTTTTGAGGCAGCGGTGCAGAATGAGCAGTTCATACCGCAAAGTACTCAAGAAAAGGCATCATCTCCTCGGAATCCTCCTGCAAAATAATATTGCGATGGCGAGAAGAAGATCGATACAGATGAGAACCCTGGAAAGGTGTGCAGTTACTGCAGCCGTCACGGTCACACTAAAGAAGCTTGTCGTTTCCTCAACAGGTTATGCTTTAAATATGGACAACCAGGCCATGAGCTATGAGATTGTTCGACTAGGAGGTCCGTACCGCAGAATCGAAATAACAATGCAGAACGTAGGCAGAATCAAAATCCCGCCCTAGCTCAAGCCAATAAGCAGACTGAATATACGGGAAGGGCTAGAGTGTATCAGCTGAATATTAAGCGCGATGTGAGTGGGCATGATGTTGGTGAGTCTGATTTCTTTGACCTCTTGATGCCTTGATCTTCGTCTCCTTGATCTCTTAAGTTTCATGGACGAAACTTCTTCTCAGTGGAATATTATGTAATGCCCCGCTCCTAGCGGGTTACTTAAGGAACACTTGTTACTTTGACTCGGTTGAGAATCGAGTCTCAGGAAAATCTTACCGCCAAATTAATACGGACAAAATACAATGAACCCTTCAAATTGATGAAACGACTTCTATTGAAATAAGTCTAAGAGTTTTCGTTGGTTGTTTTGTTGTTTGGTTTTGTGTTGCTTTGTGTTTCGTCTTGCTTTCGATGACTTGGTTTTCATGATTCGCTTTTCTTGCTTGTGTATTCTTTTTGAATCATAAGAAAAAGAGATCGAAGGATGCTAACCAAGTATATTTGTAATTTTAGGACGCATAACCAAGGAGTGATCGTTGCATAACGCTTTTCCATCCTCTCGTTGATTCGTTCGGTGAGTGGCTTCGGCCCTTCGATGAATCCTTTAGTTTGCACGTCTAATAAAATGATCCTTAGTTCTATGTTAATTCACTACAAGATATGCTAAAAGAAATGAACTACATGCAAAAATATATAGAGTTATTGCTTTACTTCAGTTAATATTATGTCCCTTACTCACCTGTTGCACCACTAGATCTTGTATTGAACCTTTTATGGTTAGTGATTGTGTCCCGTGTAAAAGATTGAAAGAGAAGAGACTAGTAGCCTGTCCTGATGTTCCGGTCCTACGGAATCTAGGGTGTGTGGCTATTAGATAGTGATATGCTGGTTCATGTTTAGTGCATCCTAATAGTTTTTATCTGATAGATGTTGTTTGTCATGCATTGGTCTCGGACAACTTGAGCACAAGATAAATAGTCTATCGAACGATTCTTGGGGCACTGGAAATCGGTCGGTCCGGAGAAGATTGTGAGAACACCCTAATATTCCGGTCCTACGGGATCTAAGGGGGTGTTGTTGTCCATCAGTAGGGAAACTCATGGGCCATCATGTAGTTAGGTTGTATGCTAGGTTTACCTTCTTGCATACCTAATACTTGATGCCAAGATTGATTCATAAGTTAGATACATATATGCAAATTATTGCTAACTTATGTGTCTGCTGCAGGGATAACCGCTCGACCGTGGGTAAAAAATTATCATATATATGGTTCAATCTATCGTTTATGTTTCTTGCATAAATTATTAAAAAGAAACTAGATAACTAGAAAGATCACCTAATAATGTTAGCTTCACACGTTTACTTAGTGTGGATTTCTAAGTGAGTTTGGCCATGGTCGCTCGCCAGTACATGTTGTAGTACTGACCCATATTTGTGGATATCTCCAAGTTCTGGTAGCGAGAGTTTGGTGAGCATTTTGAACCAATGCTAGCGCATTCATCCAGCGGAACCGTGCTCGTGCTGCTTCATTAGCTTTCCTCTCCTGTGTGCAAGCTCTTCTTCTGCTAGTTATTTTGATTTTTGGTCCTACTACAAGGACATGATGTTTGGGCATTGTGGCTAGTTTTTGCTTTGTGAAAAGGGATGTAGCCATCTATGGCATATTTTGTAACTCAGCCAAGGAAGTACTTTGTAATCCAATCTTCAAGTATTCAATAAAGAAAGTATTTTGTGTTCCTATCAAACGTGTTCAACTTTGATTCTCTGTATTTAAATTGTGTGCCTATATATGTATATTTTTGTCCAACTTGTGTCTTGTGCAGGTATTATGCCTGGTGGAAGAGCAACTTAGGCTTGCACGATATCACGACCAAGCGAGGACGATCAGTTCCGTAGGGACCAAGCGAGGACGATCGGCCCTCACGGGACCGGGGCGTGACAGTAGTAGTAGCTGGTATAGCTAATACCAATAAGGTATTAACTTAGAAACCTAGGTATAGACTAGTATTACCTAGAATTGACTAGTTTGATTTAGATTGGCCAAGTTTGACTAGTTTGACTTAGTGTTGATCGAGTACGACCTAGTTTGACCTAAAAATGGCTTAGAGACCTAATTGCAAGCTAGTATAGCATGTTTATATTTCTAAAACACTATATTGACATGATAATTCATACTTAGGTCGCTTTGACTCCAGTCCAAATACATATTGGTATTGTCATCTCATGACCTCAGGCGAGTACATTCTCTGATAGTTTCTATTATTTGATAATTACTAAAATACAAGTATTTAGTAATATTTTACCTGATTCTGGACACAATGGTTACACATGCTAGTTGTATGGATTTTAGTTCTAATATATCTATTGATTACATCTTGTATTTCTTGTATCGTGATGTGACTTGATTGTTCTTACATTATTGTGGATAGCCAATCCTAAGGGATTATGTCGTACTATTGTTCTTGCATTATTATGGATAGCCAATCCTAAGGGATTGTGTCATACTATTATTTATTGTGGATAGCTAATCCTATTGGATTGAGTCATACTATTGCATTATTGTGGATAGCCAATCCTAAGGAATTTAGTCGTACTATCGTGCTTGCATTATTGTGGATAGCAAGTCCTAAGGGACTAAGTCGTACTATCGTGATTGTGTTATTGTGGGCAATGTTTATTGATTATTGACTATTGGTTAAATACATATTGGAAAGTAAATGCAAAACACTTAGTGTAGTATCATATCTTCTCTTATTTCTATCTCATAGTGTATATATATTGATTTTGCCTTATTGCACTAGATTACATGTCTTTCATTTCTTGTCATACTATGATACCTGCTTTCTGTTTTTTCTTCTTGTATTACATTCACTATTACTGTTTATAGTCATTATCAATTAACTTGGAACTGATATTGGGTTGTACTTCGCTCAAATCCTGATTGGATATTTTTTCAAATAATTGGCTAAAGACGATGTGTCCCATTTACTACGGTCCACAGGATGGCGAGACCGTAGAGCATGTTGAGTAGTATCACTAGTTGGAGAGGTTTAGACGTTTCATTATGAGATTGTATTTGACTCTAGTTAGACTTTATGGCATGTATTATTATTTAAGACCATTGGGTTATGATTAGAGTTGGACTTAGACTAATTATGATATATTTGTGACTCTTTATTTCCTTTCTTCTATTCTATATCGTGTTATTATCTCCCTTTAGTTTTTATTGTGATTGAGTATTGATTTTCATTTATCATATATCTTATTGTTCTCCAATTGGAGTTGAGATGGCATGACAGGTACCTCATATATATTGTGTGAGATATTTAGATAGTATTGTTGACCTATACAGCGCTCTACAGCTGATGCTGCAGCGTAGGCTGGACGTACCCACGTACTCGTGCCCCTACACTGGGTGCGGGTCGTGACAGCAGCAGTGCGTCATGCACAGAATTCATGTCGTGTGCAGTGCGTTGCGCGCATAGTGACCCGAATGCCTGTTTTGCCTATTTTTAGTTATTTTTTAGCTAGAATCTTGTAAAAATCAAAACATGAAAGTTTTAGATCTTTGTCTTGCTTTTCCAAATCTTTTTGGATCGTCTCATTTGGAGTTCGGATGAGAAAATTATGCCCATTTTTCTAAAATATCTTAAATCTAACCTTGTCCAATTTTGCAAGTTTGATAATTTTGTCCATTGTTGCTATATTCTTTAATTGTTTGCTTTCTTAGATTAAATTTTAGGATTAATGAATGTAAGTTTTCTTTAAATGCATTTAACCTGGCTGAGATACTTACCAGAATATGGATACCTGAGCAAGGACTATAATTATACTAAAATTGCGAACTCCCGGAACCTGACATATACTGATACTCCCGATAGTGGCTCGAAGAAGCGCACTCCTGACATGCTAGAATTTCTAAAATAAAATTACTTGAGCTATTAAGATAACTTCCCATGGTTGATTGCTTGTCCATGTCCTGAATGTACTTGTCAAGCTCCTGTCCAGTCTTGCATCATATTTAAGGCAAATTCCATAGCACCACGGTCAAAAATTCTTGATAACTTGTCTAGGCTAATAAATAGAATAATAATCTAGAAAGCATTTAGAGAGATTCCTGGCTACATGTAATCCCGGTATCCCAGTGACACCAGATGGATTTGGTGCTCTCCTTCGTGAGGGGCATACTTCCAGCACGCTGTCGAGTGTTGCATTACCAAAAAATAATTCTACCAGATAAATCTATTTTATGTATCCTTTCGTTTGGATAACCCTGATAGTCTGTAGGACATGTGGCTGTAAGAAATCTCAACTTGCATTTGTTAGTAATTAGGTCTGTGATAACCCTAGTTAGCTAATGGTAGCGAGCCGTAGGACATGATTGGATGTGATTGCTTGATTTCTAGTCTAGTCATGTCCTGGTTTATCTAGTAACTGATCCGGAACTGTAACTTGAGCACTAATACCCGAACGCTGACTCCCGAATACTTCTCCAGAACTGGTTTTAACCACAAGTTTATACCTATTGCACTTGATTATTGTCTTCCTTATGTCATTCCTTATTGATTTGTCTACATGCTGGTTTTAGTTCCTAAGTTGGATCCCTTGTGGTACCTTGTTGTTTTGGGGTCTGACCCTACTGGTTTTGAATGGCCAGATATCAGAGCAACACCGCAGGATCTTTCGTACTTTCCTCCTCAAGATGGTGAACACGAGGAGTACCATAGGACATAAGTGGGTTTCTTCTTCATCACCCACTTAATCTTGTGTAATTATCCTTTTGAGGCGTTTAGCCACCGAACACGTGTTTAGCTCGTATTTTAAAACCGTGATAATGCAGCCTGTGGGCCTAATATAAAGCATATTCTTGACTATTGCTAGAGCTGATCATGTAATGTTGTACTCTACTAGTTCTTTATTTTGGTAACTAGCTTCATGATTATCTGTGTATGTATAGTTTGAGATGCCTTACTATTATATGTTTGGTGATCATACATCATGTAACTTGCTACTTGCTTGAGATTAAGACACCTAGGATTGTCATGACCTGAGATTGACTGTTGGATTGTAGAGTGAACCCTCACATGTCTAGACAGCCGTGACCGTATCTCGGGATATAGAGTACTCTAGTATACGTAGCTGGTTTTGTCTGCCCCCGCACTCCAGTATTCTGGTTCGGGGCGTGACACATGAACCATTAAATCAAGTGGAGGGAGGCTCCCCCTCCTATATAGGGCCGACCACATAATCCTAGGGTTTGGCTAATATAAAATATCTACAATACCCCCATGGGTTGTCATGAAGAGTTATTTTAATTAAGGGATTTAACTAAGAGGGTTTCTAATTTAATTACAAGGGGCTCTTGACTCATTTTCTCTTCTATAACTAGTCAACCATGACTACCAAATGGGTTGCACTAATGGTCACGACAAGTGTCACGCCCCGATCCCGAAAGGGTCAATCATTGTAAGCCCCTGATTATTTTCAAAAAATATTAAATTGGAATTTTTCACAATTTCCTGAAATTTTCTGGGAATTTTTCCGTAATTAAAAACAGGATTTTAATTATTAAATGATTTTTAATTGATAATAAATAATATTAAAATATTATGGAAATAATATTTTTGGGTGTAAAATGGAAAATTGGACTTAGGGTAATTTTTTTGAAATTTATTGGGCCCCGGACCTAATTTAAAACACCTAAAAATTATTTATTTATTTATTTGTTAATTAATTAATTATTATTATTATTATTATTATTATTATTTTCTGTGTTTTTCGGCCCATTTCTCAGCCCAGCCGGCCCATTGGGCCCAAACCAACCGGCCCAGCCCGCACAGCCTAGCGGGTCGGGTCGGGTCGGTCAAACCCGAACCGTGCCTCCACCCGACCCGCTAACCCGGTCACCCCAGCCCCTCCCCACGACCTCGTCCACCGCCCGGCGCCCGCGTTTTCCGCCGCCTCCGGAGGCCAACCCCCCCCCCCCACGACCCCCTCTTCCGCTCCGCCCGGCCTCGACGACACGTTCTCCGCCATCTTCGGCCGCCCAGACCCCCCTCTCCGCCCTATATAAGCCCCAGACCGCTCCCCTCCGGCCACCACGATTTCTCCCTCCGGCCAAAACCCTAGCTCCGCCTCGCCTCCTCCGGCGCCTCCCCCAGCTCCGCCACCCTCTTCTCCGGCGCCACCCTCCGCGAGGCCCTGCGCCACCGCCCTCAACGACGAGCAGCAGCCGCCTCCTCCTTCCCCTTCTTCCTCCCAACGCCGGCAGCCCTCGCCGTGCCTCCGGTCGGCTCCGCCCGTCCCCGGCGACGCCGCCCCGAGCCGCCCCAGCCCCTCCCCGGTGCTCCTCCGCCGGCCCCGCCTCATTCTCGCCGGAATCCCCCTGAACCCTAACCCTAATTTTTCCCCCAATTGTGTCGACACGTGTCGAACACGACACGAACACAAAAAAATCCGGGTTTCAGAGCCCTGTTCAGGTACTCATATCTTTCTCCTCGCTGCCCCGTTTTTAATTTCGTAAATTGTGCTGCGAAGCCTGTATGACCCTCTCGGTGCCCGGACAAACCGCTTGGGGCATCGCGTCCTGTGGTGATCGCACACCGTGATCCAAAAACAGGAAAAATGTCGACCCGATTCACCCCGAAACTGGGTACGCCCCGCCAAACGGGACGACTTGGTCGCGTGCGGTCTTTACATATACGTGCGCAGCGTTGATACGGACGTGTGGGATTTTGGGGAAGTCGATTCGGGTGTGCGTGCACACCGGGATCAACGCGTATCCGCGGACACCGTCCCGTATCCGCCTTTTCTAAATTAAACCCTAACTTCCTGTACATACGTCGGATCGAAACGAAACTTATGCCATCGGACTCATAGCGATACGCTGGTCCTGTGACCCAAGTTTGGTTCGATTCTGAGAACGTTGACGAAATCGTGTGTCGTGGGCCCCATAGGCCCCGCTCGACAGGCGATTTTGTGATCGGCTCATCGGAATCCAATTCTGGAAGTTCCGTTGGGTTCGTATCATCGTTCCTGACCTGTTGACACTAAGTTTGGTGAATTTAGAGACCTTTGATCCTGACATATTTTTCGGTGTAAAGCGGGCCCACATGTGGATCCCATTTTGACCCAAAATTGCCGTTTTTGTCCTTGTCTCCAAATTGGACTCAAGGACAGGCGTTTCTAGCTATTTGATATCTTCTGAGCATGATGGTAATATTTATTTTAGCATCTGGACACATTTCTGGAAATTTCCCCGAGATACAAACTGTAATTGGATCCAAACATCAGGTAAGTACCTGCACTTCAAGTTTAATCTTTATATTGTGATAAATAAACTCCCTGCTTTATTAGTACCATTGATGATTACACGTAGTGTTAGAACACTGGATTTCATGTCTTGAATACTGGATTTCATGTCTTGCTTTTCGTGTCGGGTGGGAGAATACTAGGAGACATGTAGTTTACCCTTCCCCCTGTTCCTGTCTAATAGCTGTTGGTACGCGACTGTACCATCAGCCGGATCTCGATTATTCCTGTTTAATAGCCGTCTATGACGGCCGAATTAGCCTTATAAACCCCTACATGCCAACTATGTATTCTAAAATAAACACAAGTTCACACACATAGCTTCTTGTCTTGTTATAGTTCCTGTTGGCTTATTGTAGTTTCATTTCCTGTTTCATTTTATTTTTGTTTACTCATATTCCTGTTTATAGTATTAAATCTTAGTTATTGTTGTTTCTTTATGCATATTCTCAACATGATACTTAGCCAATTCTTTCTTAATTGTCATAAATATTTAGTTTAATCTTGTTGTGCATTGTGTACTTTGCTCCTTTCCTGACTGGATCCGTTGATTTAGGCGATGATGAGGACTTTGCCCCCACCTATTATGGTCCCTATGAGGTAGCAGGTGATACTCTTGAGGAGCCGGTTACCACTCAGGAGACTACTTCTGAGGAGTAGTTAGCAGTAGTTATTATTTTTCTTTCTTTCATCTTAGTAATCGAGTTTGTCCCCGATTTAACTTATGATTCTGTAATAAACATTGGATCTGTTGTCACATTTATTCATTTGAAATCTTAGCATTCTTTTTCCTGTTATTATCTTGCCTATTTTATTATTTGTGAATGAGCTAGATTTTATTTAACTGTGGATATGACCTAGACAGCGTACTACCGCCGACACTGCGGCGTAGGCTGGACGTACCCACGTACTCGTGTCCGAATATCCGGGTACGGGTCGTGACACTTTTTTATGGTGGCCCATGCAGGTCAAACGACTAAATTGTTCGGTTTCAACTTAGGGACCGAACAGGCCTGCAACAAAATTGAGGATTTTAGGAAAAAGCTCATTCACAGAATAGGATCTTTATTTCAATTCTTGATATCATTCCTAATCAGTTTTCCCTATCGCCCTTGATTTCCAAGTAATCTATTCTAATCTTCCTATCCCTTAATCTTTCAGAATGGTTCAGACAAGGAACACAGTAGGAGGCACATCCGAACCAGCTGAGCAGACTGTGCCTGAAATTCTTGCACTCCCTCCGCCTCCATCTACTCCGACAATTACTCTGGATGGGGCACAGCTACTCGGAGTGTTCCAGGGACTCGTAGAATCCCAGAAGAAACAGACTACCCTGCTACGAACTAGCCTTTCGGACGCTCTTCGGTCCCAGGAGTCACCACACAAGAGGCCAGGAAGTGCCAAGGACTTCAAGAATCTTAAACCCCTGGAATTCTATGGGACTGAAGGTATTCTCTATGCCGATGAATGGATAGAGAATGTGGAGCGACTCCTGAAGACTGTTCGGGTCCCTGATGACCTTAAAGTAGAATCTACAAGCCTGCAACTGTTTGACATAGCTCGGACCTGGTTTAGAGACGAACCTCAACTATCTGCTCCTGACCTCACCTGGGAGGACTTCAAGAGGCTATTCAAGGAGAAATTCTATCCCGAAGTGGCTCGGGAAGCTCTTGAAAGCCAATTCGAGAGACTGGAACAAGGTAACCTATCTGTTGATGAGTACACTGCTGAATTTAGCAGATTGAGCCACTTTACAGAGTACATGGTTCGTACCCCTGAGGATAGAGCCCGTAGATTCAAGAAGGGGTTGTCTCCTGATATTCGCCTTGCTGTCACCACTAGCCGAGCTCGTACATACGAGGAAATCTTGAGCGTGGCACAAGGTGTTGAAAGAGACATGGGACATAGATTAAAGCGGGAAAGAGATACTGGAAGTATGGGACCCCACAAACGCCCTTTCCAACAACAACTATAGCAGAGGGCCCCGCAACAAACCCAGCGTCCTCTCCCTCAAGCCACAGCACCCCAACACCAAGCCCAAGGACAGAACCAACAAGCTCCCATTTGTAACTTTTGTCATAAACCAGGTCACACTTGGCAAGTTTGTAGAAAGAGGCTAGGTGCCTGTCTATATTGTGGATCGGCAGCACATCAGATGAGGGACTGTCCTGCTGCTCAAGGACGCACAGCTGAACAAAAAGTTCCAGTTCAGGCCAGGCCCCCAGCAGCGCAGCAGAGGGCACCACCTCAAGGACACGGACAAGCTTACGCAATGACCGTGGAGAACGCGCAGACTCTTGGAGCAGCTAATGCGCGTAAGTGATTCGTAGATACCTTTTCTAGTATTGTTTAGCTCGTGCCTATTGGTTCGTGACCTCAGCCCCAACCTAGAAATTTTGAACTTGCTAATAACCTGGTATGCTTTATTTTGATAACTATAGAGATCATAGAGTCTTTTGTTATTTGTGCTTATTGTAGGTTGTTTTGTGTACTTAAATAATTTGTACCTCCTTTTCATCATCATCTAGCGCACTTAAATTTGCTAAACTTGACTTATGCTGCTATTTTATAGCCTAGTTTTGCAAGCTTACTCTTTATCGGGCTTGTTCATGACACATGTATTATTGAGGCCTGATCAACCCCACTAATACAAGTGTCTATTCAGAATCAGTGTACTACGGTCTGATCAACCTTAGTGCATTTTGATTCGTACTTCGCACGACTAATTTACGTGGATTGAGATATATAGTATACTTGCCCCCCTAAATATGTCCGAGCATATCGTATCAGCTACATAACTGTACTAATACGAGCATGCGAATAAATGATTACCAGAATAAAATTTTAATCCATAACCGCCTAACAATTTCTATTAGAATTTTTTAAACGCCTTGATCCCTATACCTCTGTTCTACCACCTCGCCCTTAAACTCTTTATTATTGATCCTCGTCTTCCCTTATTTCGGAAAGATAAAATCATGTGCTTGGTATAAGTTTGATTTGTAGATAGTGCTAGATATACCCCTCAGACCGGTCGAATTGATGATAACCCTTTATGATTAAGGGAATACCATAGGTGGTGTATTTGTGTTAAAGACTTAAAGATTCAATACCATGATTAAATAAGTTGGGACATAGCTTTACTAGTTGTTTAGCCTTAGAGGATAGATGGATAAATTCTAAGTTGGGTAGCGACCGCAATGTTCACCTGAGAGAAACCCATTAGACTGTAAATCAGGTGAGATTGGATAGAGAGAACCCTACCATATTTTAAATTTCGAGGACAAAATTTTATAAGTTGGGTAGATTGTAAGCCCCTGATTTTTTTTCAAAAAATATTAAATTGGGATTTTTCACAATTTTCTGGAATTTTCTGAGAATTTTTCCGTAATTAAAAAAAGGGTTTTAATTATTAAATAATTTTTATTTGATAATATATAATATTAAAATATTATGAAAATAATATTTTTGGGTGTAAAATGGAAAGCTGGACTTAGGATAATTTTTCTGGAATTTATTGGGCCCCGGACCTAATTTAAAACACCTAAAAACTATTTATTTATTTGTTAATTAATTAATTATTAATTAATTATTATTATTATTATTATTATTATTATTATTATTATTATTTTCTGTGTTTTTTGGCCCATTTCTCAGCCCAGCCGGCCCATTGGGCCCAAACCAACCGGCCCAGCCCGCACAGCCTAGCGGGTCGGGTCGGGTCGGTTAAACCCGAACCGTGCCTCCGCCCGACCCGCTGACCCGGTCACCCCAGCCCCTCCCCACGACCTCGTCCACCGCCCGGCGCCCGCGTTTTCCGTCGCCTCCGGCGGCCAGCCCCCCCACGACCCCCTCTTCCGCTCCGCCCGGCCTCGACGACACGTCCTCCGCCATCTCCGGCCGCCCAGACCCCCCTCTCTGCCCTATATAAGCCCCAGACCGCTCCCCTCCGGCCACCACGATTTCTCCCTCCGGCCAAAACCCTAGCTCCGCCTCGCCTCCTCCGGCGCCTCCCCCAGCTCCGCCACCCTCTTCTCCGGCGCCACCCTCCGCGAGGCCCTGCGCCACCGCCCTCGACGACGAGCAGCAGCCGCCTCCTCCTTCCCCTTCTTTCTCCCAACGTCGGCAGCCATCGCCGTGACTCCGGTCGGCTCCGCCCGTCCCCGGCGATGCCGCCCCGAGCCGCCCTAGCCCCTCCCCGGTGCTCCTCCGCTGGCCCCGCTGCATCCTCGTCGGAATCCCCCTGAACCCTAACCCTAATTTTTCCCCCCAATTGTGTCGACACGTGTCGGACACGACACGGACACAAAAAAATCCGGGTTTCAGAGCCCTGTTCAGGTACTCATATCTTTCTCCTTGCTGCCCCGTTTTCAATTCCGTAAATTGTGCTGCGAAGCCTGTATGACCCTCTCGGTGCCCGGACAAACCGCTCGGGACATCGCGTCCTGTGGTGATCGCACACCGCGATCCAAAAACAGGAAAAACGTCGACCCGATTCACCCCGGAACTGGGTACGCCCCGCCAAACGGGATGACTTGGTCGCGCGCGGTCTTCACATATACGTGCGCAGCGTTGATACGGACGTGTGGGATTTCGCGGAAGTCGATTCGGGTGTGCGTGCACACCGAGATCAACGCGTATCCGCGGACACCGTCCCGTATCCGCCTTTTCTGAATCAAATCCTAACTTCCTGTACACACGTCGGATCGAAACGAAACTTACGCCATCGGACTCATAGCGATACGCTGGTCCTGTGACCCAAGTTTGGTTCAATTCTGAGAACGTTGACGAAATCGCGTGTCGTGGGCCCCACAAGCCCCGCTCGTCAGGCGATTTTATGATCGGCTCATAGAAATCCAATTCTGGAAGTTCTGTTGGGTTCGTATCATCGTTCCTGACCTGTTGACACTAAGTTTGGTTAATTTGGAGACCTTTGACCCTGACACATTTTTTGGTGCAAAGCGGGCCCACATGCGGACCCCGTTTTGACCCGAAATTGCCGTTTTTGTCCTTGTCTCCAAATTGGACTCAAGGACAGGCGTTTCTAGCTATTTGATATCTTCTGAGCATGATGGTAATATTTATTTCAGCATCTGGACACATTTCTGGAAATTTCCCCGAGATACAAACTGTAATTGGATCCAAACATCAGGCAAGTACCTGTACTTCAAGTTTAATCTTTATATTGTGATAAATAAATTCCCTGCTTTATTAGTACCATTGATGATTACACGTAGTGTTAGAACACTGGATTTCATGTCTTGAATACTGGATTTCATGTCTTGCTTTTCGTGTCGGGTGGGAGAATACTAGGAGGCATATAGTTTACCCTTCCCCCTGTTCCTGTCTAATAGCTGTTGGTACGCGACTGTACCATCAGCCGAATCTCGATTATTCCTATTTAATAGCCGTCTATGACGGCCGGATTAGCCTTATAAACCCCTACATGCCAACTATGTATTCTAAAATAAACACAAGTTCACACACATAGCTTCTTGTCTTGTTATAGTTCTTGTTGGCTTGTTGTAGTTTCATTTCCTGTTTCATTTTATTCCTGTTTACTCATATTCCTGTTTATAGTATTAACTCTTAGTTATTTTTGTTTCTTTATGCATATTCTCAACATGATACTTAGCCAATTCTTTCTTAATTGTCATAAATATTTAGTTTAATCTTGTTGTGCATTGTGTACTTTGCTCCTTTCCTGACTGGATCCGTTGATTTAGGCGATGATGAGGACTTTGCCCCCACCTATTATGGTCCCTATGAGGTAGCAGGTGATACTCTTGAGGAGCCGGTTACCACTCAGGAGACTACTTCTGAGGAGTAGTTAGCAGTAGTTATTATTTTTCTTTCTTTCATCTTAGTAATCGGGTTTGTCCCCGATTTAACTTCTGATTCTGTAATAAACAATGGATCTGTTGTCACATTTATTCATTTGAAATCTTAGCAATCTTTTTTCTGTTATTATCTTGCCTATTTCATTATTTGTGAATGAGCTAGATTTTATTTAACTGTGGATATGACCTAGACAGCGTACTACCGTCGACACTGCGGCGTAGGCTGGACGTACCCACGTACTCGTGCCCGAATATCCGGATACGGGTCGTGACAATCGTCCTCGCTGGATCCTTTACGGAATCGATCATCCTTGCTGGGGCGTGATGCCATGCGAGCTTGGAGTTACGCTCGCACAAGGAAAAAACGTGCAGTGATAGAAACCCATTTGAAAACATAAGTTAGAAAATACACTCACAGATAGTTGAATACAAGTATAGGAAGAAACATGATTTTCATTGATAATTCAGAGTAATTTACATAGAGTTTACATTTGCTGCGCCTCTCGGCTACTTGGTTTGCATTACAAAAGAAAAAATCAAAAGGCAGGGCGCGCTCCATCGGATAAGCCTTGTCGTCCGTACATTATGCCCTTGTATAGATTGAAAGTCCACGCCTCCAAAATGAACTGACTTCAACTATACTTCAAAATAGAAGAACTTCTAGCGCCTTCTCGTCTATCCACTAGCGTTGCACCGCCTGAGTGCCTGAAATAGTTGCCCACAATGTGGGTCAGTACTCAGTTGTACTGGTGAGCGAGACGAACCCACTCGCCTAAATTAATACTTGCTTATTAGGGGCGAACATGCATTAAGATGATCTTTCTATAGAGAACTAAGTGAATTCAGTTCATATCAGTTGCATGTTTTGATAGAAATAAAAAATAACATTGAATCCATCAAGTACATCGGTTGCTTACTCAACCGATGCACGCCTTCCCTGCAATGAAACACAATTATACTTACCATCTGCACAAGACAATAAATTAGCATGTGTTCTATTCTATGCGGTCATTGGTGTCGATCACACCATGGGGACTTATCCAAAGCATTGCGGCGCGCCCTGTCATCCCGGGTAGCAAGCCCTGCTGAAGGTTCTACAATGCATCACGACTAGCACAATCAAATATTCCCCCCCTGGGTCGATATGGTTCCAGTGTCCCGAAATACCGTTTCGAGGAAATGCCAAACCTTGTGCACAAGTTATCCCAGACCATGCAAATGCATGAACAGTTCATATATCATACAATGCATGAAATAAAATGGAAGAAGTAAAGCAGCAATATATATACTTATGCAACAATTCATATTTTCTCAAGTCGTGTTCCGATTTTGGTATCCCGTGGGTCCAAACTCTATCCAAGGCACCAGACCGCAACCAATAACCCAATTTCCTTTATAATGAAGCTCATGTTATAAGGTGTCCAAGAAATATATAAGCTAGTCTACAAATCCCCATGTTCCTTTCTTAGTGGCGGTATTGTGTCTAAGGATTTCCTAGGCGTTTAGTCCGGCATCATCGATTGAACGTTTAAAACATTAAAGATGTGGACATGAAGAAGTAGGAAAGAAGGGTTCGAACCACTCACTGGTTAAGGGAAAGTGCTGAAAGAAGGAGTCCCGCCTAGCGATGATCAAACGTCAGTTACGCGGACCTGCAATAGCACGAGCACCGAGTTAGAATCCTTTGCCCATCCTTCCTTCTGAACTCCCCAAGAATCAAAGCTCCAAGCGAGAAAGCCAACAGCGAAAACCAAGCAAATCGAAAGCAGCACCAAAACAAAATCCCAAAGCGACATCAAGAAAACCAAGCAACAAAGCACGAAAACTATTGGACTTGTTTCAATAAAGGTCTATCCATGAGTTGGAAAGGATCATCGTATTTCGTCTATGGCATGAGGATGCCGAAGATCTAAACACCAAACTATGACTCAGACAGACTAGCCACAAGCCCAATTATATAGTGCGCATCCTGGTCGGATCAGGATTTGAGGCACAACATAACATACCACTAAGAAAAAGTTTCATCCCGAAACTTAAGAACAAGGCCTTACCTCCGACAGAACGAACAATGAAGGATACTTCTCCTTCATCTCTGACTCTATCTCCCAAGTTGATTCCTCAAATGAATGGTTCTGCCACAGCACGCAAACCAAGGACATTATATAGTTCCGAAGTACTTTCTCTTTACGATCCAAAATCTGCACAGACTCTTCTGAGTACGATAAGTCCGTGCACAGTTCCAATTGCTCGAAGCTAACCACATGACTCGGGCCATGCACATACTTCCGAAGTTGAGAGACATGGAAGGCATCGTGCACTTCAGCCAGGGCGGGAGGTAGTGCAGTTCGATATACCACAACTGCCACTCGTTCTAGTATTTCAAAGGGTCCAACAAACCTGGGACTCAATTTTCCCTTAATACCAAAGTGCATTACTTCTCGCATCGGTGTCACTTTCAAGAAGACGTGATCCCCGACCATAAACTCCAAAGGTCTACAATGAGCATTGGCAAAGCTCTTCAGTCGGCTCTGTGCAGTGCAGAGTCTTTCTCAAATCAAACAAACTTCCTCAAGTGCCTGCTCCACCAGCTCTGGCCCGAGTACCTGCCGCTCGCCGACTTTGTCCCAATAGATTGGAGATCAACACTTGCATCCATAGAGCGCTTAGTACGGTGCCATCTGGATGCTCGATTGGTAACTGTTGTTGTACGCGAACTCCGCCAACGGAAGGTGCGTATCCCAACTAGTCTTTAGATCAATCACACACGGTCACAATATATCTTCAAGTATCTGATTCGTCCTTTCCGTCTGTCCGTCAGTCTGGGGGTAGTATGCGGTACTGAACTTTAGCTTGGTGCCCAAAGCAGACTGTAGGCTAGTCCAAAAATGAGATAAGAAACGTCCGTCACAGTCCGAGACGATTGAGGCAGGTACTCCGTGTAGTCGGACAATCTTGTCAATGTAAATCTGTGCTAACCGATCGACACTCCAAGTAACTTTAATAGGGAGAAAGTGGGCAGATTTAGTCAAATGATCAACTATGACCCAAATCGCATCATGCTCCCACGGCATCTTCGGAAATCTCATAATGAAATCCATAGCGATGTTGTCCCATTTTCACTCGGGAATATCGAGGTTCTGCAGCTCCCTGTCGGGCCTCTGATGTTCAGCTTTCACCTGTTGACAAGCCATACACTGTGACACAAAGGTCGCCACATCCCTCTTCATACCGTGACACCAGAAGGTCCTACGTAAGTCCATATACATCTTGGTGCTTCCCGAATGTAAGGAATACTTCGTATAGTGTGCCTCTGTCATAATTTCCCTTCGGAGTACTGGGTCGCTAGGAACGCATAATCTTCCTTTCATCTGTAAAGTCCCATCTTTGCCTGCTATAAAGTTAGAAGTCTTCCCTACCGAGATCAGCCCACGTACCTTCGTTAGGAACTGATCGTCCCTTTGAGCAGATTTGATTCTATCACGCAAACTCGGCTCAAGATAGAGTGGTGCCAGCTGTACTCCTCGATGTCGAACTCAAAATTCGATGCACATCGCCTCTAGATCCTGAAGTAAATGATTGTTTATGGATAGCGAGCCCACGTGCTTTTAACTTAGAGCATCAGCAATGACATTTTCTTTGCCCGGCGTATATGCGATCGTCAGGTCATAGTCCTTTATCAGTTTTAGCCAGCGCCGCTGTCGGAGGTTCAGTTCCCGTTGGGTGAATAGGTACTTGGGGCACTTGTGGTCTGTATAGATTTTGCAAGCAACACCATAAAGATAATGCCGCTACAACTTCAGTGCAAACATAATTGCCGCCAATTCCAAGTCATGTGTTGGGTAGTTTTTCTCGTTCAACTTCAATTTTCTGGAGGCGTACGATATTACATTATCCCTCTACATGAGAACACACCCTAAGCCGAGTCCCAAAGCATCGTTGTATATCTGAAACTCTTATACCCTATCCAGAAGTGCAAGAATTAGAGCTGAAATGAATCGTTGCTTAAGTTCCTGAAAGCTAGCTTCGCAGTCATCACCCCACTTGAATGGAATCCCTTTCTGAGTAAGGCGAGTCAAAGGCGAGGCCAATTTAGAAAAAAAATTCACGAACCTATGGTAGTATACCGCTAGGCCCAGAAAGCTTCGAACTTCACTGGCTGACGTAGGTTGCTTCCAGTCCACCACCGCCTTTATCTTCATTGGGTGTCACGCCCGTCCCAAAATACGTAAGACTAGGAACACGTAAGCATGACAGCCGTATGTATATGGCAATTCCAATATATGGATACCATAATACACACGTACGCTGTAATATGAATATAAACTCACATATGGTATAAATATTGTCACAAGTCACCGATATACTAAATCTCATCCACACAACAAGTCACAAAAGGAAATAACTAAACTAGAATAATGAGTCTGAATAGTCCATAAATGATAGTCGGGTGGAGACAAATCCACTACCAATGACTATATCAAAACTAGAATGAGAGAGAGGGGTAATCTCCAATATAAAATAAGGTGATGACAGAAGTGTATCAGCTAATAAGATCCATCGCTAGATATAATCAAAGATGCTCCGAAGGTAAGACCTCCTCGGAAGAGATAAGTAGTAAATCCTGATCCGTGCTCCTGCAAAATATCATGAATATCTACACCTGGAAAGGGACCAGGTCCTCAGAGGGACGTAACAAGATACATAGAAGCAAGCCAATTTGAATACAATAAACATGCATAATGTTTGAAAATATATAAGTACGATGTATAAGACAATCTATATGAATGCAAAATAAGGACAACTTTTCGACGTATGGGCAAGGGTAGGCTACTCGATCTAAGCCTCACAACTCACACACCCGTCTAGAACATCATCAGCCAACATACCACGGGGGTAGCGACCCTCGTGACTCCATCAATCGACATACCGCGGGGGTAGCGACCCTCGTGACTCCATCAATCGACATACCGCGGGGGTAGCGACCAACGGACACGACTACCATAGTGCGTGCTAGTTACTACGGTTCACTAGAGTGGTTAAAGCCCATACACCTACTGATTGTCCTCTCATGATACTAAGTGTCATGTGTGTGTCAACATATCTAATATATAGTAATGACTAAAAAAAACTACACATGCAATAAATATACAAAAATGCAATGAATATACAGAAATATAATAAGTATGCAAAGTACTGTAAGTAATTTGGCAAGATATCTTGCCTGGTAAGAAAGCTGCAAGGTGTAACATCCAGAAGTCAAGCACACAGGATCAGAAGCTACGGCCTCAGAATGAACGTCTCCGGATGCTGAAATAAGCATCATCAATATTTCCAGAATAAGCGAAATAGCTAGGAAACACTATCCTTTCGTCCAATTTGGACATAGGGGCAAAACGATAATTTTGGGTCAAAGCGGGATCCACTTGTGGGCCATCTTGCACCGAAAAGCATGCCAGTGGTAAAGGTCTCTAAATAGGATAAATTATAGGTCAAACAAATTCTAAATGTCAATACAAACTCAATGGTACGTCCAATTTTGGATTCCGGTGAGTCGTACACAAATTCGCCCAAAAAGTCAACCGTGGGCCCCGCAAATAGGCGACTTGGTCCACTAGCTCAGAATCGTGTGAAACTTGGGTCACAGGACCAGCGCGATACCATGAGTCCAATGGCACAAGTTTCGTCGCGTTCTGACGAGCGTACAATAAATGGTGCTGTGATTTGCAAAAGTTGCGACACGGAGACTTGTTGTGGATACGGGTTGATTCTGACGCGCACACGCGTCCGAATCAGTTTTCGTGAAAGCCCACACGTCTGGGTATATCGTGCGCACCTTTTGGTGCACTTGGTACATGACGGGGCAGTCCCGTTTGGCGGGACGCGCTCCGTATCACAAGTTTTTATGTTTCAAAAAACAGGTTTTATAGATTTTTAACCAAATTTAATTTGCATACAGCATTAATTAAAATAATGTAATTGACAGAAAATAATCTAGGTTAGGTGGTCTTCACATAGCAAGAAGAAAATCTAAATTCGGATCTCTGTGGTGGGAGATACGAGTCCCTGAACATGGGTCATCGCAGCAGATTTCTGCAGCGTAAAAGTCGTGATTTTTTCTCGACTTGGCGTCAATTTTTACCTAGGTTTACGCGTTGCACGATGGAAACTAATCTACGTAATTTAGATAGGGATAGGTGGGGATCATACCGGTGAAGACGGGGTCGAATTTGGTCGAGCGGTGGCGCAGAAAATGAGGTATGAACATGGGTACGTTGCAGCAAAACGTTGTCGCGGCGTGGGGGCGTTGACGCGCGGACGCTGTGGTGGCTCCGGCGAACGGCGGCGGCGGTGGCTCCGGGGTCGGCGGCGGTGGTCTCAAGGTGGAGTGGATGAGGAGATTTAGGGTTAAGGTTTAGCAATATTAGGTTATATATATATATATATATATATAGAGAGAGAGAGAGAGAGAGGGAGAGGGGGCCGTTACGCGCAGGGGGGAACTTAGGTTGTTGTTGCTGCAGTTGATTTCCTTTACACGGGTAGCAGGTTTAGTTAGGTAATGGGTTGCGGGTTAATCTTGATTTTTTTTTTCCTTTTATTCTTTTTCCTTTTTCTTTTTTTTCATTTCTATTTCATTTTTATTCTATTTCAATTCTATTATTACTACTAATAATAATAATATCATTATTATTATTATTATTATTATTATTATTATTATTATTATTATTATTATTATTATTATTATTATTATTATACTATTTATTACTATTTTTTTATATTAATAAACTTTATATATATATATATATAATTCTAGAAATTATATTAGTGCATACCATTAAGCTATCAACTGTCCACAAGGTCTCCTACATGAAATAAATTAAGGAAAAATTATAATTGCTCCGTAAATCCTTAAATGCGCAAATACCTAGAAATAAAAATCAAATAAATTTTATTTCTTTTAATTAGCTAATAATTACTATAAATCAATTAAATAATTAATACGGTTTTTAAAATTAGGGGTTTTACATTCTACCCAACTTATAAAAATTTTGTCCTCGAAATTGACATTAACCCATTATCATAATAATCACTATAGCTATTACACTACATTGCTATCTAGCAGTGCTTCCTAAAGTCATGGTCTGTCATTCTAACACTTCCTTATTTATTGTCCATACATTATTCTATTTCTAACTTATCTACACTACCCAACTTACAAGAGTTCTACTAGTAGTCAAGTCTTTTGAGGCTATTGTCTAGGTTATAAGACGAATATATATATATATATTGGGTCAAGAATCTTGGGGTACTTGTCTTGAATCTCACAACCATAATTTTTTTTTGTAACCGTCAAGTATCGTAGCCTAATACTGCCATGCCACCTGACCAATATGTCAGCAAATACTTTGACTATTCTACTACAACGGTCTAGCTGTAGCTGTCGCTACTTTGCCAGCGATTTGTCATAGTTGCCAGTTCGTAACAAGTGCTTTCAACTCTTCCTAGGTTTAGTCTAGGTTTTAGGGTAACAATTAAGGTCTTGACTAACTTTATAAAACTATTTGAAGTATGAACAAATTCAACAATCCAGCTAATTTCCTGTTAAACTAAAGGATGCTACTTAAGGTTTTAAAATAATAAGAGGATAAAGATATTGCTATAGTGCATATACATAAGGGTATTTATTAAGAACTCATTCTTTTAGTTATTAATCATTTACTAAACCATTTATGTTTTAACTAACACTAATAAGGGTGGGGTCGAAGTAAGCCAACAATCCATAATGGCAGGAAAGGATACGACTATGATAGGAAGAGTTAAGCACGAGATAAGGAATGTATATAGAAGAGAAGATGAGCCACCCAAGGGGCGAGATGGTGATAGGAATAGAATACTACTACTGCTACTCGCATCATCTATTGGCTTCGTGGATATGCTATCTAGTTAGGATATCAACATATCCTCATATATGCTAAACTACCTTATATATAATTCTACGTCTATTATGCACCTAAGATCTCATGTCACAATGGGGTCATAAGTATGAAATGACACATATAACTAAGGTCGTACATGTATCTACGACTTCTTGTGCCTGTGCTCTCTTGTTTGCCATCATGAGTGCTTGGCCTATGGGGTATATCTAGTACTCTCTGTGTATCAAACTTATACTAAGCCCGAACGTTCGTCTTTCCGAAATAGGAGAAGACGGGAAACAACAATAAAGAATTCAAGGAGGAGGTGATAGAATACAAGTACGAGATTCAAAGGGATTAGAGAATTTGAAAGGGAGTTGTCAAGGCAGTTATGGATTGAAGTCTTATCTTGGTAGATTTCTATTCGCATGTTCACATCAGAACAGTTATGTACCTGACATGCTATGCTCTGACCACTCTAGAGGGCAGATATATTCGTCTAACAAGTTGAGTCAACTATATCTCAATCTACATAAAGTAATGATACAAAGAGCGAACCAAGTGCACTACGGTTGATCAGACCATAATAAACCGATTCGGATTTAGACAATGTATTAGTGTGGGCCCCCAATAATATATGTCATGAACAAGCTCAATAAAAGAATAAGCTTGTAAAACTAGGCTATAATAGTAGCATAAGTCGAGGTAGTAAAAATATAAGTACGCTTGATTATGATGGAGGAGGGTACAGAATAATCTAAGTTCACTAAGAAGATCAGTGTTGTGCCTCTACAGTTTTTATAATAACTCCTTGTCAAGGTCTCTAGTCGACCAAATGGGTGTATGGGCCTCTAAGTTCTACAGTCTGGGTAAACACTATCATTTTATGCAAGTCTATAGTTGGTGTCATTCAATTATACTTCATTAATGAGTCAATAAGGCTATGTGTTACTAGGTTATGAGGCGTATTATCCAACTTATAATAATTTAACTGATAGTGTTATTGAATACTAGAGTGTATACACCTAGTACAAGTCATCTTCCTAACCCCTATCAAGCACGAGAGAAGATTGACGTTGAGAAGGGATCAAGCAAGATGCAATGCAAGCAATCAAATGAGAATGCAAAATAAAATCAAGGGAGGTGATAAATGAGTGGATGAGATCCTATATTCTAATCCTATGCGCAGGCTTGCTCGGTACAGTAACGTAACCGAGACAATATGCTCTCGACCTGCATGGGCCACCACAAAAACATGTCACGCCCCAGTCCCAAAATACGTAGGACTAGGAACACGTAAGCATGCCAGCCGTATGTATATGGCAATTCCAATATATGGATACCATAATACACACGTACGCTGTAATATGAATATAAAGTCACATATGGTATAAATATTATCACAAGTCAACGATATACTAAATCTCATCCACACAACAAGTCACAAAAGGAAATAACTAAACTAGAATAGTGAGTCTGAATAATCCATAAATGATAGTCGGGTGGAGACAAATCCACTACCAATAACTATATCAAAACTAGAATGAGAGAGAAGGGTAATCTCCAATATAAAATAAGGTGATGACATAAGTGTATCAGCTAAGAAGATCCATCTCTAGATATAATCAAAGATTCTCCGAAGATAAGACCTCTTTGGAAGAGATAAGTAGTAAGTCCTGATCCGTGCTCCTGCAAAATATCATGAATATCTACACCTGGAAAGGGAACAGGTCCTCAGGGGGACATAACAAGATACATAGAAGCAAGCCAATTTGAATACAGTAAACATGCATAATGTTTGAAAATATATAAGTACGATTTATAAGACAATCTATATGAATGCAAAATGAGGATAACTTTTCAACGTATGGGCAAGGGTAGGCTACTCGATCTAAGCCTCACAACTCACACACCCGTCTAGAACATCATCAGCCGACATACCGCGAGGGTAGCGACCCTCGTGACTCTATTAATCGACATACCGCGGGGATAGCGACCATCGGACACGACTACCATAGTGCGTGCTAGTTACTACGGTTCACCAGAGTGGTTAAAGCCCATACGCCTACTGATTGTCCTCTCATGATACTAAGTATCATGTGTGTGTCAACATATCTAATATATAGTAATGACTGAAAGAAACTACACATGCAATAAATATACAAAAATGTAATAAATATACAGAAATATAATAAGCATGCAAAGTACTGTAAGCAAATTGACAAGGTATCTTGCCTGGTAAGAAAGCTGCAAGGTGTAACATCCAGAAGTCAAGCACACAAGATCAGAAGCTACGGCCTCAGAATGAACGTCTCCGGATGACGAAATAAACATCAACAACATTCCCAGAATAAGCAAAATATCTAGGAAACACTATCCTTTCGTCCAATTTGGACACAGGGGCAAAACGGTAAATTTGGGTCAAAACGGGCTCCACATGTGGGCCACCTTGCACCGAAAAGCGTACCAGGGGTAAAGGTCTCTAAATGGGACAAATTATAAGTCAAACCAATTCTAAACGTCAATACGAACTCAACGGTACGTCCAATTTTGGATTCCGGTGAGTCGTACACATATTCGCCCAAAAAGTCAACCGTATAGCCCGCAAATAGGCTGCTTGGTCAACTGTCTCAGAATCGCGTGAAACTTGGGTCACAGGACCAGCGCGATACTACAAGTCCAATGGCACAAGTTTTTTCGTGTTCTGACGAGCGTACAATAAATGGTACGGTGTTTTGCAAAAGTTGCGATACAGGGACTTGTCGCGGATACGGGTTGATTCTGACGCGCACACGCGTCCGAATCAGTTTCTGTGAAAGCCCACACGTCTGGGTATACCGTGCGCACATTTTGGTGCACTTGGTACACGACGGGGCGGTCCCGTTTGGCGGGGCGCGGTCCGTATCACAAGTTTTTGTGTTTCAAAAAACAGATTTTTAACCTAATTTAATTTTGCATACAGTATTAATTAAAATAATATAATTAACAAAAAATAATCTAGGTTAGGTGGTCTTCACATAGTAAGAAGAAAATCTAAATTCGGATCTCTGTGGTGGGAGATACGAGTCCCTGAACATGGGTCATCGCAGCAGATTCCTGCAGCGTAAAAGTCGTGATTTTTCCTCGACTTGGCGTCGATTTTTACCTAGGTTTGTGCGCTCCACGATGGAAACTAATCTACGGGATTTAGAGAGGGATATGTGGGGATCATACCGGTGAAGACAGGGTCGAATTTGGTCGAGCGGTGGCGCGGAAAACAAGGTGTGAACATGGGTACGTTGCAGCGAAACGGTGTCGCGGCGTGGGGGCGTTGACGTGTAAACGCGGTGGTGGCTCCGGCGAACGACGGCGGAGATGGCTCCGGGGTCGACGGCGGTGGTCTCAAGGTGGAGTGGATGAGGAGATTTAGGGTTAGGGTTTAGCAATATTAGGTTATATATATATATATATATATATATATATATATATATATATATATATATATAGAGAGAGAGAGAGAGAGAGAGAGAGAGGGAAAGGGGGTCGTTACGTGCGCGGGGGGGGGAACTTAGGTTGCTGTTGCTGCGGTTGATTTCCTTTACACGGGTAGCGGGTTTAGTTAGGTAATGGGTTGCGGGTTAATCTTGATTTTTTTTCCTTTTATTCTTTTTCCTTTTTTTTATTTATATTTTATTTTTATTCTATTTCAATTCTATTATTACTAATAATAATAATATCATTATTATTATTATTATTACTATTTCTATAATTATTATTATTATACTATTTATTACTATTCTTTTATTCTTTTATATTAATAAACTTTATATATATAAATATATATATATATACCTATATATATATATATATATATATATATATATATATATAATTCTAGAAATTATATTAGTGCATACCATTAAGCTATCAACTGTCCACAAGGTCTCCTATATAAAATAAATTAAGAAAAAATTAAAATTGCTCCGTAAATTCCTAAATGCGCAAATACCTAGAAATAAAAATCAAATAAATTCTATTTCTTTTAATTAGCTAATAATTACTATAAATTAATTAATTAATTTATTAAATAATTAATACGGTTTTTAAAATTAGGGGTTTTATATTGGGTCTATGGCAATGCCTTCTGCCGAGACAACATGTCCAAGGAATGCCACGCTGTTCAACCAGAACTCACACTTGCTGAGTTTTGCGAACAACTGATGCTCTCGTAATATTTGCAGCACGATCTTCAGGTGTTCCTTGTGCTCCGTCTCATTCTTGGAATAGATTAGTATGTCGTTAATAAACACGACCATAAACTTGTCCACAAACGGCCGAAACACGCGGTTCATCAGATCCATAAAAGATGCATGGGCGTTCGTCAAGCCGAACGATATTACAAGAAATTTATAGTGTCCATATCGGGTTCGGAACGCTGACTTGGGGACATCAACGGATTTGATTTTCAACTGGTGATAGCATGATCTGAGATCGATTTTAGAGAAAACTGTTGTACCTTGTAGTTGATCAAATAGGTCAGCTATTCTCGACAACGGATACTTGTTCCGCACGGTAGCCTTATTCAGTTCTCGGTAGTCGATGCACAGCCGCATGGATCCATCTTTCTTCTTTACGAACAGTACCGGAGCTCCCCAGGGAGAAACGCTTGGGTGAATGTATCCTCGGTCCAACAGATCTTGCAACTGTACCTTCAGTTCCTTTAGATCTGCTGGGGCCATTTGATAGGGTGCCTTTGATATCGATCGCGAATCCAAAAAGGTGTCAATAAATAATTCGATCTCTCGATCAGGAGGCATTCTTGACAGCTCGTCCGGGAATACGTCGAGGAAATCTGCTATGACATCATACTGGGCTACATCTGCACCTTCCTGTCGGGTGTCTCGAACAGAGGCTAAGTACCCTTCACAGCCCGAATACAACATACGCCTAGCCGAAATTGCTGATATTACTATCGCCGTCTTTGGTGCAGCGATGCACAAATAGTAGAAGTCCGCCTCGCCGGGTAGACAAAATATGACTCGCTTCTCCGCGCACTCGATTGTTGCATGGCAAGCACCCAACCATTCCATTTCGAGAATAATATCATAGTCCTTAATGTCTAGAACAATAACATCTAAGGAAAGCTTCCTTCCTCTGATGCAAATATAGCCGTCCCGACAGATCGCATTGGCGAGCATGTCGACTCCCGAAGGGGTACTCACGCAAAGGTTCATATTTAATGGAGTGGAAGCTAATTTATTCTCAACAATAAAATCATCAGATATGAAACTATGCGTAGCACCTAATTCGAATAAGACTCTAGCGGGCAATTCTTGGAAAAGTAAAGTACATGTCACAACAGTGTCGGAGACAAATGCCTCATCCCGAGTTAATACATAGACTCGGCCTTGGGCACCTTGGCGTTGTGGGTTCACTGGTACAGCATTGGCACCGTATGCTGGAGGCCCCTTATTCTGGTTCTTGTTGTTCTGATTCGGTTGTTGTTTGACGATCGGCCTGGAATCTCGACAGTCAAATGCTTTATGGTCCAAACGGCCATATTTGAAACATCTAACGACTCGACACTCATTCATCTGATGCCCTATCTTGCCGCACCTATGGCAGTACAGTCCTTGAGGCAGACCCTTGTGCTCAGATGTGTACGGACGCTTCGGTGCTCCAGACCCTCCAGTTTCATGAGGCCGCTTGTTGAAATTGGTACAGGGAGTCTGCACATTGACCTTTTGTGAATTGCGCCCAAAGATTCGTTCACTATTTAGGGCCACTTCATAACTGTCACGACCTGCACCCGAAAAATTGGGCATGAGTCGTGGGTACGTCCAACCTACGCCGCAGCATCGGCGGTAGAACGCTGTCTAGGTCAACTAACTAAATAATAATCTCACACAAAAATCGGCCATGACCTCTCCAAAAGGAGGGCAACCACACAAACAATATAAACCTGTCAAGATCTCAACTCCAAACGGAGGAGCAAATATCACAATGATAATCAAGTACTCAATCACGAATCTAAGCACGATAAGATAACACAGAGATCTAACAACTATAAAGTCTAACCAACAACAACTACTACAACAACCACAACATCAAATAATAATACAACAATATCCAAAATAATATACAAACAAGGTCTCAATCTAAAACCGGAGACAAATTCGGTGCTAAAAGCTAATAAAAACAACAACAAAGTCCCAGTGATCCCGGCTACCAACCCGAAAATTACCCCTAAACTAGAGGGTCCCTGTCTGCACCATCGACAGGCTCAGGTCCATAAAACGTCGGACACCAATCCTTCGGATACTCTGAAAAATATGTCCAGTCAGGACTGGAGCAAGTACATCTCTAACAGCAGTTCCATTTAAATGATAAAAACTATAAAACAGTTATAGCAAGTAGCAAGAAGAATGAAGCAAGTACGAAACAAGAAAATATGTATAACTGGTGCATAAAGGTAAAGATGCATGGATATCAGAGCAAGATAGTAATAACTGCAAGATACAAGAAATCTACACTAAGAGTAAGTCTGTGCACATGAACGTGTAGTGAGTCCAGCATAAAAAATATGTAGTGAGTCAAGTCCAGAAACATGTAAGTGAGACAAGTCAAGAAATGCATGAGAGTCCAGACTATAAAGAATGAACTCGGTGTCTTTGAAATACTTGTTTCGATATGTAAACGGCTAGGGGTAAGTACGGCTCACCGCGCACTGGGTGCGCGGCTGCTATCATTCCAGATTAGACCAGAGGGAGTGATTCCTGATGATGCCAGATAGGAATGTTTACATGTCTACTCGAGTATTTCTCCGCCCCGACTAATACAAGTGGATCCAAGACCCGACACGCAAATCAAGATGAGTCCAGCCTGAACATGAATGATGCCTGTAGGTGATGCCAGTAGTGATTCCAGAATAGAGGCCAGAAACATGAAATGTACGTGTCGCAAGTAAATAAATCCAGAAATATTAATCAGTGTCCCATGTTGTACCAGAATAATCAGATGATACTATACTAGAAGCTGAATCATAATAATCATCAAATAATGAAAACTATCAGAGAATGTACTCGTCTGACGTCCTGAGCAACTGGAGATCCGAACCGGTATCGCAAGGACCTAATACGAAAAACAAGGTTAAACAGGGTTCTAATGAGTTAAACAGATATAAAATAACTAAAAATAGGCTTCTAGGGTCGTTCTAGGTCAAACGGGTCAAACCGGTAAAATCTGGGTCAAAAAGTCAACTCTGGGTCCAAAAAGTCAACTATGGGTCAAAACTAGGTCAAAAGTTGACTTTAGCGGTCAACCGAGTCAACTACGGTCAAGTCTGGGTCAAAATAGGGTGCTCCTGAAATTCTAGGTCAAACCGAGGTCATTAAGCTAGAAAACTCACAAACTCGCCTCCTTGAGATACCGGGATACCCTCGGTATCCGATACCTCAACCTAGGCTACGCACCCCGCCTAAACCCGCTAAAACCTATGCTAGCACGCGTAAATATATACACATATACATATAAAAATTACTCCAATACTATTCCTAGGCTATTGCTCAAAAACCCCGCTCGAAACTCAATACCTTGGATATCTCAAGGTATTGAGATACCGCTCTAAACTCCTATAACTAGCTATCTAGCTACTAATTATGCACCTAGTTATTAACCTAGGCTAGGTAATATAGATATCTACCATATATATATATCTAAGTAGGTATCTACCTATATACATATATATATCCACACACATATATACTCATACCCATTATCTTCTTACCTATACACATAAATATATATATATCTATACCTAGATATCTAACTATCTATCTAGCTATGTATATATCTATATATATATCTATGCATATAGATATGGATATCTAACTATCTATCTAATATTTAGCTATCTATCAATCTATCTATCTATCTAAACATTTACCTATCTATGTTTATGTCTATCTATCAATCTAAGTATCTAACTATCTATCTAATATTTACCTATCTAGAGATATCTATTGATCTATCTAACATATACCTATTTATCTATCTATGCATCTATCTAACTAATTATCTATTTATCTATTTAACTAACTATCTATCTAACAAATCTATAGATACCTATCTATCTATCTATTAGTCTATCTATCTATTTATCTCATATATCTATCTATCTAGCTATTTACCTATCTATCTATCTATTTATATATCTATCTATCAACATATATATATATCAATCTCTCTTCCTCCCTCACTAGCCCTCGCTACTCTGGAGCTTGCTGCTGTTGCTAGCGCTGCGTTTGCTGCGGCTGCTACTTCGTATGCTGCTGCCACTGATGCTGGATTTGCTGCTGCAGCTGCTACCTGTTACTGCTGCTGCTGTGCTCTATGCTACTGCTGCTGCTGATTCTGCTGCTGCTGCAGCAGGTTCTGCCCCCCCCCCCTCTCATCTCACATACACACACACACACCCCTATATATATATACATATATATATATACATATATATACATCTATATATATATAACTAGATATCTATATATATATTCACACTCATCTACACACTCTAATACACACACTAGCACACTCACACACTAATACACACACACACTCACAACACTATCAACACATACGCATAAGCACACACATATATCTATACATATATAAACACACATCTATATATATATACACACATATATATCTACACTCATATATTTATATATATATACACATACACACTCACACACTCAAACATAAATACATATACCCTCACACACACTCACACTCACACACCCTCACACACACTCTCACACACACTCTCACAAACACACAACCCCACACACAAACACTCCTACATATATATATAAATACATATATACATAAACTGAAACTCATATATATATATATATAGGCACTCACTCACACTCACACTCACACACACTCACCTACACACTAGTACACACTCACACAAGCACTCACCTACACACATACACTAGCACTCACTAACACACTCACAAACACATAACCACACATATATATATATAAATAGAATATATATATATATATATATATATATATATATATATATATATATATATATATATATATATATATATATATATATATATAGGAACACACACACACAAATAAATATATATATAGAGACATATATACACAAACACAACACTACCACAACGATGCACACAACGCTCACAACGCCCCACCTACGCACGCCCAACGACCCCGACACTCACCAACGCCTATAAATATATAAAATATAACTCGAAAACTCTAGCACACACTCCCCGATACTAACCCAACGTGCGCACAAGCCCGAAACGAGGAAACCAAGTCGAAATGGCCATTCGGTCATTTCGACGAACACGTGGTGCGCGGCTCGGAAAACCTCCTGAAACGCACACCAAACGAACTCGGAATCGGCCCAAAATTTACCCACGCGCTCTACACGATGTCTAGATCCTAGAAAATGTGCTCCCATGTCGATTCTAGGTCCGTGGCAGAAACGCACATGCACTTAGAATCGGCGACGACGAAAAGCCCCAAATTCACCCGAAACGCCCGTTTCTCCACGACGCGGCTTCCCGTGTCCGAACGGAGACACGCACTCACCCTCAAGACACCCGACAACGTCTACCTAGGTCCATCTAACCTAGGGCATCACCCAAAATTGGGCCAAATTCGGATTCCATCCGAAATTGACACAAAACCTAATGTTAAAGTCTCTAAACCCAACCAAACTAGTTCCAACTTCCTCCCACGGGTAGCCTAAGGGTCTAGGAAGGTTCTAAACTATTAATTACACTATATAAAAATAATTACAAGGGGGAAAATTAGGGTTTACCTCTTGGGAGTTGGAATCCCAAGCCAAAATCTCCAAAATGCTCCAAATCCTCCAAATCAAGCTTCCAAGCTCCCAAATCTAGCTCCAACTCCAAATCTAAGCTCTACCCACCTAGGTTGGGGAAGAATGTAGGGTTAGGGTTCACATGAAAGTAAGAAATGGAAGAAGGAAGAGAATAAAAAGAAGAAAACTTACTTGAAGTAAAAAATTGGAAGAAGAAATGAAGAAGAAGAAGGAGTAGAGAAGAAGAAGAAGTGAAGAAGAAGAAAAGGGGATGGGGGCTGCTGTGTATGCTGCGGGAATGGGGGTTTGGTCGGGTGGGAGCATGAATAAAGGGGTTGCCAAGTTTCCAAATGCCCAAAATGCCCCTACATGACTTGGTTTCGGGTTCCGGGTTCCAAAAGCACTCAAACTATTTCCAAATCTCTCCAACTAACCTCCTAAAAATAAAATAATAAATCTAAGCCCCAAAATAATTCCCACAAGGGTGTGGGCTGGGTCGGACATGGGTCCACTAGGGTCTGACATGGGTCCAGGCTAGCCAAAATCCTAAAACAAACAATAAAAATATAATACAATCAATAATTAAATATAAATACAATTAAATATAAATAATCCACAATTAACTAAATTAAAAATAAAAAAAATACCCGGCTCTGGAAATGGGGTGGTGACAAGCCTATCCTCCTTAGAAAATTTCGTCCTCGAAATTTAAAGTCAATCACACTCTCTCTAAGTCAAACCCCCAACAATCACAGTCAAGAAATTCTACCTAAACAACATACAAGATCAGGGTCCTACTGGTCGTGTTATTACCGTCTCAATCGGGGTCACTACACTATCTACCACAGCACAAAAAAAATCTAACAGGTACTAATGAAGCACACCACAGGAATGGAAAAGGACAGGAAGAAGAAACAAAAGACAGACCTGCTAACCCGACATCCGTAGCATCGGCCTCCTCGACCGTCAACGCATAAGCCCTGCCCTGCTGGGGTGTATCCCTCTGCTGGTGCGGGGCATGATGCTGTGCCACAGATGGCCTAGCTCCAACTCTCTGATCCTGTGCTCCACCCAATGGAGGTGCAGTAGGGCAATCTCGCATCTGGTGAGCAGCGGATCCACAGAACAAACACACCTTCAGCCTTCTCCTACAAACATCCCAGGTGTGTCCTGCCTTCCTGCAGTAGGCACAAGTGGGCACCCTCTGATCCTGACCCTGTTGCGCTGCCTTCTGCACATAGGGACGCTTAGCTGGTCCCGCACTACCACTGGCACTGCCTGAATCATCCCTGCCTCTCTTGGACTTGAGCTCCAAGTCATCCTCTGCTCTCTGAGCATCTCCTACTATCTGCTCAAAAGTCGCCTCGCGGTCGCTCCTGGTCAAAGACTTGACCGCCATAACCAAGCCCTTGCAAAACTTTCTCGCCTTGGCTGCCTCACTCAAGCCATCTACAAATCTGCCCAGACGGCAGAACTCCGCTGCGTACTCGTCCACTGTCATGCTCCCTTGGACGAGTGCCTCGAACTGGCTCTCCAAAGCACTGAGCGCCACATCTGGGAAAAACTTCTCCTTAAAAAGCCTCTTGAAAGCCTCCCAAGTAAGCCCTGGCACCGCAATCCTCGTATCTGTACGATACCATATCAAGGCGAGGTCGAACATCTGACTGCCCGCTGCCTCTATCTGCATGCTGTCTGGAATCTGCGCCAGCCTGAAGATGCCCTCAATCTGCTCTATCCAGTCATCTGCGTATAGGATCCCTTCTGTACCATGGAACTCCTTGGGCCGCATCCTCTGGAAGTCAATAATACTGCCTGGCCTCGGATGCTGAATCTGATCTGCCTGTGGCTGATTCTGTGCCACCCTATCCACTGCCGTCATGGCCACCTGGTGGGCGTTCTCAATGCCCAATCTCATCACATCCACCTGACGGTGCTGCGCGTCCATCATCTCCCTGAAGAACGCAAACAACTGCGTGGCATCTACTGGAGTAGGAAGTGGTGGAGGAACCACCGGAACGACTGGGGTAGTCCTCGGATCGACAGGTGAAGGAGGATCCCCGAAAGAAGCAGATGCTCCCTCAACCGCAGGAGTGGTGAGTAGAGCGGTAGCAGCTGCCTGAATACGAGCTGGACGAGAGGTAGCAGACCTCTCCGAGGCAACTGCTGGAACGGTACGATGGGATCGTGTCTTCGGAGGCATCCTGAACACAGATCAAAAGAAGTCAATACGGCGCAAGATACGATATCATCAAAGAAGGATAGTAATATTTTAAAAGAAATAATTTCAGAATAATTAGATTTGAATTGTTCCTAGTCGTGATTGAGTACACTCTCATCCTAGATCCTAGATCCTATAGCAGGCTCGCAGCAGTACAACTAAGTTGTTGTACCACCACGACATCGCACTAATTGCGAATCGAGACCTGCATGGGGCCGCCACCAAAAATGTGTCACGACCCGCACCCGGAAAATCGGGCATGAGTCGTGGGTACGTCCAGCCTACGCCGCAGCATCGGCGGTAGAACGCTGTCTAGGTCAACTAACTAAATAATAATCTCACACAAAAATCGGCCATGACCTCTCCAAAAGGAGGGCAACCACACAAACAAAATAAACCTGTCAAGATCTCAACTCCAAACGGAGGAGCAAATATCACAATGATAATCAAGTACTCAATCACGAATCTAAGCACGATAAGATAACACAGAGATCTAACAACTATAAAGTCTAACCAACAACAACTACTACAACAACCACAACATCAAATAATAATACAACAATATCCAAAATAATATACAAACAAGGTCTCAATCTAAAACCGGAGACAAATTCGGTGCTAAAAGCTAATAAAAACAACAACAAAGTCCCAGTGATCCCGGCTACCAACCCGGAAATTATCCCTAAACTAGAGGGTCCCTGTCTGCACCATCGACAGGCTCAGGTCCATAAAACGTCGGACACCAATCCTCCGGATACTCTGAAAAATATGTCCAGTCAGGACTGGAGCAAGTACATCTCTAACAGCAGTTCCATTTAAATGATAAAAACTATAAAATAGTTATAGCAAGTAGCAAGAAGAATGAAGCAAGTACGAAATAAAGAAATATGTATAACTGGTGCATAAAGGTAAAGATGCATGGATATCAGAGCAAGATAGTAATAACTGCAAGATACAAGAAATCTACACTAAGAGTAAGTCTGTGCACATGAACGTGTAGTGAGTCCAGCATGAAAAACATGTAGTGAGTTAAGTCCAGAAACATGTAAGTGAGACAAGTCAAGAAATGCATGAGAGTCCAGACTATAAAGAATGAACTCGGTGTCTTTAAAATACTTGTTTCGACATGTAAACGGCTAGGGGTAAGTACGGCTCACCGCGCACTGGGTGCGCGGCTGCTATCATTCCAGATTAGACCAGAGGGAGTGATTCCTGATGATGCCAGATAGGAATGTTTACATGTCTACTCGAGTATTTCCCCGCCCCGACTAATACAAGTGGATCCAAGACCCGACACGCAAATCAAGATGAGTCCAGCCTGAACATGAATGATGCCTGTAGGTGATGCCAGTAGTGATTCCAGAATAGAGGCCAGAAACATGAAATGTACGTGTCACAAGTAAATGAATCCAGAAATATCAATCAGTGTCCCGTGTTGTGCCAGAATAATCAGATGATACTATACTAGAAGCTGAATCATAATAATCATCAAATAATAAAAACTATCAGAGAATGTACTCGCCTGACGTCCTGAGCAACTGGCGATCCGAACCGGTGTCGCAAGGACCTAATACGAAAAACAAGGTTAAACAGGGTTCTAATGAGTTAAACAGATATAAAATAACTAAAAATAGGCTTCTAGGGTCGTTCTAGGTCAAACGGGTCAAACCGGTGAAATCTGGGCCAAAAAGTCAACTCTGGGTCCAAAAAGTCAACTATGGGTCAAAACTAGGTCAAAAGTTGACTTTGGCGGTCAACCGAGTCAACTACGGTCAAGTCTGGGTCAAACTAGGGTGCTCCTGAAATTCTAGGTCAAACCGAGGTCATTAAGCTAGAAAACTCACAAACTCGCCTCCTTGAGATACCGGGATACCCTCGGTATCCGATACCTCAACCTAGGCTACGCACCCCGCCTAAACCCGCTAAAACCTATGCTAGCACGCGTAAATATATACACATATACATATAAAAATCACTCCAATACTATTCCGAGGCTATTGCTCAAAAATTCCGCTCGAAACTCAATACCTTGGATATCTCAAGGTATTGAGATACCTCGGTATCTCAAGGTATTGAGATACGGCTCTAAACTCCTCTAACTAGCTATCTAGCTACTAATTATGCACCTAGTTATTAACCTAGGCTAGGTAATATAGATATCTACCATATATATATATATATATATATATATATATATATATATATATCTAAGTAGGTATCTACCTATATACATATATATCCACACACATATATACTCATACCCATTATCTTACCTATACACATAAATATATATATCTATACCTAGATATCTAACTATCTATCTAGCTATATATATATCTATATATATATCTATGCATATAGATATGGATATCTAACTATCTATCTAATATTTAGCTATCTATCAATCTATCTATCTATCTATCTAAACATTTACCTATCTATGTTTATGTCTATCTATCAATCTAAGTATCTAACTATCTATCTAATATTTACCTATCTAGAGATATCTATTGATCTATCTAACATATACCTATTTATCTATCTATGCATCTATCTAACTAATTATCTATTTATCTATTTAACTAACTATCTATCTAACAAATCTATAGATACCTATCTATCTATCTATTAGTCTATCTATCTATTTATCTCATATATCTATCTATCTAGCTATTTACCTATCTATCTATCTATTTATATATCTATCTATCAACATATATATATATCAATCTCTCTTCCTCCCTCACTAGCCCTCGCTACTCTGGAGCTTGCTGCTGTTGCTAGCGCTGCGTTTGCTGTGGCTGCTACTGCGTATGCTGCTGCCACTGATGCTGGATTTGTTGCTGCAGCTGCTACCTGTTACTGCTGCTGCTGTGCTCTATGCTACTGCTGCTGCTGATTCTGCTGCTGCTGCAGCAGGTTCTGCCCCCCCCCCCCCTCATCTCACATACACACACACACACCCCTATATATATATACATATATATACATCTATATATATATAACTAGATATCTATATATATATTCACACTCATCTACACACTCTAACACACACACTAGCACACTCACACACTAATACACACACACACTCACAACACTATCAACACACACGCATAAGCACACACATATATCTATATATATATAAACACACATCTATATATATACACATATATATATATCTACACTCATATATTTATATATATATACAACACACTCACACACTCAAACATAAATACATATACCCTCACACACACTCACACTCACACACCCTCACACACACTCTCACAAACACACAACCCCACACACAAACACTCCTACATATATATATAAATACATATATACATAAACTGAAACTCATATATATATATATATATATATATATATATATATATATATATATATAGGCACTCACTCACACTCACACTCACACTCACACTCACACACACTCACCTACACACTAGCACACACACTCACACAAGCACTCACCTACACACATACACTAGCACTCACTAACACACTCACAAACACATAACCACACATATATATATATATAAATAGAATATATATATATATATATATATATATAGGAACACACACACAAATAAATATATATATAGAGACATATATACACAAACACAACACTACCACAACGATGCACACAACGCTCACAACGCCCCACCTACGCACGCCCAACGACCCCGACACTCACCAACGCCTATAAATATATAAAATATAACTCGAAAACTCTAGCACACACTCCCCGATACTAACCCAACGCGCGCACAAGCCCGAAACGAGGAAACCAAATCGAAATGGCCGTTCGGTCATTTCGACGAACACGTGGTGCGCGGCTCGGAAAACCTCCTGAAACGCACACCAAACGAACTCGAAATCGGCCCAAAATTTACCCACGCGCTCTACACGATGTCTAGATCCTAGAAAATGTGCTCCCGCGTCGATTCTAGGTCCGTGGCGGAAACGCACACGCACTTAGAATCGACGACGACGAAAAGCCCTAAATTCGCCCGAAACGCCCGTTTCTCCGTGACGCGGCTTCCCGTGTCCGAACGGAGACACGCACTCACCCTCAAGACACCCGATAACGTCTACCTAGGTCCATCTAACCTAGGGCATCACCCAAAATTGGGCCAAATTCGGATTCCACCCGAAATTGACACAAAACCTAATGTTAAAGTCTCTAAACCCAACCAAACTAGTTCCAACTTCCTCCCACGGGTAGCCTAAGGGTCTAGGAAGGTTCTAAACTATTAATTACACTATATAAAAATAATTATAAGGGAGAAAATTAGGGTTTATCTCTTGGAAGTTGGAATCCTAAGCCAAAATCTCCAAAATGCTCCAAATCCTCCAAATCAAGCTTCCAAGCTCCCAAATCTAGCTCCAACTCCAAATCTAAGCTCTACCCACCTAGGTTGGGGAAGAATGTAGGGTTAGGGTTCACATGAAAGTAAGAAATGGAAGAAGGAAGAGAAAAAAAAGAAGAAAACTTACTTGAAGTGAAAAATTGGAAGAAGAAATGAAGAAGAAGAAGAAGGAGTAGAGAAGAAGAAGAAGTGAAGAAGAAGAAAAGGGGATGGGGGCTGCTGTGTATGCTGCGGGAATGGGGGTTTGGTCGGGTGGAAGCATGAATAAAGGGGTTGCCAAGTATCCAAATGCCCAAAATGCCCCTACATGACTTGGTTTCGGGTTCCGGGTTCCAAAAGCACTCAAACTAGTTCCAAATCTCTCCAACTAACCTCCTAAAAATAAAATAATAAATCTAAGCCCCAAAATAATTTCCACAAGGGTGTGGGCTGGGTCGGACATGGGTCCACTAGGGTCTGACATGGGTCCAGGCTAGCCAAAATCCTAAAACAAACAATAAAAATATAATACAATCAATAATTAAATATAAATACAATTAAATATAAATAATCCACAATTAACTAAATTAAAAATAAAAAAAAATACCCGGCTCTGGAAATGGGGTGGTGACAATAACATTCCCGATAGGTCTAACACTTTTGATTTATAACGTCCCTACGCATGTCGTCATTCAAACCTTTCTGAAAATGGTAGCACCACTCCTGCTGGTTAGGCAAGAAGTGTCCGATAAACTTAGCGAGTCTAGCGAACACTGAATCATAGTCATCAACAGACATACTTTCTTGCACTAAATTATTGAATTCGTCTTCCTTTTGTTGTCGTACGACCCGTGGGATATATTGTTCAATATAGGCAGATTGAACATCTCTCAAGTGATCTTGTAGTTGGGATTGGTATCATAAATCCCTTGCTTGGTGGCTTTCCACCAATCATGCGCCAGTAGTTCTAGTTGCATTGATGCACAATCCACTAGTTTGGACCCCTTAATGCTAACCAGGTTGAAGAGTCCCTCTAGTTTTGCAATCCATCACATCACCATGTCCGATTTTGCTCGTCCGTTGAACGTTGGTGGGTGCATTTTGGTGAACTTCGTTGCTCTGTAGGTATTCCTAGTAGGGGCTGCGTTTCCTCGAATTCGTCTTCTACCTCCACATCTGGCGGCGTGACAGGCGTCACCGTGGCTCCACCATTGCTGGGTACCAAGGATGCGATCAATTGTATCATGGTATCCATCTGCTTCTGTTGAGCAGTGAACTGCGCCTGAATTTGCGCCTGTTGAGTGGCAGATTGTTGTTGCTGCACCTCCATTAGATGCATGATCCATTCGGTCATATCGATTAAAACCGCTCCTTCGGATTCTCCAGAACTTGTCGGATCGCTCTGTATGGGCTGAGCGCTGCTTGCAGCGATAGTGTTTTTCTTAGCCATTGCTACAAAAGAGAGTAGCTTGTCAACACTCCAAAAATGATAAATCCTTATCTATGGGCTCATTTTATAGGGCGATTTATCTCATGCAGTGGACGTCGAATGCAACTCAATTGAGAGGTGCATCAAACTCCTAAATTATCTTTTTGAAATTCCATAGAAGTGAAGCTGTGCTCTGATACCAATATGTCACGCCCCGATCCCGAAAGGGTCAATCGTCCTCGCTGGATTCTTTACAGAACCGATCGTCCTAGCTGGGGCATGATGCCGTGCGAGCCTAGAGTTGAGCTCGCACAAGGCAAGAACGTACAGTGATAGGAACCCATTTAAAAACACAAGTTAGAAAATACATTCACAGATAGTTGAACACAAGTATAGGAAGAAATATGCTTTTCATTAATAATTCAAAGTAATTTACATAAAGTTTACATTTGATGCGCCTCTCGGCTACTTGGTTTGCATTACAAAAGGAAAACTCAAAAGGCAGGGCGCACTCCATCATATAAGCCTTGTCGTCCGTACATTATGCCCTTATATAGATTGAAAGTTCACGCCTCTAAAATGAACTTACTTTAATAATAATTCAAAATAGAAGAACTTTTAACGCCTTCTCATCTATCCACTAGCGTTGCACCGCCTGAGTGCCTGAAATAGTTGCCCACAACGTGGGTCAGTACTCAGCTATACTGGTGAGCGGGATGAACCCACTCGCCTAAATCAACACTTGCTTATTAGGGGCGAGCATGCATTAAGATGATCTTTCTATAGAGAACTAAGTGAATTCAGTTCATATCAGTTGCATGTTTCGATAAAAATAAAAAATAACATTGAATCCATCAAGTACATCAATTGCTTACTCAACCGATGCACGCCTTCCCTGTAACGAAACACAATTATACTTACCATCTGCACAAGACAATAAATTAGCATGTGTTCTATTATATGCGGTCATTGGTGTGATCGACACCATAGGAACTTATCCAAAGCATTGCGACGCGCCCTATCATCCCGGATAGCAAGCCCTGCTGAAGGTCCCGTAATGCATCGTGACTAGCACGATCAAATATTTTCCCCTGGGTCGATACGGTTCCAGTGTCCCAGAATATCGTTTCGAGAAAATACCAAACCTTGTGCACAAGTTGTCCCAGACCATGCAAATGCATGAACAATTCATATATCATACAATGCATGAAATGAAACAGAAGAAGTAAAGCAGCAATATATATACTTATGCAACAGTTCATATTTTCTCAAGTCGTGTTCCAATTTTGGTATCCCGTGGGTCCAAACTCTATCTGAGGCACCAGGCCGCAACCAATAACCCAATTTCCTTTATAATGAAGCTCGTGTTATAAGGTGTTCAAGAAATATATAAGTTAGTCTATAAATTCTCATGTTCATTTCTTAGTGGCTGGCATGCATTGTGGCTAAGGATTTCCTAGACGTTCAACCGGGCATCATCGATTGAACGTTTGAAACATTAAAGATGTGGACGTGAAGAAGTAGGAAAGAAGGGTCTGAACCACTCACTGGTTAAGAAAAAGTGTTGAAAGAAGGAGTTCCGCCTAGCGACGATCAAATGCCAGTTACACGGACCTGCAATAGCACGAGCACCGAGTTAGAATCCTTTGCCTATCCTTCCTTCCGAACTCCCCAAGAATCAAAGCTCCAAGCGAGAAAGCCAACAGCGAAAACCAAGCAAATCAAAAACAACACCAAAACAAAATCTCAAAGCGACATCAAGAAAATCAAGCAACAAAGCACGAAAACTATTGGACTTATTTCAATAGAGGCCTATCCATGAGTTGGAAAGGGTCATCGCATTTCGTCCATGGCACGAGGATGCCAAAGATCTAAACACCAAACTACGACTCAGGCATACTAGCCACAAGCCCAATTATATAGTGCGCATCCCGGTCGGATCGGAATTTGAGGTACTACAAGAAGTCTAGTTAGGTTCACTTAGGTTCAATAACAATTAGTCTAACTAAGGGGCTAACATACAACCATCTTCTATATCAAATATGTAAATATATACATCTATACTAATTATTATGAATTAAAGATATATCAATAATAAATAATATAAATGACAAAAAATATTCCTATTCTAGAAATATATTAGTGACATGAGGATGGCTACTCAATTATTTACTTTAATATACTAATTAATGTATTAATTAATGTATTGATGTAGGTATTAGATGTAAGGCAAGTCATTTGTGAATAACAATTAGTCATTAGTGAATAATAATTAAAATTTTAACTATTAGTTAGTTAGTAATTAAATTCGAGTTGATAAAATTCTAATTTTTAATTAGTTAGTAATTAATTATCTTAATTTATCAAATTAATTATTTAATTTATTAATTTACTATGTGAATTAATTATATGAGTTAATTGTCAAAATGGTACATGAAGAATGTAGTGTTTGCCATTTTGGTGATCGAACTTTTTTTGGCCGAAATGGTGTATGAGCTTTGCATTTTTGCTCAATTAGTGCCTGAAGTAAATTTAGTTGGTATTTTTGAAAAAAATGATAAAAATATACATGTGATGGTCATGTGTCCTATTTTTAATGGTTCTTTTGTCAAGTTTTTAGTTTTGGACTATCATTTTCAGAAGAATATTAGTGTTCGAAGAAAATTATTTGGATGCAAATAGTTAAAAATTGTTAAAAATAGTAGTCAAAACCAAAAACTTGAAAAAATAACCATTAAAATAGAGCATGTGACCATCACATGTCCATTTTTATTCATTTTTATCCAAAAATACCAATGAAATTTACTTCAGACACTAATTGAACCAAAATACAAAGCTCATGCACAATTTCGGCCAAAAAAAAGTTCGATCACCAAAATGACAAACATTACATTCATAATGTACCATTTCGATAATTAACTCTAATAATATTCTTTCATTTCCCATTTTTTAACTTTTCTATTTCAATCAAACACGTTTGTCTATTTTTTTCACTTTCAACTTTTCCATGTTTCTATCTCAACTAAAAATATTTGTCTCCTACTAGAAAACAAAAAGTGGATAAATTCCTATACAAAATCCATCGTTAAAAGTATAAATTTAAATACAAATTTATTTCATGTTTACCAAACAGGCCCTTAACACCATCAATATTGCTAAGTTTACTACCAAATGCTTACAACTTTCTTACAACCCTCTCACCGCCCTCGGCAATGCTATGCCTACAACCAAATGCTTACATCATTCTTACAACCACCACGTGGCGCCCACGTGACGGCCGTCCATTGGGTGAGGAGGATATGTAGGACCCGGTGTCCGCAATGTGGCCGCCACGTGGCAAGAGTGCCACGTGGCAGCCATTCATTGGAGGAGAGGTGGCCCACATAGAAGGGGGTGTCACGATCCGTACCCGAAAATCGGGCATGAGTCGTGGGTACGTCCATCCTACGCCGCAGCATCGGCGGTAGAACGCTGTCTAGGTCTATTAACAATCTCACACAATCAATATATAAACCTGTCAAGATCTCAACTCCAAACGGAGGAGCAATATCATAATGATAATCACAATGTACTCAATCACGAATCTATGCACGATAAGATAACACAGAAGACTAACAGCTACAAAGTCTAACCAACAACAACTACTACAACAACCACAACATCAAATAATAATAATAATACAAAATATCCAAAATAATATACAATACAAGGTCTCAATCCAAAACCGGAGACAAATCCGGTGCTAAAAGCTAATCAAAACAACCACAGGGTCCTAGTGATCCCGGCTACCAACCCGGAAATCACTCCTAAACTAGAGGGTCCCTGTCTGCACCATCGACAGGCTCAGGTCCATAAAACGTCGGACACTAATCCTCCGGATACTCTGGAAAAAATATGTCCAGTCAGGACTGGAGCAAGTACACCTCTAACAGCAGTTCCAGTTAAATGATAAAAACTATAAAGCAGTTATAGCAAGTAGCAAGAAGAATGAAGTAAGTATGAAACAAGAAAATATACATGTATCACTGGTGCATAAAGATAAAGATGCAGGAATATCATAGCAATATAGTAAAGACTGCAAGATACAAGATATCTAAACTAAGATCAAGTATGTGCACAAGAACGTGTAGTGAGTCCAGCATGAAATACATGTAGTGAGTCAAGTCCAGAAACATGTAAGTGAGACCAGCAAGAAATGCAAGAGAGTCCAGACTATAAAGAATGAACTCGGTGTCTTTAAAATACCTGTTTCGACATGTAAACGGCTAGGGGTAAGTACGGCTCACCGCGCACTGGGTGCGCGGCTGCTATCATTCCAGATTAGACCAGAGGGGGTGATTCCTGATGATTCCAGATAGGAATGTTTACATGTCTACTCGAGTATTTCTCCGTCCCGACTAGTACAAGTGAATCCAAGACCCAACACGTAAATCAAGTATGAGTCCAGCCTGAAACATGAGTGATGTCGGTAGTGATGCCTGTAGGTGATGCCAGTAGGTGATTCCAGAATAGAGGCCAGAAACATGAAAAATACGTGTCGCAAGTAAATGAATCCAAAAATACTAGTCCGTGTCCCGTGTTGTGCCAGAAAAATTAGATGATACTATACTAGAAGCTGAATCATAATAATCATCAGATAATGAAAACTATCAGAGAATGTACTCGCCTGACGTCCTGAGCAACTAGCGATCCGAACTGGTGTCGCAAGGACCTATTACGAAAAGCAAGGTTAAACATGTTTCTAATGAGTTAAACAGATATAAAATAACTAAAATAGGCTTCTAGGGTCGTTCTAGGTCAAACGGGTCAAACCGGTGATCAAAAAGTCAACTTTGGGTCCAAAAGTCAACTCTGGGTCAAATATAGGTCAAAAGTTGACTTTGGCGGTCAACCGAGTCAACTACGGTCAACTCTAGGTCAAACTAGGGTATCCCTAAAATTCTAGGTCACAACTAGGTCACTAAGCTAATAAACCCTCAAACTCGCCTCCTTGAGATACCGGGATACCCTCGGTATCCGATACCTCAACCTAGGCTACGCACCCCGTCTATACCCGCTAAAACCTATGCTAGCACGCGTAAATATATACACATATACATAAAAATCTTTCTCTAAACTCAAACCTAGGCAATTGCTCAAAAACCCCGCTCGAAACTCAATACCTTGGATATCTCAAGGTATTGAGATACCTTGATATCTCAAGGTATTGAGATACCTCTCTAAACCCTCACTAACTACCCTTTTAACTAACTAACTAACTATGCTTATAGATATATACCTAGCTATGTATATAGGCTAGTATATATATATACACACACATATGCATATATGCATATACCTAGATATCTACAATATATATATATCCACAAACACAATACATATATATACCCATACACACCTATACATAGGTATTTAGATATATCTATCTATATGTCTATCTATCTATTTATATATCTAGATATCTATCTAGATACCTATCTATCTATATATTTATCCATCTAGATATCTATCTACCTAGATATCTATATATCTATTACCCTATCAATCTATCTATCTATATTTATATCTATCTATCTATCTATCTATCTATTTATGTATTTATCTAGCTATCTATTTATCTAGCTAATCTATTTATCAATCTATCTAAATATCTATTTATCTATCTATCAATCTATTAATCTATCCATCCATCCATCCATCTATCAATCTAGATCTCTCTCTCTCCCCCTGGCTACCTAGCTGCACACGCTGCTGCTGCTTACATTGTTGTTGCTGCTGCTGATGCTGCTGCGCTGCGGCGCTGCTGCGCGCTGCTGCTGCTGCACAGCGCTGCTGCGAGCTGCTGTCGCGACGCTGCGGCGCCTGCAGCGGCTGCTGCTGCTCCCTGCACGCTGTTCGCTGCACCTGCTGGCCTCCCAGCTCACCACACACACACAAACAATGCACACACATATACACAGACACACACACACACACATATATATATATATATATATATATATATATATATATATATATATATATATATATATATATA